>JAODUO010000226.1:12500-217500 GCA_025642075.2 Ridgeia piscesae | reverse complement strand
GCATATAGCTAGTGACTGTTGTTATATAACGTCATATGTCAATGTTAACAACACCAGTAACTGTCATCTCTTGTTTTCAGGATATGTCCTGGATGGATTTCCTTCCATGTGTGAAGACTACCTCAGCATTAACAATCAGCTGGAGCTGATAAAGAACTGGAGGATGAAACCAGACTTCATAATCAACCTAAAGGTAAATGCCACAGTTGTATTGCATCCGTTGTACACACACAAGTTATTACTTGATTCTGAAGAGCATCAGTCAAGTACATGAATAAGTGCTTTCAGCATATTATTTTCACGTATTACACAAACAATTACTAGACAGGTTTATATCCCTGTACATGATTCTGAAGAGCATCTGTCAAGTACAAGATTAAGTGCTTTCTGCATATTATTTTCACATATTACACAAACAGTTACTTGAGAGGTTTATATCCCAACCAAAGTTTTGTGTTGTTAAAAACACATATGCAAATAAATTCAGCAGATGTTACAGCAAACCTGTGTCTGTGATGAGCTCATGGCCAACCACTGTTGTAAAACAACTGTTACAATTTTAAAAAGCGAAACAGGATGACTATACATCACGACAACGTGTAGAGTTAATGCCTTATGTAATGGTCTGACCACAGATGCCTGACAACGACCTGGTGAACAGACGTCTTGGTCAGAAAGTTGACCCAATGACCGGTGAGATGTACACAAAGGAAGTGTACGACCCCGACAAGCCCGAGCCTGTGGTGAGTACGTGTGTCCAGTTGTCTCACGTTTGGTCATCCTGAATGATTGCAGACGATTTGCTCCTCATCCACACTGCCATTTTGAACCTTGTGCAAGTTTGTTAACTGTACAGTACTCCAGGTCACTCAACTGTATTAATGAGTACCTGGCTATAGACGATGGTGCATATTCCTATACGGATTGTATATGTGCATTAATTGCAGCATAGCTGAATGCTTCCCAGAGAAGTAATAAAACTTGTGTTTTATCGAATATATCAGCCGGGGGAGAAATAAAAAAAATGTCAGACCTGTTTCAGTGAACAATTGGAGGCAAGACGGTTAACAATTGGAGGCACGAGGGTTTAACAATTGGAGGCATGAGGGTTAATAATTGGAGCATGAGGGTTAACAATTGGAGGATGAGGGGGTTAACAATTGTAGTCATGAGGGTTAACAATTAAAAGCATTAGGATTAACAATTGGAGGCATGAGGGTTAACAATAGGAGGCATGAGGGTTAATGATGTTTGTGTTACAGCAAAAGGAGCCAGAGGAGGAGGATGAGGACAAGGAAGATGCGGAGGAGGAGGCTGAGCCAGAAGTGGAAGAGGTTTGTGTTACCATCCACATGTCATCAACATGAACCACTCATTTATACATCATTAATTGTATCTTTACCCTTTTTTGTTATGTTTAGACACACTATAAAAATGGGAAGGAATAAATATGATTTGATGTGATATATTTGATTCTTGGTTTGTCTTTCTTCTGTATTAAGTATGGAGTATTTTTGACATGATGATGGGTATGATGGTGATGGTGATGGTGATGGTGATGATGATGGCGCTGACTATACACATTGATTACTGGGGTAGTTGGTGCAATGTCAGACTATTTAAATATGTAATTTTTTCTTTCTGCAAGGGTACAAATATATCATATTTATTTAAATGCATTTTACCACACAAAACTATTTCTGCCAGCAACACAAGACTATTCAATATTTCCTCCACCTCATTTAATAGGATAATTGTTTAGTATTCATTGCAAATAACGCGCTTTTATCCTGATTCATCCAGTCTTTCATCATAATAAAATATGTCCTCCATTTGCGCGTTGCCATAGGAACCAGTCATACCAGTGCTGCCCCCTGAAGTCGTCAAGAGACTAGTGAAAAGACCAGAAGACATGGAGGCATTTGTACCCGACCACATCCAGAAAGTACAAGAGTAATATGCTGAGACTGCTGGAGGTGAGTCACTGGGATATCTACATTCAATGTATGTACTGTGTTGTTTCCAATGGATGTGCTTTGCCTAACAAATGTCTACAGAAGTAAGCCTATATGCATGAATACATAATGTTGTGTGTGTTGTTATTTTAATTGAATTATTGGTGATTTACAATGGTTGCTCATTTATCTTCAGTAGGTACAAGAAGTAGAACGCAATATCAATGCAATCAAAATACAGTGAGGTACCATGAGAAGAAACATGTTAAGCTACAAAAAAGAGCATTGAAATATAACAGTAACTAATCAGGATATTTTGCCACTATAAGGCGAAACAGAAATTCTTAATTTGGTGACAAGATTGCTTATGGAAGCTGGGCTGTTGTGTGGAACTATGACAGGGGGTGCGTTGTATTTAATGTTTTTTTTGTGTGTTTTAGGATTACATGGCTGATCATAACCAGCAGTATCTACTGGAGCTTGATGCAAACAAGCCCAGTCACGTCTTGCTGAGGGTACCTATTTGTCTCTTGTTCTTTCTGACAAATCTACATTATATGTATTGATTGGATGAATTGGAGCAACTGCAACATAACACATGTCTACATAGCATGATGTTTTGTTGTTGTAAGGACAGAACTGAAGTTATTTAACTTGTACACTTTGTGAACGTATAAAACCACTCCACTCCACAACTCAACAAATAAGTAAAAATTACTATATATTTAAACGTTGATAAAAAAAGTGTACTTTGATATACAAGTAGTTTAGTTGATTCCTTTTGCCAATTATTATTTTTATTTATTTGTCATTAGCGATGTACTATTAGCGATAACTATCAACAATCCTGTTTATTATTGATAGTGATATAATCATTACATAAACTACTATGATGGATTGTTGTGGCAATACAAAGCAAGACATCTATGTACATAAAATATATTAGATAATTTCATCGTCAGAATTGATAGTTCTGAGAATGTAATTATTAGAGATAATTATAGTTAATCTTTATAATACAAGATGCATTTATTTTCCCCACGGGAAAATTATTTCAGTGTAGTCGACATGCATAACAAGTGCAATGTTAAGCTATTTACTTATACTGGAATAAATACAATCATTGAGCTTGTAAGTAAAGATGTATAATGACCTTATATTACTTATAAAATAGTAAACAACATCATTAATTGAGCATACTGAAGACACATCACAGACAAACCCAGTTGCAGGACATTGAGCAGTCAAACATACTGTGGAATTGAACATCAAGCACATTTAATAACAAGTTAGTGTTTGTGGGAATAAAGCAATTCTTTTTTCCCTGATTGTACTAAAACCTTATTTGGAGATATGGTGATATTGGAACAAAAGGCTAATACTACACAAAATATATTTATATAATTAATTCACATACACCATATTGTTACTTCTATAGTATGATGGGTGAAGGACACCAACATTTCATGGAGTACCAGAACATATTTACATCGTATCCTAACATTCAACATTTGCCATATCAAATCTGCTTTTAATGTTTATCTCTAGTTATTTGGGTGTTGCTTACTGTTGTACTACTATATGATTGTAATAATTATTTATTTAATAACATGTTATTATGGTTATTAGTTTGTTTAAATTTTACATTTTATTTAAGTTACCCCAGGTGTTTGGTTTACAATTTTTGCTCATTTTATTTATTTATATTTTATAAAACAAAATCAGAATCACAATTATATCACACTTTTTTATATCACTGGTATAATTATACCTAGCTTATATTGTTTTATAGAAGACTATGTAAGCACTATTGCACAGTCATAATCTGGAAACCAGTGTTTAAATAAAGTTTATTATTAAAATTTTCTTTTTATTTAAGAAACACATATGTGGTGTCATATTGTATAACAAAGAGACACATTCCCACATCGGTTCATTGCAGGAACTGATGCTACAACTGGACACATTTGTGCTGCGGCCAGCTGCTGTACCACTGCGTCTCCAGGATGCTGAGGATGAGGAACTACCAGAAGATATGGACACTGATGAACTCCTGCGAACCTTTGCTCCGAAACAGATGGTGGCGCCGCGCTTCCGTTGGCGTCGGAGCCGCTGGCTGCGCAACTGTCCCGTTGCACTGGCTGATGGAAACATTGTCACTGGCAAGCCGGAGTATGCTGTCAGGTAGGTCACATTACTGTCACATTTCACAAGGGTACAAAATAGGAGAAAAGTAACAAACAATTGAGATACATTTTTTCTAATTATGGACAAATTTCTTAGCTAATCTTGCTCATGACAACTATATTCCTTGTGTGTACATATGCATGCACTCAAACACAAGCAGGCATTCACACACACGCACGCACGCACGCACGCACGCACGCACACACACACACACACACACACACAACACACATACACACACATGCATATATAATTTTTATATGAAAGTTTCATTGAAATAATTGACAAAAATTAAACAAGGTTACAATCCAGAGAGTTACTACCCCAGATGGTACATGCACAGTGATGCTGTTGTCTCTATTTGTGATGTGAAATGATGAAAAGAATTTATCCGGGTTTTTAACATGTTCATGCCATTAGCAATTATTATATTTACATATATTTGTTCCACATATTTGTAGGTTGTTTTCTGTGGGAATGAACACTTTCTAATATCTAATCTAAACCACTCCTTCCCTGTCTTTTAGTCCATCCATAATTGAGAAACAGTATTTCGATTAATATTTTCATAACTATGCAACATGTCAATTTCCTGTTTTCTATTTCAGTTTTCTGGACAAGATGTACGTCATGTCCAATGATCTGGCCATGGCCAAGTTCCTGAAGAATCCTCGTCCCTTTCTCCTACCCCCTCAGCCCCGACCACCCTGTAAACTGGTTGTACTCGGGCCACAGCTTTCGGGCAAGACGACAGTTGCCCATCTGCTGGCCCTAAGATACGGGGCTACGGTGAGGAAGCCTGCTTGTGTGTCATCCTTTAAAGTTCACTGCAACCGTTACTCACAAATTATGCAGTGATTAACAAACTAAATGAATGCTTCGTTAACATATTATTTTTAATAAAAAACTATTTTTACTAACCATTAATATAGACAAAGTAATACAGAGAATATATACCACAAGACCAACATAAAAAGACATAAATTTATGTCACTTGGTGCATTGATAGGAGACAAAAGAATCCTAACATTTGGAACTTAACTAACTGGCCATTCTGAATTATGTACATTTCAAGGACCCATTCTATGAAAAATAGGTTAACACATTATTTTTAATAAAAGATCTTATGTACTAACTGTTAGTTTAGATAAATTAATACAAATAATATATACCACAAGACTAGCATAAAAAACACATATTTATGTCACATAGGAGACAAAAGAACAGAAGTATTTGGAAACTAACTAACTGGCCATTTTGAACATAGAAAAAATTCAAGGTCCACTTCTATTGTGAAAAATACCTGTTGCTATTTGTCGGAGCTACTTACAAAAGTTATACAGTTAGTGTGTTTAAACAAACGTGGTTCTACCATAAACACAGCACTATAGGAAATGATACTGTATAAATATATAAGTACAAAATGGTAAAATATTGCATGGTTTCCATGGCAACAGGTGTTGGACCTGGATATTTTGGTGAAGCCGCGATATGAAGAAGAGTGGAAGAAGAAAGTGGAGACTGCGAGAGACGAAGCGGCGGCCGCGGCCATTGAACTACTCAAGACAAAGCTGGCCGAGGCAGCGGAGAAGGAACGAAGGAGGCTAGAAAGTAGGTCACATATATATGTTCTCCATAGTCAACTGTTTTCAATTCTATTATTATTTCTGGTCTTTTTGATGTGAGTGAACCTGCAATATTTATTTCTCTTTGCATCGCCTGTTGTTTCATTTTCAGACACTTATGCTTCATTTCAGAAACACTTCATGTCTGAAATACCTCATGTCTGAAATACCTCATTTCAGAAACACCTCATTTCAGAAACACTTCATATCTGAAATACCTCATTTCAGAAACACCTCATTTCAGAAACACTTCATATCTGAAATACCTCATTTCAGAAACACCTCATTTCAGAAACACTTCATGTCTGAAATACCTCATTTTAGAAATACCTCATTTCAGAAACACTTCATGTCTGAAATACCTCATTTCAGAAACACCTCATTTCAGAAACACTTCATGTCTGAAATACCTCATTTCAAAAATACCTCATTTCAGAAACACCTTATTTCAGAAACACTTCATATCTGAAATACCTCATTTCAGAAACACCTCATTTCAGAAACACTTCATGTCTGAAATACCTCATTTCAGAAATACCTCATTTCAGAAACACTTCATGTCTGAAATACCTCATTTCAGAAACACCTCATTTCAGAAACACTTCATATCTGAAATACCTCATTTCAGAAACACCTCATTTCAGAAACACTTCATGTCTGAAATACCTCATTTCAGAAATACCTCATTTCAGAAACACTTCATATCTGAAATACCTAAATTCAGAAACACCTCATTTCAGAAACACTTCATGTCTGAAATACCTCATTTCAGAAACACCTCATTTCAGAAACACTTCATATCTGAAATACCTCATTTCAGAAACACCTCATTTCAGAAACACTTCATGTCTGAAATACCTCATTTCAGAAATACCTCATTTCAGAAACACTTCATATCTGAAATACCTAAATTCAGAAACACCTCATTTCAGAAACACTTCATGTCTGAAATACCTCATTTCAGAAATACCTCATTTCAGAAACACCTTATTTCAGAAACACTTCATGTCTGAAATACTTCATTTCAGAAATTCTTCATTTCAGAAATAATTCAATTCAGAAACACCTAATTTTAGAAACACCTAATTTCAGAATGACATTATTTCTGAAATACTTCATTTCAGAATAAGATTCTAGAGAAATTCTTACCATCTGCGACTCCGTACATAGATTATATGATACAGCCATGCATAAAAGAGTTGTGCAACAATAAACTAGTTAAAAAAATAATATTTGGTATATTTTCAGAACGGCAACATACAGTTATTTAGGCTTTATCTAGGTCAGTGTCATGCACCACCACATCCTAGATTTATTTATAACCATATGCAACTTTGCTTAGTGCACCTTTTTCGCCAATTTTCCAAGTGCCAACATCGATACCTATTGAATAAGGTCTTTGCTGGAACTTGGAGTGCATGTTCAGTGTATGATGTTGTTGTGTTGGTAATTACCATTGTGTTTGATGATGAAATAATTATGGCTCCCCATCCACCATGTTGGAGAGTTCTATCATGTGGGTGTAGACATAGTTGGACATGCATTGTTGTCTGAATGAAAGAATCTGATGTGGGATTATAGATGGCTTTCAATCTCAGTGATTTGTGTACAGCGTTGGTTACAAACTACCTGGTATGTAATTTATCGAGTTGTACTGGGCCAGTATTAAGCAGCATTGTGAGAACATCTTAAATGTTGCAAGACTCATCTTAGCATTTTAGACAAACACCCCAAAACAGCATATTATTGTAAATAAAATCACCAATCTGTCATATGAAGTACATATGCGCACAATGAAATAGTGTTCAATTAATGATTTTCCAACAGATATATAAACATTTACTGATGCCAGAAACACAGGATTTGCACAAATGTATTACTTTTGAGAAATGTTTACATGATCATGATTGTATTGGTTTCTCTCAGTCTTATAATGAGCCATATAGGACAAGTTTAAATAAGGTTTCTCTCCATACACAAACCTATCCTTATTATTACCACCCAACCTATAATCACATGGAATTGCACTCTTTATACAGTTATTGCTGAAAAAGAGGGTAAGTGTTTTGCATATATCTTTAGTTTGTTTTTAGATAAGGTTTTGTTCCAGCATTTTGGTTATACTACAACTATTGAAGTTACACAGAGGAAACAAGTAAAATGTATATAAAATGTTCACTGAGTTGACATATGTATGTCAATTTGTGTATGTTTATGTATGCGTGCTGTGATCATGATGTGACACTTTAGTGTTTAGCATTCAAACGTTCAGAGATATATGTGTGACCATTGTTTAGGAATTAAATATGTAGTTGTACTGGCTTAAGAGTTTTTACTAGTTACAGGTTCGTCAATTTTTAGTGATTTTTAGAACTGACCGAAATCATCTATTGATTATTTGGTGAAGTTTCACATAGTTTGCAACGATTGTAAAAAAATGTGCAGGTTTGCAGAATTTTTTTCTCAAAGATACCTAGCTTTCGTTAAGTGTCAGATAGAACGATAGAGCAACGCTATCTACTGGAATTGTTTGCATATGGCAAATAATGTCAGACATACTACTTGGTTCCATATTTTTTGTATGGCCATGAAGATATTTACCTATAATTGCTCCCAAATTATTGAATTATATTTTTTTTGCAAGTACATGTAACCACAATTAACTTACAGACTGAAACATTACATGCAACTTTAAATCAATCACATGCATTCATATTTCAATTACCTTATCATCTATAAATGTGTACATTAGGTAAAAAAATATTACATTAAATTATACACATGTCCATACATGCCACCGATGCATGTATAGATGCACACATGTGTGCATGTTGAAATGCATGCACAAACACACAAACACACAAACACACAAACACACAAACACACAAACACACAAACACACAAACACACAAACACACAAACACACAAACACACAAACACACAAACACACAAACACACAAACACACAAACACAAAAACACAAACACACAAACACACAAACACACAAACACACAAACACACAAACACACAAACACACAAACACAAAAACACAAACACACAAACACACACACACACACACAACACACAAACACACACAGATACAAGATACAGATACAAGATACAAGATACAAGATACAAGATACAAGATACAAGAAGCTTTATTTAATGTCGGTTTACATGTGAATTGATAACATTAGTTCATCTGAGCTATTTTCCGACAAACAAGTGTAAAGCAACGAGATATAAAACATAAAAAACATACAGAGTATTGAAAATGACAGCAATAAAACATATAAAATACGTGTAATGAGTACAAAATAAATAATACATGCATGTATAATAATAATATGTTTTTTGTTTTGTTTTTTCACTTTGGGCAATCATAGCGATTGAAAATGGTACATAAAACATGCAAAGTATATTAGTTAAAATAGAGTAAAATAATATATAATTTAAGACATTAGCATACGTATAAGTTAAAATGTAGAGAATATATGATATGTATATATAAAACTAATTAAAATAATTTAAGACATTAAAACATATTTCTGTGATTATTTGACTAAACTTATTAAATAAAATAAATACTTTAAAACATTAAAATATTTATTTTATTTAATAAACACACACACACACACACACACACACACACACACACACACACACACACACACACACACAAACACACACGCTTATATAAATAAATGTAATTTGTCTCAGCCAAAAAGCGAGAGAAAGAGGGTGAGTACATTTATTTAAGTACTTCTGAGAGAGCCAATTTGTACAGCAATCTGTTACCATGTGCTACCATTTTAATTGTTTGGTTACACTCATATGCTCAAGTCTGTCAGGTATTTATGTGTTCAAAGGATTTTACTCTACTCAATTGTTGTGTTGATCTTTTTGTATTTCACCACTGAAAGCACAGTTGACATTTTACATCTTTGACAAGAGACTTGACCATTTATCAACTTTGTAACATCTCCTTCAACCCCTTGGACCCTGGCAGGGTACAAGGGGTCGAAGGAGATGTTACCTCCATGGCTTTCCTATAAATGCCTTCCAAGCTTCCCTCCCTTCTGTGAAGGTCTGTTTCAAATTGTGCTCCTATCTAAGCCTAGGTCTTCCACTTATCATCACCACCTCTTCCACTGGCTACATTCTTTTTGGCAGTCTCATCAGTTATTATTACCCATTATGATGTCATGTCAATATTAAAAAAAAACTGATAGGACAATGATAACATTATTGTCTTTTTGCGGCATGCCTGACCATTTTCATAACTGATGCTACAGTTGACCTTTCATCCGACCTATGACACCGTTGACCTTTGACATCACTGATGCAGAGTTGACCTCTGACATTATCATTGCCACAATTGACATTTCACATAACTGACATGACAGTTCCTGTTTTATATCAATGATAGTGTAGTTGACCTTTTGGATCACTGATATTGCAGTTAACCATTTACATCATTGATAACTTAGTGAAAGTAACCTGAATACAATGTGTAATATCTCAAGGTATAATTGTGACACCCTTGTAATATATATATATATATATATATATATATATATATATATATATATATATATATATATTATATTGTTTTCTAGTTAAAATTAGTCCAGTTTGGTCTTCAATGTGTTTGTGCAGATTAACATGTTTTCTGGATAAGCAAATCATGCACGTAGTAATGTATATATGGTATGTCAGTGTTTTGAAATAATATACAGATGACAAGATGCCTTATTTATTCAGGTCCAACTGTAATCAAAAGGAACAGAATGATACATAACAGAATAACTAATTAAAAATTAATAAAGAATTAGTGTTGATATCATATGTTGATGTTAATTTTCTCTTCCATCACTTTATATATTTAACTGGTATGTTCAGTTTAATTGACATATTGTTAATATATTCACACATTTTAGTGAATACCTAAAGCAGTCAGGGAACCAGGGTTAAGCAAGTCAGTAATCCTAAACTATCTTTTTTAAAGAAATAGCATTCTTTAAAAAATGTTGCAAAACCAAGCAGAAACTTAATGTATTGTGTATGTATGATCATTTAATAAACCGAACAATCCTCATTTGAATGTAATCTGTAACAGAGAAACAGCGACTAAAAGAGGAGGGTAAGTTACTGTAACCTGAATTAACATACAGTGTTCGATAGGCAAAAATCAATCTAATTGAACCTAGCTTCATATATCATTTGTACAAAAATATCATATATACTAAATTTTTTTGGTTTAAAATGTACAATGGAACATTTCTAAGACTCTAAATTTAGTGTGTGTCAAAGAGACACCATAATTATTTACATGTGTCGATATGTAATAATAAATCAAGTACCGGGGTAGATGTTATTGAGCAGTTGATAGAGCATACTTTGATAGTGTGCTTTATGAACATAATGAACAGATAAGGGTATATAATTAATACATGACTTAATGTGTTTGTTACACTAATTAATAATATTTAACAAAAATCATATAATAAAGATATGTGTTGTTTTAGCACTTAAGATATATCTTTTTGATTAATACTATAATTATATTTCATGTTGGTGCAATTATTAAATGGCTTATTAACCATGTTCAATGTAAAATATAACTAGTTTTGAAAAGTGCAACTAATATTGATTGTGTTTCTACTCATATTGTTTTAGTTGTTGTAAATGTTTGAATAATCCAAACATGTAAAAACTAATTTTTAGAAAGAGTCATGAAAAATATACAATACATTGCCATTTGTATTTTGCACATACAAGTAGTTATTTGGTTATTACTATTGCTTAAGTTATTAAAATATATATACTTATAAACAAACATACAGTTTGAAATGAAGATGCTAATGACAGAACAAACACATAGCAAAACCAGAGAAGAAGAATATGACAAAACATTCATGTTTACACATCTGGATATGATTTATTAGACGTATGAGGGAAATGACATACTTTATGTGTTGTGAATTTGAGAAAGATAAACTGGAAAATCAGTTAAAGATGGTTGTTGTGTAAATATGCACTAGGTGCCATATCTAAATATTAAACACATGCATGGTCTTCATTTGTGAATCAGCAAAGAAGAAAAAGAAGAAAAAGAAAAAGAAAAAAGAGGAACAAGGTAACTGATGTATGTTATAGAATCCTCTATAGAATTAACTTATCACAGTGTGACATAACAATTGGTCTCCATAAGAGAAATACTTGCTGTGATATTTAGTGTTATTCAACATGAGTACGGGTGTTTATAGTGACAGTTACAGATTAATAAAACAATAATTAGACTATATTTAAAATGTAAATAGTGTACAAAGTAATAATGTGTTTGTAATACTCTTGCATATGCACTGGTTGAGTGGCAGTATTTGAGGTGGATTTTGTTCATGTTTAACATGCTAGAAGTTTGAGAATGTGGGTTGAGTCAACATTGCTTGTGTGTTTAGACGTGGAAGCTGTGGAAGAGGGTGAGTACTGATGTGTTCACAGCTAAGGGTGTTCACGGTTAAGTGTGTTCACAGTTAAGTCAGTTACTATTCGTTCATGATCCAAACTCATTGATACAAAATGAAATCAGTACTCAAGTGGTAATATACGAATGCAGAACTGTTTCTCAGAACTCAAGATGGAAACAAGGGTTGTGATGTTGATTATCATTAATCTGTCTGGATCAGTATAGTCCTTTGTTTAGTAGTATGGTATCAAATTCAGTATTTGTGGGTTTACTGATGATTTGTTTAGGGGAATTATGGACATTTAGGTGAGTTCTGAGTGGTAGAGTTGGGAGAGGACACATTAGTTTCATAAGTGTGATGGGTTAACAACATTGATGTGTGCACACACACACACACACACACACACTAATAATAATAAGTTAATTATTGATGATAACAGGTACACCACCGAAATGTCTTGCAATAGAATTTAGATTAGTCATTAAACACAAGAGACTACTCACATAACACAGGTGGTAACATCAAATGAACTCAGAATTTACCACTTATAAAATATCACATGTATTTTCAAGAGTATAACATGCCAAGCTCCAAGAAATTGCTGAAGCATATAAATATTGCCAAATGGTTATATCATTAAAGAGGAAACCAGCAAGAAAAAGAAGAAGAAAAAGAAAAAAAAGAAGAAAGATGGTGACGATAACGGAGAAGGTAGAATTTGAGTTGCATAGTTAAGTTGTTCCGATTGAATTACTTAAAGTTAATGTTACTTAAAATCAGGTGCAGTTTATGAGTGTATAGTGTCCAAATGGAAAGATTGATTACAGAGTTCTTTTGTTTATATTGTTGGTTCAGCTTTTGTACCAGCTGCTGTTGTGGTTGTGTTTTTTCTGTTTTGGGTTAAGAATATTATTTTTGATTTCTTATAAAAGAATCTCGCATAATGTACATTGTCACTTAAAGAGATAAGATTGTTTATCAGCACACACTATACATATGTATGTTTATTCAGAACATGATGAGGGAAGTGTGTGAATGCATAAAATACACAACTTACACTGATAATAATTTAACATTCTTTAAACAAATTACTTGCTGGTCCCTTGTAGGTGAGATTGTCTTATCGTCTCATTTCCAACTTTTCTCTTTCAAATCAACCAGTCAGCTGTTGTGTCAGTTATATGCCACATACTAACTTGTTTATGTTGATTTGTGACTTTGTTTAGATAAAATTATCAAACAAACAATTACATTATTTTTACAAGGTCTAGATGAAAATCAGCAGAAAATGGTTCTATAATATAATAATGTACTATAATATAAGGCTAATGTCACACCTCTGCGTATTATCCAGTATTGCAATCTACACCAGTTGGTGCCTGCATGCTCATTAAGCCAACTGCATGTCATACAATTCACACTACGCATATTTTGACATAGCGAAAACTGATTTGTCTTTGGTTGATCAATTGAGGTTTTTAATTTTTCATGAAATAGTTACGTGAAACATTGCCGTGTATTGATTTTGGCATTTCTCTGTTGCACGATGCAAGCCAGACTGTATAGTTACAATTGCACCAAATGGGTCATTACACCTGATTATAGCTGGTGATAGTTCATGATAGATCAATTATGAGTCTTGTTGCTTTTGTTCAGGTGAAAAAGAAGAGGGTGAGTTTGTCATATTAAGTACTTTATCAGATGAAAAAGTATAGATTCAAGGCTATGTGTGTCATATGTCACAGAGATAGGTGAAACATAGATGAATAATTGTTGCTGGTCTGTACAGAAATGGGGTCTTCATTAACCTGGGATGTTGCTAAAGTGACTAGCATGTTGGGTTCTCAATTGAGAGATGCCAGGTACAAATCCACCCATGTTGTATTCTTATCACAAAATATGTTCACACCACATTGCTCTAGTTCACTGAGGCACATGAGTACTTGTCAATAGATGGCGGTGGGTAATTGTGTATGAATTATCTTCATGTAGTAACTTCAGCATGGCTGAATGCCTTCAAGAAAAGTGTAGAGTGTTTAAATTTTTAGAAGTCTTAATTGACACCACTTAATTATATTTGCACATGGTTCCGTTGAAGGTTCATGTGCATTGGTATAAATCAGTCAGATAATATGTGTGATTAATTAAATTAATTAGAGGCTAAAGTATCATATTTTAGTTAATGCTCATATTTGTGGTCTTTTTGTTGGCCATTTGCTGGAGTCCACAGTGGGTCTCGGCTGGACTTCTGATAGTGTCCTATGAGGCTATGTTAAACATCATCATCTGACAGGGAACTTCACTTTTGTGTTGTTCTAATGGTGTATTAGTACTTGCAGCTTGACACTTACAAGAGAGATATTACCTGTATAAATAACTAGTTTTTAAATCTTGTTTTACAACCAGGAGAATATTTGGAGCGGTCTGAACCAGAACAGACTGGTAAGGCAACATTAATGGATAAGTTTAACAAGATTTAACAAGATTGCCACCTAGAGACTCAACTCTAGATGGCAGGTGGACTAGGAAGCCATTTCGCTTATCGAGAGTCCAACCTATCTATCTAAGTATACCCTGCCCGTCTTAGGTATATGTCGATTTTATTTTAAAATATATTAACACTACTAGCACCTACACAATCAGCTGATAATCTGTTCCATTCATTTACTGTTCTTTGTGAAAATGAAAATTTTCTAATATCCAGTCTACATAGCATGATTAGAATAATATAAATTGTAATGTATATATGTATATATTTATATAATTGTATCTTTGTAAATTGCATGCAATTCTAATGGATGAACTAGTGACAGATTAGCAAAGATAATTAGACAAGCCTCTGATTATTTAAGCTACTCAACAAGGTGAATGGATGCATGAATTGTCAAATTTGGATAGTATATTCTCTATTTTCCTAATCACTCCTTAAATCAAACTTGTAGAAGGAGTACCATCTTTGAAAGAGCCTGACGAAAAAGATGGTAAGACGTTATAATATGCAATTTTTAAATCTGTACTTATTTTGAGATTTGCTGATTGAACAGATGATATAGACTCTCCAGTACACTAGATTGAGTTGGACAGAAAACATTAGATATTTCCACATTAATGTTGCAAGGTGTTACATGATATAACAAAGGTATATGGCTTTCAATATATGATAGTTGTATTAATGGATATGTAAATAATTAGGATACAAATACACAATGTTAGTAATTTAGTTGGTTAAATATCAGTATGTGATAACTGTAGAAAATGTACAGCTTCCTGTAAAACAATAAGTTTCATGTTGTTTAAAAATAGTGTTGTAATATAAGCCCTGTACATATATACACTGGGTATATATATATATATATATATATATATATATATATATATATATATATATATATATATATATATATATATTATATTATATATATATATATATATATATATATATAAATATATTAAATTTGTATATATATATATATTTATCAGTACATAAAATATATCGATATATTTAACATGAACATTTAGAATAGTTTTGTGTAATCATTTTGAGATGCAGTTAATTTGTGTTAATGGAAATGTTTGGTTAATTAGTCAATTATTCCATAATTCAAACTTGTAGATGATGTAGATACCCCCAAGCCTGAACGAGATGGTAAGATGTTAAAAATAAGTATATTATTTCAAGGTAAATAGACTATACCTCTACACACCTTCATAAGTGCAGTACCAATATAAACATATTATTATTACGCAGATATGAATGCCATTCAAGGATTATACAACTGACAAAGAATATTGTTACTATGCAACCACTTAACAAATATATAGCATTAAAACACAATGTTTTATTTACTACTTTGAGTGGTAACATATTTACATACACACATTACTACAAGTATATATATATATATATATATATATATATATATATATCATATATATCATATATATCATATATATCATATATATCATATATATATACATATATATATATATATCATATATATAATATATTATAATATATATATATTAGTACATGTAAATATATATATATTATATATATATATATATATATATATATATATATATATATATATATATATATCAGTATATATAAATATATTGGTATATTTAACATGAACATTTAGAATAGTTTTTTGTAATAATTTTGAGATACAGCTAATTTGTGTTAATGGAAATGTTTGGTTAATTAGGCAATTATTCCATAATTCAAACTTGTAGATGATGTAGATACCCTAAAGCCTGAACGAGATGGTAAGATGTTAAAAATAAGTAATTTATTTCTATACCTGTACACACCTTCATGGGTGCAGTGCCAATATAAACATATTATTATTACACTACAAGATATCAAGGATAATATAACTGACAAGAATATTGTTACTATGCAACCACTCAACAAATATATAGCATTAAAACACAATGTTTTAGTTACTACCTTTAGTGGTAACATATTTACATACACACATTACTACCAAGTATATATATATATATATATATATATATATATATATATATATATATATATATATATATATATATCAGTATATAATATATTGAAATATAAATATATCAGTATATAAATATATTAATATATATATATATATATATATATATATATATATATTAGTACATGTAATATATTAAATATATATATATATATATATATATATATATATATATATATATATATATGTATATATATTAACATTTTAATGTTTAGTTTTGTAATAATTTAGAAATGCAGTTTATTTACAAATGTTAATGGAAATGTTTGGTCAATTTCTAAATTATTCCATAATTCAAACTTGTAGATGATGTAGATACCCTCAAGCCTGAACAAGATGGTAAGATGTTAAAAATAAGTAATTCATTTCAATGTAAACAGACTATACCTGTACACACCTTCATGAGTGCAGTGCCAATATAAACATATTATTATTACACTACAAGATATGAATGCCATTCAAGGATTATACAACCAATATGAATATTGTTACTATGCAACCACTCAACAATTAATTAGTTACTACTTTCAGTGGTAACACATTTACATACACACATTACCACCAAGTTCAAGTGTAATAACTTTTTTCCAGAAGACAAATTAATACATACAGTATCTTAGTATCTAAAATGGTATTCTAATCTAAATACTTGTTAAATTAAAATTGTAGAGGGTTATGAAGATGACGAGACACGAGACGATGGTAAGATGACACGTTTGTTGTCTTCTGGTATCTCAAAGTCACCAATGATTCCTTTTGATAATCTTTATGCTGCAACTGAATTGTTTTTGATTTTGTTTAATTTTAGATTACTGGTTTGTCTCGATGCTGTGTTTCACATCTGATAATATGGATTATCCCGGTAGTTGTCAGGCTTGACCATATACGTATTACTACTGACCAAGCCTGTTACTGACTGGACATAATCCTTACATATTTTAGAAATTGTTATAACTAGATAGGCCTAAATAGATCAATAGCTCAGAAGCATGATGCAACTTTTTTTTGATACTTTGTTGTTGCTGTCAGTTGTTTACAAAAGTGAGAAGTGACTCATGTTTTAATGTACCTCAGAACATATTTTCACAACTGGGAATTTCTCACAGATGACAAGTGTAGTGCTGTGTAGTGTAATTTGAACAATCAAATATAAAATTATTACGTGAATGACCATCATTCTATTACTGTTGTCTTAGCATCAGATATTAGTGGTCTACAGTCGTTTGGCGAGGATACGAGAGGTGATCTATACTATAAGTGATTCACACTAATAAGTTCAATAGAAGAATATAAAGCCGGTATTAATCAGTCATTAATTTATGAAGTAAGTAACTAATAATAATATAAGTTGCCTCAAGGAATGACCAATGTTTACATGTATTGTGTCGGCTTAGTTTGACATATCTATATACCATTTAATTTAAACGATGACAAAGGTATGTCTGGGTAAAAAAACAAGCTTATAGGCACTGACAGTGTTAAACAAGTCAAAAATATATGTTTATGATATGTTTGTAAATGTCAGTGTAGAAAACCTGGCACATTGTGTAAATGTTAGTGCAGTATATTATATAAATAACACAAGCACACATTCTTTGTAGAACATGTGTCACACATGGCACAGATTGTGAGCAGTTAATTTTGCCACTGGACTTGCAGTTATTGCTATGAATGAGAACACTTTATCAATTGGGAAATCTTCATTTGTTTAGGATGGACAGAAAATTGAATAATCTTTTTGTGAGGAATCTTGATTAGTTAAAGAGTAGCTTCTACTCATTATGATCTATTCACAAATCACAAATTTTTGCGGATGAGTGTGTGTGAACATTGAAGTCAGTAGAGCTTCAGATTCTTGACTAAGAGAACCTGGGTTTGAATCCTATGTTGCCATGTGAAACATTGGGAAAGTTTTTCCACTCTACAAGTATTCAATTTCATTCAGCTATGTGAATGAGTATATATGGCTTCCCGGAGAAGCATAGAATGGTGTTTGATTGAAAAGGTCTGCCAGGGAATTAAAGTATAAAGTGCTTTGAGCAGGACTAAGGACTGGATATTGCGCTGTATAAGAACTTACCATTTTTACTATTTGAATTTGTGCTATGTAGATGACTGCATGTTTACCCCGGATACTTTATATATATATATATATATATATATATATATATATATATATATATATATATGGAACACTGTAGAGTGAAAAACTTTCCAAGATTTCTACATATATATATATATATATATATATATATATATATATATATATATATATACACATATATATACACATATATATATATATATATATATATATATATATATATATATAATTATATATAGCTACAATAACCGGTCTGTGAACATGTCAGTGTTGATGACAGCCACGTGTGACTACTATACACTTCCGTTTGCTCCAGTAAATGTTGTAAATGCAGTGAATTTACTGATGCTGACAACTAGTAGGAATGTTGTTACATATTATGCAAACATCTGTTGTCTTTGTTGTACTATTTCTGTTTTCATTATGAGTTAACTTGGTAGTAGCGGTTATATTATGTTTACAAATTACATAATAATAAACTTTAATTGAGCTTAAATCTGAAAAATCATGATGAAGCTCAATAAATCAGAATCGTTTAGCATGATGTCATGAAAGTTGATTCGCGGAGGTCACCACCAACACAAAGGACTGTCAAGGGTATAAAGTTGTGATAGTTTGTACGCTATGTAGTTTGTGTAAATACTGAGTATGACTTTCTGTAAAGGTCTTATCCAAACATAATATTGTTCTTTGGTTTAAATACTGCACCCTGAGATAATCTTAGTCCTCGAGAAGGTAAATATTTCCCGTATAAAGGCAGTTACTAAAACGAGTGACTGAAAAATGACAACCAACAACGTTGGTCCACGAGGTGTTGATTGCAAACTATCAGAACACAGACATGATGGACACACCATGTGGACAGAACATGTATCTCCTGTTGAAAGGATGTACAAAATATTCCACATGACACACTGTGTTCAATTGCTATTGTGTAGCATGTGTGTCACATCACTAGTTACTTGAAACAAACTGTTCCTTAATTAGCTACAATTAGTTAATAATTTGTACTCTAGAGTGTGTATGTATACAGATGTGCATGTATGTATGTGTGTCATTTCTTCAAAGAGGAAATCATTTTGGAGTTATTAATATCAAGTATTAAGGTGTAACATTGAAATACGGTGGCTGTTGACTTATGTAATGTAATTATGTAATTTCTTTTTGTTGCTATATATAATATATAAATATATATATATATATATATATATATATATATATATATATATATATATATATATATATCTATATATATATATATATATATATATATATATATATATATATATATATATACATATATCTACAATATATATGTATATATATATATATACACATCTGTGTTACACAGCTGTATGTATAATACCGTATTTGTCCTATTAAGCGTGCATGCCCTAATTAGTGTGGACACCCCTTTTCAGCAGTGTCTGACACTGATATATGACATAAACATAATTATATCAAGTCCACAATTTATTGTAATTACTTCCCTGTCCACCATTGATACCTGTGACAACATCAGAAAGTTGCACCTGCATCAGCTGCCTCTGTCTCACAGATCACATAATCACACACCTGGATGACTACATCATTGGTAGACCATTTATATTGCCATGTGCTTGTATTTTATGTGACGTCAGAGCCGCCATGTTAGTTTACAGCAGACACAGCAAATATGGTGTCTCCACCTGGTGGATGCCACTGGTTGAAACAGTAAAACTACGCCAATGCCGCCATTTTGTCATCATCAAATAAACATGTTTAAGTTTAACTATGAATTGTTCTTAAACATACGGTACGGTATATATTCTTACAACTATGAGTATGAAACTTTGTAATAGTTAGTTTCACATCCTGTCTGTGATTGTATATTTTGTTATTTAATGTCTTGGTGGTTACTCTTTCTTTGCTGCCAGAGGTGGAGGTGGACGCAGGTGAGGTGTGATGCGATTGTTTGTAACAACTCATTCCTCACGAAATCTATATTTGGAAGAAGACGTCCATCTTGTTTTCTCAGTTGTGTTTTCAGATCTTCTTCATTTGACATTTTGTAACATACCTATTAAGCTCGCACGGCTAACATTCTGTGGAATTGTCATTAAATCCCTCAGATTTTTATTTGTCTTGCTACACATAAAATACTTAAATGTGATGTTTAACAATTATTACAAATTTGCTGTTCAATGGCTTATATTTCCTCTGATTGTAACACCTGTATTAAAATGACACGTTTTTTTCACTAATCATTGAGATTAAATTTCACCCTCTGTAGAATGTGTCAATATTTACTGCATTTTTAAATGAGCAATTACTTTATAAATCAACCACCCTAGTTGAGATCGAACACTCATTGTCTTCTGTACGAAATAGTGAGCAAACATAATATTAACTTTCCTGACATATCTGTATGCTTGTAGTTGTTCTCATCAATCAATACCTTATTTATGAATATTTAAGATTTGAATGTATATATCCAAAATATGTCAAACATAGATTAAGAACATATCAATTCTGATAAGTCCTATATAGAGAAATTAAGTAAAGACATTAACACAATTAAAAGTGTTTTATGTCTTGACTTGACTAAATGTTTTGTGTGGTTTATCAATTAAAATAAAGGTATCATGTATATATATATATATATATATATATATATATACACACACACTTTGAATTACACGATGGTAACTTAGACTAAGTTCGTACAATACCATTACATGGGTACACTATATAAATTGTGCGTTTTGTTATTAAGTTTATTCCATTGTTTCTGTGTTCAGCTGCTACGAGTGAGGAAGGCAATGAAGATGATGCAGAGGCAGATGGTGAAGATGCAACTGAGGATGGAGATAAGGAGGAGAATGCAAGCAAAGATGCTGAAGGAGATAAAGATACGGACCTGGACACCGAAACAAAAATCGGTAAGTATCTACAATTGTGATGTAAAAGGCTAACAGTGGAATCGTTTTTATAATATGTTGCAATATTATGTATATATTCTATTCTTGAAATATGTTCCTTCTGTACTGATGAACTTAATTAATTAAGTTTAAAGCAGTAAAGATAAAACAAAAGATAAAAATAAAGTTTATAAAAAAGTTATGTAGTCTTAATGTAATCTTCTCTGTTATTTGGCAAAATTAAGCCACCCTAATATGCAAAGTTATGGAAAACATTGTGGAACTTGTGTTTAGAATAATAATTATATTCTTTTGATCGTTCAACATATATGTATGTGTGTTATTGTTTACATTTTGCTAACAACCCAACAAAGCACTTATTTACATTATATATTTGTGGTCAGTTGTGGTCCTGTGTATTTATGAATGCATTTCTCTAAATTACCTACATCCATGTTTGTTAAATCTCATTTGTTGTTGATTAGTGCTGTACATATAAGACAGGTTGTTCACTGCCAGAAACTGTTATTGTTCAGTTTGGCAAATAACAATCATATTTTAAAGTCACAAGTATTGTGACATTGTTAGAACCATTCAGCTGTTTGCTTGGTGCAGTTTTTTACACACACTATTATGTCATATTAATATATTTTAAGTAAAAATGCAATCTTAAAAACAGGTTTCATCTTTACTCAGTTTGTAATCCGAATAATTTATATGAAACTATGATGGAGCCCTGCATTTATGTCATACTTGTATAATTATTCATTTGTCAAGGTAATTTGCTGAGGTGTGGCAGTATTTAGCTGCTTTACAGAGTCATTATATATATTTTTGAGCAGTATTTTAGTAGAATCTTGTGACATTTATAAGTATACATTTGTTGTTTAGTTAAAACAATAATTTAACATTGTCTTTACAATAGCATATTATGAAAAAGAAAGTGTATTATGGAGCTACTGAAAGTAATATATAATGTGTGTGACATGTTGATTTACTAGAATGTATATTTTAAAGGTGAACACCTCATAGAATGAAACTTTAGTTTATGTGATTAGTGAAGCATATTATTTTGTAACAATTGTTGTTGTTAATATGATTTTTATTTTAACATGTTTAGTTATATTTACCTTGTATTTCCATGCAGCGTCTGTTTCAGTAACATTCAAATTAGATAAGCCCGAGTTTGTCTTTTCAAAGTGTCTAGGATGCTCCACTAGGACACTAGTGTGTCGTAGAAATAGGTTTCCTTGTGATGTAGCGGCAACTTTTGGCATTTTGAAAAACCTTTACAATTTGACACCAGATTCTGTTCAACGACGGATTTTCTGTACATGTCTGGTATCTCTGTGAATTGGTTCCCTTGTGATGTTTTGTGTGAAATCTTATGAAGATTGTACACTTAGATCATTTTAGCGGTAAGACATGATTCCTGTTTTACGTTTCACCCTGGAATGGTTTATTATTGTTCGAGTGGTTGTTTATTTTAACATTTTACATTTCTACTGTTGTTAACTAATTTATGAAATGTTGCAATTGCTTACATGATGTTATTGTTGTTAACATGATTTGCATTGCTTTTTAAAATGTCAGACACACCAAAGCAGCAGATGACATTGTTTGATAGTTACGTCATCCATTTTATACATTGCACATGTCACAATATTTACAAAAGAGATGTATCAAAGATATCTTTATAATAGCCATTGTTCAGTGACTTTTGTGTTATAGAACTTGCTTAGTGATTTGTTCATGCAATTTGTTCAGTATATTGTACGTATATATGTTCAGTGTGTTTTAACCGGTTTGTTCAATGTTTGTACACGGTTTGTTCAATATATTTTACACAGTTTGTTCAGTAAACTACAAACAATCTGTTCAGCGTATTGTACATGGTTTGTTCAGTGTAATGTATTAAGATGACACGTCTAACTAAGACACATCTAACTAAGACACATCTAACTAAGACACATCTAACTAAGATACATCTATCTAAGAAACATCTAACTAAGACACATCTAACTAAGACACATCTATCTAAGAAACATCTAACTAAGACACATCTAACTAAGACACATCTAAGTAAGACACATCTAACTAAGACACATCTAACTAAGACACATCTAACTAAGACACATCTAAGTAAGATGTGTGGAGAGTGTTTAATTCACATTACAGATGAAACAATAGACAGCATGGACGCTAGTGCATTTGATGATGATGAAGACGATGATGATAGAAAGAAGAAGAAAAAGAAGAAAAAGAAGAAGAAACGACGTGGCTCAAATGATGACGATGAGGACAGGGATGATGACAGGGAGACACCTGTGAGTGTCTTGGATGAGGAGGAGGAAGTGGATGAATATGACGAGGATGGAAACTTAATCAAGAAGAAGAAGAAAAAGAAAAAGAAGAAAAGTAAGTGTGTCAGTACGGTCAGACAGTGGTCAGTGGTGGTCAGTCTGTGCAGGACACGGTATATGGTCATTTAAAGGTATTGTATATTGTTAGCATGTCCTCGTTAGTAAGGTATCACTTGTTGGTTGAAGCCGACACTATAGAGGAACAAGATGGTGAAGTTGAGGAGGCTGCAGAGGGCCAGGAGACTGAGGAGGGTAAGGCAGAGGACCAAGGAGTTGAACAAGATGCAGATGAGGGTAAGGCGTGTGAAGACAGCACCGGGCTCTCACACATAGATGTGTTCACCTGGCATAGACCACTCACCCCCCCTGCTTTCTCTGTGCACTTCTGCTGACTGATTCACCAAGCATTGGTGGTATCAATTACACATAGTACATGTATTTTATCAATTGACCCACTTCTTCCGTGGCGCAAACATTTTGGTGGGTCCTTAAACTTTAAAATCGTACAAACTCCCAGGCCTAGAAATATTCTGAATTGTGTTTGTGCCAGTTAAAACCAATGTGCACATGTATTTTCTGAATTTGATCTTAAAGGGCGTTGCCGTATTCATCACGTTAGTTGCAGATTGTCAAACCCTGCTTTTTATTATTATAAAAATGAAACATTTATAAGCCTGACCAGATTAATAATAATATGGGGTATGAGAACACTGTTTGCTCCACGTGGATTTAACAGCTGCACTAAGTTTGTGTGACACCGCCTGGCTTGGGTTTAGTGGAGTAGTTTTGAAGAACATTTGTGGCACTCTGGATACCAGGTAATGACACTAAATGCACATTGTACTCTGTAGTGGTGATAAATGCACCAAGCACTACATAACAATGCACTCACAGCACTATAGTAAAACGTAAGTACAGTACTGAACGTTGTTAACTGTTTGGTTCACTGTTTGTGATTAAACTGAATAAGCCCAACCATCGTGAGCTTCAAAGTGTTTATACTATATATAATTAATGAAATTAATATGATTAATTTCTTGTAAAAGCAAATTAATCAAAAGTATTTACCAAGAACCCAAAGATAACATTTTAGTTATTGCTATCAACATCGCTATACACACAAAATCACAGCACCATATGCAACATTTGTTGTGATTGGTCAGTGTTTTCACCTGTGACTTTGAGCCAAACAGGTAGACAATGGTAATGGTAATGCCCTGCCTGTGTTGTGTACTATGAATGCTATGCCTGTATATTGCACCCTGCCCAGTCTGTATATTGTCAGCCTGCTGTGCTCAAGTACCCTGGGTGTTCCTGAGTCTGTAGCCTTGTGTATTGCTGTGGCTGCATATTACACACCCAGTGTCTCTACATTACACACTTAATTTCCCTTTCAATATGCACTAATACCTTGCACTGTCAGTAACTGGCACAGCTGACTGTGAGGTTTGGGGTTTGTTCACAACGGTCTTTTGTTTTAACATTTTCACTGGATCTAAAAACTGTATATTCACTGTATAATAATATACTTCTATGGATATGGTCTTGTAATTTAAGAAACATGCAAGTTTAAATTAACAAATCATTGCTATGCAACATAAAATTAAAGGCTTAGCCAATGGAAACTAGCTAACAACACAATGCAGTGCTGTTACATATTTATACTATACAAGTTATGATGTAATGACTATTCGTGCACCCTTCTAATTACGTGATGCATATATCCATGATTTTACAAATTGCCTTTTATTTGATGCATTTATTTAGCATTTAATATAGTTAATTGATAACCACTTTAAAGAAGTGTGGAATGACAAAATGCTTTAAATATGTTTAAACTCTTTCAAATTAATCAAATTAAAATTATTTCTGCAGAGGTTACATTTCAGTACAGAACTTCATGCCTGAATTATTGTGTTGTCATGTTAAAGTGTATAAAAATAGTTTAACATACATAGTGGTACATACTCCTTGTATGTAAATCAAGTAATGCCCATTCTTAGTAAAGATAAATATCTGCGTGGTGTTCATCTTCTAAACTTTATGTAATATTTGATACAGAAATTACTGCCACATTTGCTTATCATGCATTAATCGAAGTTGGAGTTTCAGTAGACAAGACATTGTGTGAAAATAAATTGTAAAGTATACAGCCAAACATCACTTACCAATTTGTTGCGTGATGATAAAATGCTGCAGTTGCATCATCAAATAGCTGAGAGATAAATCGTGTTCTGTAAAGTATTAATATGCATCCTCTGGTCAGTGAAACAGACTCCTCTCCCATGCTCTGCAGAGAACAACTGATTTGGAACAGCTTTGGCAATACTTTGATGTGTCTATCTGCTTATTTAATTGCTTCCTGTGAGGATAATCCCCCACGGTTGCTATGACAACTGGCTTCATAATCATTGCCACTAACACAGTGATTGAAATTTAACATGTCTCCTTAATTGCTGAGGTACACTAAGTTTAATTGCATGCATGCATAATTAATCCCCATATGTTCATCTAATCTTATGGGTCGTGTAATTATAAGATACCAGATAAAATATAATTATTAAATATACAATCTGAAAATGTTACATCATAGAATGTGGTATATAAATTCTGATTGAAACTTAGAACTCTAATTGCCAGAACATGTGAAACAAACAGGCAAATTAACTCATGTCAAGACTCTTCTAAACAGGAATTCATTTAAACAGGCTTACTTCATTACTAGTTATTTATTAGTCATTTGTTTTTGTTTATTTGTGTAACTATAATAATTATAATAATCTAACTACAATGTAACTACTACAGAGATAATGTATATGTGTGCAGGTTAATGTTTACCTTTTAAACAGTTCATGTCTCTGGCACCAAAACACGAGAAAGTTAAACAGCAGGGCATTGTGGGTAACTCTGCTTGCCTAAACATTATTATGGATGTTTAATTTACCATTTGAATATGTTGCTTCCAAATTGTGAACATTGTTCCGAGCTTATTAAAGTAACTTAACACAATTTGGCAGGCATTAAACCTTCAGCATCATGTTGTAGTCATAAGTTATAAGAACGTAATATTAAATGAAAAATAAAACCTAGGAACTGGCACCCTCGATCACTTTAAGACATAAACTGTTTGTTCTTCACATCATAACATCACATTATGTATGTTTTATGTTAATGTTACAAAGTCAGGGCTGACCAGTTGGGGACATTTAACTAGTAATAATAATATAATATAGAACTTCATAATAATAACATAATAATAATAATATATTTCATTTCATAATGTGCCACATCCAATTATAAATTGTTCGTGATGGTTTACAGCATATCAAACATAAATAAGGTAATTAAAAATGCATTAAAATACATTGGAATAATCCTATAAATACATGTTAGCAGAATATACATAAATACAGTAATAAAATTAAATAAAAAATATTCTTAAACAAATTCTGTAACAATAACTTTGACGTACGATGAGACAACAGGATGTTTTTGCTGACAGAGAAAAAGAAGGAGAAGAAGGAGAAGGACACGACAGTGATGGGAGTTGAGGTCAAGGGGTTGACTCCGGATGAGATCATGGCCATCCCTGTGAACACACGCCATCCCGTCATTGTGCGAATCGCCAATGACGCGGCCCGGGAGTCTGCTCAGGAGCCGTTTCCCATCGCAGACGAGTTGTATGTGGAGGTCCTAGAGACGTCCATACAAAATGCTGAGAAGACAGAACTACTGAAGCATCCAGACGGACCACGGTGAGTTTCTCTGGGGATCATCTGATTTTCAGTTAATTTGGGATGTTAAACAGATGACACTTAACCCATAAATTTCCCAGTGAAATCCACTTAACCTCACGTATTATTTAAGTTAATTACCTTTAATTAATTTTTTATGTTTTCATTGAAATTAATTATTAATTTTTATTAAGTTAACAATAACAAAACAAGTTACAGTTACCTAATTAAGTTAACTTCATTAATTTATTAATTTAATAAATTCATTTTTTTTTCTTTAGATAAACTAATATTGGTCAGCTGAAAAGACGATTGCCTGTGTGTAGGCAATTGAACATTAAACAGTTGATATGGTTGGTTCAAGCAGTAAAAGAGCTAATGCATTAGAGTTGGGTGTCTTTGGACACACAGTCCCCTCACACGGAAGGGATCAAACTTAAAACTAATTTTTTATACCTTAGTAAACAATGAGATGTCTGAGATTGAGTGAGATCTGTGTGCGAGATAGAACGCATTTGGTCCCATTGGGGGAGTGCACCAGCTTCTGTCTATTAGCTATGGCAGTAAGCATACAAGTGCTTAAACCCACATGTCTGGGAAGTGCTTTCACACACCATAGCTGTCTGGGTGATGTCCTAGTCTCCCTGTCCCTTCCACTCCCCCAGGGATGTGCTTCCATCATCTGTCACCTTCTGTCAGTAATAAAACACACCTGCAATTTCAGATACGGAGGCTGGGTGTTGGATAACTTCCCTCGCAATAAAGAGCAGTGGATCATGTGTGTGGAGAAGAACCTGCTGCCCGACGACGTCATAGTCCTCACTGATCCGAGCGACAATTCAGACTTCCTCATTCGACGATGGTATGACATCAACAAGGAGGAAATCGACCAACGCATCGAAGATCGTTTAGCGAGGGAAGAACAGGAGAGAAAGGACAGGGAGGAGGCGGAGAGGTAGGAAACAGGGAAGATGTGTACATGGTTAATGTGCTTCTGTTGTGTGAAAGTTTCTTTTCATTTAATCTCATCATCAGCAGCAGCAGCAGCAGCAGCAACAGCAACAGCAACAGCAGTCCCTCGAAACAAGGCTGACATCTTCCAATGGTCAGTCTTGTGTCCTGAGGTGACTCAAGATTCTTGATCTACAGATGTTGTTACAGTGTGGACAGGAGATGCCAGATGGAGGGAGATGTGATTTTGTTTACAATTTAACCTATTATAAACCTAGAACGATGTTAACCTTTTAATTTGTCTGTGGTAACAGGGATAACCAAAGTAATGCTTTAACCTTTTAAATCCCTCAGTGCGTAAGGGTTCTTAATGGTTTCAGTTATTAAATGGACATCCTTCAATTGTTCACAAAATTACATGTTTTCTGTGACAGTCATGTCATGTCAGCTGTTGTCGTTGCCTTTGTCACAACTACAGCCACTATCATCATAATAATTATGCTCAACACTTCATCATGATGAGTTGCTAGTTTCAAGCTCAAACAAAGATTTAAAATGACACCTCACATTGTAGAAACACCTTCAGTAAATTTCATTTATTGCGAGAGGTTTTAAGAAGCAACTTTGTCAGAAACGCAGTAATTTTGACCTATGTTGTGATGTACATCATTGTGGTGATGATGTCAGTGATGTAAGTCATAGTGATGATGTCAGTGATGTAAGTCATAGTGATGATGTCAGTGATGTAAGTCATAGTGGTGATGTCAGTGATGTAAGTCATAGTGATGATGTCAGTGATATAAGTCATAGTGAAGATGCCAGTGATGTAAGTCGTAGTGATGATGTCAGTGATGTAAGTCATAGTGATGATGTCAGTGATGTAAGTCATAGTGATGATGTCAGTGATGTAAGTCATATTGATGATGCCAGTGATGTAAGTCATAGTGATGATGTCAGTGATGTAAGTCGTAGTGATGATGCCAGTGATGTAAATCGTAGTGATAATGCCAGTGATGTAAGTCGTAGTGATGATGATGTCAGTGATGTAAGTCGTAGTGATGATGATGTCAGTGATGTAAGTCATAGTGATGATGATGTCAGTGATGTAAGTTGTAATGATGATGATGTCAGTGATGTAAGTCATAGTGATGATGTCAGTGATGTAAGTCATAGTGATGATGTCAGTGATGTATAGTCATAGTGATGATGTCAGTGATGCAAGTCATAGTGATGATGCCAGTGATGTAAGTCATAGTGATGATGTCAGTGATGTAAGTCATAGTGATGATGTCAGTGATGTAAGTCATATTGATGATGCCAGTGATGTAAGTCATAGTGATGATGTCAGTGATGTAAGTCATAGCGATGATGCCAGTGATGTAAGTCATAGTGATGATGATGTCAGTGATGTAAGTCATAGTGATGATGCCAGTGATGTAAGTCATAGTGATGATGTCAGTGATGTAAGTCGTAGCGATGATGCCAGTGATGTAAGTCATAGTGATGATGCCAGTGATGTAAGCCATAGTGATGATGATGTCAGTGATGTAAGTCATAGTGATGATGTCAGTGATGTAAGTCGTAGTGATGATGCCAGTGATGTAAGTCATAGTGATGATGATGCCAGTGATGTAAGTCATAGTGATGATGCCAGTGATGTAAGTCATAGTGATGATGTCAGTGATGTAAGTCATAGTGATGATGCCAGTGATGTAAGTCATAGTGATGATGCCAGTGATGTAAGTCATAGTGATGATGTCAGTGATGTAAGTCATAGTGATGATGATGCCAGTGATGTAAGTCATAGTGATGATGATGCCAGTGATGTAAGTCATAGTGATGATGCCAGTGATGTAAGTCGTAGTGATGACGTCAGTGATGTAAGTCATAGTGATGATGTCAGTGATGTAAGTCATAGTGATGATGTCAGTGATGTAAGTCATATTGATGATGCCAGTGATGTAAGTCATAGTGATGATGCCAGTGATGTAAGTCATAGCGATGATGCCAGTGATGTAAGTCATAGTGATGATGATGCCAGTGATGTAAGTCATAGTGATGATGCCAGTGATGTAAGTCATAGTGATGATAATGTCAGTGATGTAAGTCATAGTGATGATGCCAGTGATGTAAGTCATAGTGATGATGCCAGTGATGTAAGTCATAGCGATGATGTCAGTGATGTAAGTCAGTGATGATGCCAGTGATGTAAATCGTAGTGATGATGCCAGTGATGTAAGTCATAGTGATGATGTCAGTGATGTAAGTCATAGTGACGATGCCAGTGATGTAAGTCGTAGTGATGATGCAGTGATGTAAGTCATAGCGATGATGCCAGTGATGTCAAGTCATAGTGATGATGTCAGTGATGTAGTCGTAGTGATGATGATGGTTGTTGTCAGGAGGAGGATAGAGGAGGAGCGGCTGGCTGCGGAGGAGGCTGCGAGGAGGCTAAGGGAGGAGGAGATAGAGGCTCGCATGGAGATGGGAGAAACTCTCAGTGAGGCCAGTAAGTATCTCCCTCGGCTACTAGACTGTGTGTGTGTGTGTGTGTGTGTGTGTGTGCGTGCGTGCGTGCGTGCGTGCGTGCGTGCGTGCGTGTGTGCGTGCATGCGAGTGTGTGTGTGTGTGTGTGTGTGTGTGTGTGTCTGTGTGTGTGTGTTGTGTGTTTTGCATGTGTTTATGTATTTTTGCATATGTATGTATGTGTGTTTGTGTGTATACATGTTTTGTGTGTTTGTAAATATGTACATACATGTATTTTCTGACTAAAATATTGTGGTTAAATATTTACAGCATGTTGACATTTACAACCTGTGACACTGTCAGTCTGTTGACACTGTCAGTCTGTTGACACTGTCAGTTTGTTGATACTGACAGTCTGTTGACACTATCAAGTCTGTTGACACTGTCAGTCTTTTGACACTGTCAATCTATTGACACTGTCAGTCTGTTGATACTGACAGTCTGTTGACACTGACAGTCTGTTGACACTGATAGTTTTTGACACTGACAATGTGTGGACAGTGACAGTCTGTTGACAATGACACTGTGTTGACAGTGTCCGTTTGCTGACATAGAATGTCTGTTGACAATATCAGTGCTGACACAGACTGTTTGCTGATGCTGACAGTCTGCTAATACAGACACATTGATCATAAACGATAGACTATAACTGGCCTAGCCTCAGTTTCAGATCTTTTCATCTAAATACATAACTACACTGTCTCTTTCTAGAAGTCTGGAATAAATGCTAAATTACTCTATGTTCCTGAAAGAGTTGTAGACATGACAGTAGCCACGCAACTGTCAAGGAACGTTTTGCTTGCTTTGCTAATACACACATAAGATCGGCTAATATACGTGTACATGTTTAACACATGTGGAGTCTGCATTTCCATCAGTATGAGTGATGTTAACATGTATATAGCGTCGTTCACATGACTCGTGTCTTGCTGCCATGTAGCTGAGGCTGTAGATGCAATGTATGCAGAGGAATCCATGATGGAAGAGGGTGAATTAGAATCAGGTATCTGCACTGATTGGTTCTCCTAGTCAAGAACGTACTTACTGTATTCGTTCGATTAAGCGTACGTGTCCCGGCCAGCACAGAGCCAGCGTCTGACACTGTGAAAGCTGCCTCCAAGGCCAACCAGCTGAATCAGTCACTGTTGATGTTGTTTTTACCAATATCACACTAAATTCATAACCCCGTGGCAAAACAGATCAAAAGTTGCACCCTATATTATCACATTTTACAATGCCGTGGTGTCCTTGTGTTCATGATTGGATGCATACATCATTTGCCAGTCACGTCTGCTGAGATAGCTATATATAACATAATGTATACAATACACACAGTCACATGTCAATCTCAAGGCTGGCCATCATGTGTCATCCATATTGTAGACTGCTCAGGACACTACTGTTTGCTCCTTAACTATAGCTACTCATCTCCAATGTTTGACTTTCATAATTTGTTTGACTTTCATAGTTTTAAAAATTCATGGTAAAAACAAAAATACTTGAAAAATTTACATCCAAATTGGACCACTTTAGCACGAAGACCACACCCCATGATTATGATGTCAGCATGCCATCTTGTGAATGAAAACAACATTATTTCCATCGTGCACAAAAGACAATGCAGTCGTTTGGGATATCAAAGAAAATAGGTGTATATCCTTGCATCCATATCAAAGTCCAAAAGTTGACATATCTGAAATAGTTTGTGTATGTATTGTATCCTTAATAGAACGAATATAGTAGATTACTAAGACATTCTTCATGAGCATTTTACACTTTTTGTTCTATTGAATATGTTTTCCAATCTTGGAACTTTGGCTGGAAATTTCTTATTGTTGCAGTTTCTATCATATATGCAAATATTGCACGCATGAGCCCTTTGTAATTGGACTCTGTATTTTATATATTTATTAGCATGCATGCCTCTTTCCACCATCTTACAAATACACACATTTCCTGCATAACTATGTATGCATATATATATATATATATATAAGAAATAGCACTATATAATACTATATATATATATATATATATATATATATATATATATATATATAGTGCTTAACTAGGAAGTTTTACTTAGAATGACTCCTTGTAGAATCACTGAGCACATCATGTCCACAAAAATACATAGGCATAAACAGATCCACATTGTGTGTAGGTCTCTTTCTGGAAATAGTTGGTCCTAAGCGGATTTGTAAATAAAACAATTCCAATAATATCAAACTATTGGATTTGATGGGTCCATTTGGAATTTAAAATATTAAAAGAAAATTAACTTAGTACTCCAAAATGAACATAAAATGAGGAAACATTCTGCCCTTTAAATTCATTTTTAACTGTAAATGTGCAGTTACTTTATTTATATGATAAACTAGTTGCAATTCTTTGACATGTGATATGTTCTAACCTTTCTTTTCAATAGAAACAATTGCAACCCTGTTGTATATACCCCTATAAATGTCTTAGCAACCCCATCACTTTAAGAAATATATGTCAGTGCTTCACTGCCGTTTATTGGCATTTCCATTTTTTATTAGGGGTGGGTGGGTGGGTGGGTGGCACCGATCCTATCCAAATGGTTTTTTAATTATTGGAATTGTTTATATTTACAAAGCCTCTCGGTTGGAGAGTAACATAACACAATGGTGTAAGCACATTATCTACTCGGTTACATATCATATCCATAAGGATTGGTTTCCCATTAATTCTTTGCTGTCAAATTGTTCAATACTGTGTATAAACTGTGTTTTCTACCATATATAAAATATAAATATGTTCTAACAAAACAGAGGCAACTTAATGTATAAAAGCAGTCAACAAGATTCCAGGCCAAAGAGCTCTGATAATCCCAAAAACTTAAAGGCCATTGGACACGTTGCTATATGAAGCACAAATCCATCCCTTTAGCTGTCGGACTAGTGCACTGCGATGTAAACAAATTGATTCCTCCCAAAACAATTAATTTAGAAAAAGGTCAAATAAAATATGCTATCATAGTCAGTGCTATAACAGATATAGTTTAGACATGATGTTATGATAACGGTGACCAGGCACCCCCCCTTTACTAACAAAAAGAACAAAGTACACCAACTCTTTCTCACAAAATACAAGCACTGGTATATTAACATATGCAGAACTATCCAGTCAAACCTGGTTTCTTGAACACTTTCAGACTTTGATGAAATGGCAACAGATGGTAAGCTCTCAGTTATAGTTAGTTTACAAGAAAATGTTTATTTAAATTGTTTGCATTTGGTTATTATAGTTTATGCGTTATATTGTTTTGTATGTCATGCATTCCTGAGTCTCTAGGAGAATATAATGTGAATTCAATTGCTATTGTTGGCCAGGTGTGTGTGTGTGTGTGTGTGCGTGTGCGTGTGCGTGTGCGTGTGCGTGTGCGTGTGCGTGTGCGTGTGCGTGTGCGTGTGCGTGTGCGTGTGCGTGTGCGTGTGCGTGTGCGTGTGCGTGTGCGTGTGCGTGTGCATGTGTGTGTATTGTGAGTGTGTGTATGTGAATGAGTGTGTGTATGAGTGTGTGAGTTTGCATGTGCATTTGTGTGAGTGTATGTCTGTATGTGTTAGTGTGTGTATGTGTTGTGAATGTGTGTGTATATGTGAATGAGTGTGTGTGTGTATGTGAGTGCATGTGTATATGTGAATGAATGTGTGAATGAATGTGTGTGCGTGCATGCGTGCGTGAGTGCGTGCGTGAGTGCATGCGTGCATGCGTGCGTGCGTGTGTGTGTGTACACATGCATTCATGTGCATGAAGGCAACATACACAACTGGTTGATTATTGCACGAACATGGAAAAGTACAATGTTCGTATGCATCCCTAGGAGTGATAATTACAAGTGTTGCAAGTAAAGTTAGTAAATGTCAGTCAAGGGTATCACAACACAATGTTACAAAGTTATACTCTTCACATTTCATTGCCTGGTGAACTGACAACATACGTAGTTTTCACCACTTATAGTCTTCCAATCAACAGCAATTAGAACAGTTGTATTGAAGGTTATGAAGAAAGAGAGAAATGGAGGTAGTGTGTCACGTTAGTCATCAACCTGTGAGCTTTACATGTTGGATGTATGTTGTAATATGACACATTTACAAGTATATTGATGAGTAGAGGTTACAATGTGCGAGAGATACTCTGTCATCTCAGGTTCAACTCTTGTCAATGTGTGGCATGATACTTGACACACTTTGTCATCTCATCTCAAAGTATGGGATGATACTAGACATACTTTTTCATCGTGTGGTCAAGATATTTTGTCATCTTGTGTTCATCTCCTGTCAATGTGTGGGATGATACTATGCATACTCTCTCATCTTGTGTTCATCTCTTGTCAATGTGTGGGATGATATTATGCATACTCTCTCATCTTGTATGTATTCATCTCCTGTCAATGTGTGGGATGATACTATGCATACTCTCTCATCTTGTGTTCATCTCCTGTCAATGTGTGGGATGATACTATGCATACTCTCTCATATTGCGTTCATATCCTGTCAATGTGTGGGATGATACTATGCATACTCTCTCATATTGTGTTCATCTCCTGTCAGTGTGTGGGATGATACTATGCATAGTCTCTCATGTTGCATTCTTCTCCTGTCAATGTGTGGGATGATACTATGCATACTCTCTCATCTTGCGTTCATCTCATATCAATATGTGGGATGATACTCTGCATACTCTCTCATCTTGTGTTCATCTCCTGTCAATGTGTGGGATGATACTATGCATACTCTCTCATATTGCGTTCATATCCTGTCAATGTGTGGGATGATACTATGCATACTCTCTCATCTTGTGTTCATCTCCTGTCAATGTGTGGGATGATACTATGCATACTCTCTCATCTCTTGTTCATCATCTCTCAATGTGTGGGATGATACTATGCATACTCTCTCATCTCGTGTTCATCATCTCTCAATGTGTGGGATGATACTATGCATATTCTCTCATCTCGTGTTCATCTCCTGTCAATGTGTGGGATGATACTATGCATACTCTCTCATCTTGTGTTCATCTCTTGCCAATGTGTGGGATGATATTATGTATACTCTCTCATCTTGTATGTATTCATCTCCTGTCAATGTGTGGGATGATACTATGCATACTCTCTCATCTTGCATTCATCTCCTATCAATATGTGGGATGATACTATGCATACTCTCTCATATTGTGTTCATCTCCTGTCAGTGTGTGGGATGATACTATGCATAGTCTCTCATGTTGCATTCTTCTCCTGTCAATGTGTGGGATGATACTATGCATACTCTCTCATCTTGCGTTCATCTCCTATCAATATGTGGGATGATACTATGCATACTCTCTCATATTGTGTTCATCCCCTGTCAATGTGTGGGATGATACTATGCATACTCTCTCATCGTACTTAATCACTACTCTTATGTAACCATTACAAAGCAGTTACGTGAAATAGTGGAACCCAAACAGAAGAGTTGTGTTAGATGAGGTAGACATACTTCAGTGTTCACATGATGCAATGACTTGCAAAGAGAAGACGTCAAGGGGGTTACCCAGATTCATGTTCTGTCAAATTGCATCACACTGGACTGCACAAAGGGATCATTACTTGACACAAACAGTCAGGGAGCCATCATTGTGTCACTACATTGCCAGTTTCCTTGATGTAGCTCTTCCAGTTGATTATACTGAAGAGAACCCAGAAGCCGTACTTGATGGGGAGGTGGGAGAAGATGCCGAAGACAAACTAGGGGCTACAAGCAAGATCATGGCCCCTTCCAAAAGTACCATAGGTAGAGTGTTCTCTACGTAGCAGAATACGCCCCTCCAGGCCTCCACGGTAGTTGAAAGTCATCAGCAATGATTTAAAACCATGTGTGTAATTACTTAGTATGAATTAGAATTACAGTTTTGCATTATTTAACAAGATTTAACAAGATTGCCACCTAGAGATTCAACTCTAGATGGCAGGTGGACTAGGAAGCCATTTGGCTTACGAGAGTCCAACCTTATCTATCTAAGTATACCCCACCCGTCTTAGGTATATGTCGATTTTATTTTTAAATATATTAACACTACTAGCACCTACACAATCAGCTGATAATCTGTTCCATTCGTTTACTGTTCTTTGTGAAAATGAAAATTTTCTAATATCTAGTCTACACTGCTTCTTTGCTAATGGAACTCCATGTCCTCTAGTCCTTCTCTCTTCCTTGACTGTGAAAAAAATATTTCTGTCAATATTTTCATACCCATTCAATATTTTAAACACCTCAATCTAATCTCTGATTATGGTTTATTACAATGTATTCAGCTTCAATTATATACATCTATTGATTCCCTCTGTATAAGATTGGTCTCACGTAATACTTTTTAATATAGTTGTAAGTATTGCAAAAGATAAGGTAATATACAAAAAAGAATGGAACATTACAATTTCTTGTTATATAATCATAAACCAGTGTGTTGATTATAATTAACGAATAGTATATCAATAAAGATAATACTATATGGTTTGTTAACGTAGACTAGGGTAGAGTCATTCATTTCATATACGAGTATTACTTGACTGTGAATCTTTTTAGCTATTTATTCAGTGATCAATTTTATACTGTTCATGAGTTATAATTTCACTTATTCAGATTTATATTCCATTGATATTTTTTATAATCTACTTTGCTAAATGTTTTATAATTATTTTACTGACACTTTAATCAATCAAAATATATAATTTACATTTAAAGTTTTATCATTCTACTTTATTTTATAATTTTATAATTTTAGTATATATTCTAATTAGTAACAATCATAACATATATAGTTATATATAGTTATGTTTTCATATATAGTTTTAATAGTATGCATTAATGAATTATTTTTGTCAGTTGCAATGTTCTTATTGTACTTTTCAGCCACTGTGGCTGCCAGAGAATAAACATTATTAGTATCTTATATATAACTTGACGTCATGTCATTATATTTCATTGGCATTTCATCCACCAGCTTCCAAGAAGACGCACAAAAGTGAGACAGATAGAGCAAGTACAGGTTAGCTACAGCCCCTCTCTGATGAAGTTAGATTAACTGTAAGTCTTAGTCGTGTAAGAAATCCATGGCATATTGTCATATACAGTCTAAGTAGAAAGCTTGCCCTTTAGTGAGTTATGTAAGTATTAGCTTAACTACTTAATCAGGTTTAGCAAAGTTAGCATAACTTGTTTGTGACTATTGTAGTTATACAAATCATGTCAATTGAATGTTTAAAAAAAACAATTCTTTCCAACAATTATTTACGTTTTACGTTATTATACATATTAAATGGTCTTGGGTAAAAAGAAAACAGAAATATATTGCAATGCACCTTGTGACATTGTAAGGCAGAACTCATAAATTACATCAACTGTTTTCAATTTTTGTTTAAATATTAATGTATTTATTTGAATAATGCTACAACTCATGTACCCTGAGTCCCTGACTATATTCAAACAATACAACGTATGTAGTTTCGAAACTGTACATACGTCAATAATTACACTAAACAAATCAGCCATGTTAGACTCCTTATATCACACATCTTCAGTTCAATGTACATTTTAATTGCTACTATTGGAAACAATAGAAGTTTCAAGATTCATTTATACTGGGACTTAGGGCGAGGCAGTTAATTTTGTTCTCATACAACAGTGTTTAAATGATGATCCAGATACAATCATATCTTCTTTGTGAGCTGAATTGTTGATGAAGTCCTTTTTCTAGCTGTTCTCAAGATGGTATTATGTGCAGGCTGTATTTCATCTTGCATATGAAAATATAAAAGATGTTTTATATTCATGTGACAAAATAAATGCACTGATGCAATATGTATGTGTCTGTGTCTTTTAGTAAGTGCTTACGGCTTCTTTAGATAACTATGTTAGGATGTAGCTTACTTTGGATTTGAAATATACGATGTGTCGACCCATCAGCTATAAGTCTTGGACAGGTACTGGAGTCATGTGATGTGGCTCAGGTTTTGGTGAGATAATTCGGTCGTAGATGGCGGGCAGGTGGTATACCAGTATACCTGGTCTCTGTTCATGGTAGGGACTCTCTGTTTACACCCAAATTATCCCACGAAACCTGAGCCATATCACATGACCCCAGCAGGTGACCAAGATTCATAGCTGCAAGGGTTGAAACATCATACATTTCAAATCCTATGTTCCAAAGAAAGTTATTTTCTTACAAACCTACCAAATCTTGGAGCCATCAGCAATATATTAAAAAATGTTAGGATATATGTTTGACAGCTAATGGTTGCACAGTGTTCCAGTACATTGCATAATCAGTGTGATATAATTAAGTATGTAAATATCTAGGTTCTTATTACGACAACATGTTGGACATGCTCTCAGGCTACACAATGTGAAATTGTTCATACAGTTGGTTGAGCAGTCTGTATGTTGAACCTGAATGCGTTATGTGAATAAAACATACCAGTAACCATTCATTAAAATCGAATCATGATGGTTATGTTGAAGTATTTTGAGATTCAGTTACACAGGAATTGTCAATGGTTTTATGCTACAGGTGACTACCAATTATCGATAAGATATGATGGTGACCAGTTATTGATAAGGTGTGATGGTGATAAAGGTATGACTGTAAGTGATGATTGTACTGTGATCTGTGTTGACTTGACAGGCAAGTTATTTACTCTATGAGTGCACGTATCAAAGTCAGACTGATCTTCATATGTGACACATATGACCTTCAGGACAGATTGTTTGTCCTTGCGGTTGTTTACTACCAAAGATGTTGTTTAGACATTGTATTGCAGTCACTGATGTTTTGTTGTTGATTTTTTATTATTCTACAGCCTTTATTTGTCTATGACCTTTTCACATCACATTTTCCTGTAATCACTGTTTGTTTAACATATTTACAGTTGCATGTTCTGCGTGTGACTGTATGATACACATCTTCATGTCATTTGTTTCAGGGTATGAATGGTTTTGTCATATTTCTAAAATTCAATGTTTGTTACAAATTTGAATTTACATGTTGTACATGCTTTGTATATTTAAATACTAACTTAACACTAATATACAGTATGTGATATTTAAGTATTTGCTACAAATTTGAATTTACATGTATTTATACCACATTAAGCATAACTTCAGGTGGCGCCACTGTAGCAACTTATTTCTTCTGTGATATAACATTTGTTTTATCACAGAAAAAATAAATGGCTACATGTCTAATGTGGACGTGTAATACCCATCATACCTTGGGAGTTGACCAAGGCTTTTCATTGAGTCCATTGAACGAGTCAGCAAAGATGATGTCAGCATTCCTAAGTGTTTTCTTGAAGACGGTCCGGAGGCTGTGGAGGGAGAGGAGGTTACCGGGGAGGAGGTGGAGGAGGAGCAGGAGGTCGAGCCAGAGGTCGAGGGTGAGGACCCCAATGCTGTGAAGGAAACTACTGAAGAGGTTGCCGAAGGTAAACATACGTTGGAGTCTGTCACTTGTCACACAGCAGGCTAGGTGGTTCTGTCATGGAGCGTGATTCTCTCATTGTCTTTGCATGGTCTTGTCATGGTCCTTTTGTGGTTCTGTTATGGTCCGTGTATGGTCTAAACCAGGATTTCATTCTTCTTTGCACTGTTCTGTGTTCGTGGTTGCTTTTTCTGCTGACAACAATGTTTTTGTGTTTGCCGTTTTCATTTTGTCTCAGATTTTTGCGCTGCAAAATACTCATCTTTTCTATTTAAAGTTATGTGTTATATTTTAGATAGCACATATCTGTTTGTTTATTATTGTTTCGATTTTCACCAACATGTTATACTTTGACAAAGTCTGTATATTTAAGTTTATTTAAAGTTCTTATAAATCTGCTTTCAACATTTTCTTTACTTAATTAAATGTTGCGTTTAACAGTTATTTTACTTAAGGTTATTGTAATGCTACTTTCAATGTTTACATTACTTTAAGTTGTTAAGTGCTCACATCAACATTCATAACTACCGTCAGCTGTTTGGCACTAATGCACCAGTTAATACTAACTAATGCACTAGTCAATGCTAACTAATGCACTAGTTAATACTAACTCTGCAAACAACTTAAGGGTTCAATGATGATATTTGATTACAACAATACATACAGCAAAATTATGTGAGCAATAATAAGTACAATGATTAGTAATGTGTCTGTTACATTATAGTACTGTTAGATCTTAATGATTTATACAATGTACACAACATTATCAAATAATACAAACAAATGTCTTTGTAAGAAATAATAATTACAATGTTATTAATCTTGCTTGTGTTGTGTTAATGTCATGATTAAATGAAAATATTATGCAGAAAGTTCATTTCATAAGTGTGGAAGAAAAAGGTAAAAGTCAAGCAATATGTGTGTTCATGGAAAGACAAGGATTAAGACCAAGTAAAGTGTTTGTGGGAAAGACAAGGATTAAGACCAAGTAATGTGTTTGTGGGAAAGACAAGGATTAAGACCAAGTAATGTGTGTATGTGTGTGTGTGTGTGTGTGTGTGTGTGTGTGTGTGTGTGTGCGTGCGTGCGTGCGTGCGTGCGTGTGCGTGCGTGCGTGCGTGCGTGTCGTGCGTGCGTGCGTGCGTGCGTGCGTGCGTGCGTGCGTGCGTGCATGCGTGCATGCGTGTGTGTGACACTGATTAAGGCCAATTAATGTGTTTGTGGGACAGCAAGGATTAAGACCAAGTAATGTGTTTGTGGGGAAAACAAGGATTAAGGCCAATTAATGTGTTTGTGGGGAAGACAAGGATTAAGACCAAGTAATGTGTTTGTGAGGAAGACAAGGATTAAGACCAAGTAATGTGTTTGTGGGGAAGACAAGGATTAAGACCATGTAATGTGTTTGTGAGGAAGACAAGGATTAAGACCAAGTAATGTGTTTGTGAGGAAGACAAGGATTAAGACCAAGTAATGTGTTTGTGAGGAAGACAAGGATTAAGACCAAGTAATGTGTTTGTGAGGAAGACAAGGATTAAGACCAAGTAATGTGTTTGTGGGGAAGACAAGGATTAAGACCAAGTAATGTGTTTGTGAGGAAGATATGGATTAAGACCAAGTAATTTGTTTGTGGGGAAGACATGGAGTAAGACCAAGTAATGTGTTTGTGGAGAAGTCAAGGATTAAGACCAAGTAATGTGTTTGTGGGGAAGACAAGGATTAAGACCAAGTAATGTGTTTGTGGGGAAGACATGGATTAAGACCAAGTAATGTGTTTGTGGGGAAGACAAGGATTAAGACCAAGTAATGTGTTTGTGAGGAAGACAAGGATTAAGACCAAGTAATGTGTTTGTGGGAAGACAAGGATTAAGACCAAGTAATGTGTTTGTGGGGAAGACAAGGATTAAGACCAAGAAATTGTGTTTGTGGGAAGAAAATGGATTAAGACCAAGTAATGTGTTTGTGGGGAAGACAAGGATTAAGACCAAGTATTGTGTTTGTGGGGAAGACAAGGATTAAGACAAAGTATTGTGTTTGTGGTGAAGACAAGGATTAAGACCAAGTAATGTGTTTGTGGGGAAGACAAGGATTAAGACCAAGTAATGTGTTTGTGGTGAAGACAAGGATTAAGACAAAGTATTGTGTTTGTGGTGAAGACAAGGATTAAGACAAAGTATTGTGTTTGTGGTGAAGACAAGGATTAAGACCAAGTAATGTGTTTGTGGGGAAGACAAGGATTAAGACCAAGTAATGTGTTTGTGGTGAAGACAAGGATTAAGACAAAGTATTGTGTTTGTGGTGAAGACAAGGATTAAGACCAAGTAATGTGTTTGTGGGGAAGACAAGGATTAAGACCAAGTAATGTGTTTGTGGGGAAGACATGGATTAAGACCAAGTAATGTGTTTGTGGGGAAGACAAGAATTAAGACCAAGTAATGTGTTTGTGGGGAAGACATGGATTAAGACCAAGTAATGTGTTTGTGGGAAGACAAGAATTAAGACCAAGTAATGTGTTTGTGGGGAAGACATGGATTAAGACCAAGTAATGTGTTTGTGGGAAGACAAGGATTAAGACCAAGTAATGTGTTTGTGTGGGGGAAGACAAGGATTAAGACCAAGTAATGTGTGTGTATGTGTGAAGAGAAGGATTAAGATCAAGTAATGTGTTTGTGTGTGGGGGGAAGAGAAGGATTAAGACCAAGTAATGTTTGTGGGGAAAATGAGGATTCAGACTAGGTAATGTGTTTGTGGGAAGTCAAGAATTAAGCCCAAACGTAATGTGTTTGTGGGGAAGAAAAAGGATTAAGACCAAGTAATGTGTTTGTGGGGAAGACAAGGATTAAGACCAAGTAATGTGTTTGTGGGAAGACAAGGATTATGACCAAGTAATGTGTTTGTGGGGAAGACAAGAATTAAGACCAAGTAATGTGTTTGTGGGGAAGACATGGATTAAGACCAAGTAATGTGTTTGTGGGAAGACAAGGATTAAGACCAAGTAATGTTTTGTGGGGAAGACATGGATTAAGACCAAGTAATGTGTTTGTGGGGAAGACAAGGATTAAGACCAAGTAATGTGTTTGTGTGGGGGAAGACAAGGATTAAGACCAAGTAATGTGTGTGTATGTGTGTGTGTGCGTGCGTGCGTGCGTGCGTGCGTGCATGTGTGCATGCATGCGTGCATGCATACGTGCGTGCGTGTGTGCGTGTGTGCGTGTGTGACACAGATTAAGGCCAATTAATGTGTTTGTGGGGAAGACAAGGCTTAAGACCAAGTAATGTGTTTGTGGGGAAGACAAGGCTTAAGACCAAGTAATGTGTTTGTGGGGAAGACAAGGCTTAAGACCAAGTAATGTGTTTATGTGTGGGGGAAGAGAAGGATTAAGACCAAGTAATGTGTTTGTGTGGGGGGAAGAGAAGGATTAAGATCAAGTAATGTGTTTGTGTGTGGGGGGAAGAGAAGGATTAAGACCAAGTAATCTGTTTGTGGGGAAAATGAGGATTCAGACTAGGTAATGTGTTTGTGGGAAAGTCAAGAATTAAGACCACGTAATGTGTTTGTGAGGAAGAAGACAAAGATTAAGACCAAGTAATGTGTTTGCGAGGAAGACAAGGATTATGACCAAGTAATGTGTTTGTGAGGAAGACAAGGATTATGACCAAGTAATGTGTTTGTGGGGAAAACAAGGATTAAGACCAAGTAATGTGTTTGTGTGGGGGGAGACAAGGATTAAGACCAAGTAATGTATTTGTGGGGAAGACAAGGATTAAGACCAAGTAATGTGTTTGTGGGGAAGACAAGGATTAAGACCAAGTAATGTATTTGTGGGGAAGACAAGGATTAAGACCAAGTAATGTGTTTGTGGGGAAGACAAGGATTAAGACCAAGTAATGTATTTGTGGGGAAGACAAGGATTAAGACCAAGTAATGTATTTGTGTGGGGGGAGACAAGGATTAAGACCAAGTAATCAAGGACTAAGACATGTGCTATGTGTTAGGAAGACAAGGTTAAAGCCAGGCTCTGTGTGTCCTTCCAGGGGATGCTGCAGCTGAGGTTGTGGAAGAAGAGGAGGAAGAGGAGCCTGAGCCACCACCGCCTCCTGAGGCCATCGATGTATGTACCTCTGCTTCTCCCTCTACCTCTTGTTTCCCTTGGGACATGGCTCGCCACATTTTGGTCTGTTCTGCATTTTCCACAATACTTATCCACCTGTTACATCCTCTCCTCTCCCTCCCTCTTTTTAGTATCCTTATAAGAGATCTCATCGCAATGTCCTTCCATCTTCATCTTGGTCTTCTTCTTCTCCTTCTGCTCCCTTGATGGGATGTTGTGTTCTCTTTGTTTGTCATCCATCAGTCTTCTAGATGCACATGTCCCGGTCTTCTCTGTCTGGTGCAAGCCACATTCACTTTCTCATGTTTCATCAGAGTGATCCCTTCTTAATTCTACTCAGTTTTATCTTCTTGTTTCACTTTTGTCTGTCGTCTTGTTTCACTTTCTACTGTCTTCTTCTGTCTTCTTGTTTCACTTTCTACTGTCTTCTTCTGTCTTCTTGTTTCACTTTCTACTGTCTTCTTCTGTCTTCTTGTTTCAGTTTCTACTGTCTTCTTGTTTCAGTTTCTATCTGTCTTCTTGTTTCACTTTCTACTGTCTTCTTCTGTCTTCTTGTTTCACTTTCTACTGTCTTCTTCTGTCTTCTTGTTTCCGTTTCTACTGTCTTCTTCGTTTTGATTATCATCTTTTATATATTCTTCTGTCTTCTTGTTTCAAGTTTTATTATTTGTTCATTTCTACTGTTTTTGTTATTTACTTTTCATTTCATTTCTTCTGTTCGTTCATTTCTACTGTTTCTTTTTCATTTTTGTTTCGTTTATTTTATGTTATTTTAGTTTTGTTTATATATATATGTTATTTATAAGTTTCATTTATTATTTTATGTATTACTTGTATATCACTTTCTACTGTCATTTTCTGTCTCTTTTTCAGTTTCTACTGTCTCTGTTTAGTTTCACTTCTCATGTTTCAGTTTCTACTGTCCTATGATATGATATCATAGTTTTCTCGTTGCATCTCTCATTCTGCATATTCTTTTATATATGGATATATTATATATATATATATATATATATTTTATATATATTATATTTATATATATATATATTTATATATATTATAATAATATATATATTTTAAAATTTTTTTATTATATATATATATATAATATATTTGTGTTATATATATGTTATATATATTATATATATATATATATATATTTTGTGTATTAATATCAAGTTAACAATTCTGCCACATTTATGTAACATTACTTAGAACCTCTCAGCTGACAATTTTCGCTGCCTTTCCCAGCTTCCCCTCCCTCCTGAGGGGGAGGAGTTCACCCTCCAGCGGGAGGCACGCAAAGCCCAGGATGAGGAGATCATGAGTTGCCGGGGCATCATCACATCTGGCGGGGGCATAGAACCCATCATAGTCGAGATCTGTGAGAGGAACGAACATGGAATCTGGAGGGCCAGGTTGATTGAAGACATGTTGAACGACGTCACGAGTAATATTGAACGTACGTTACTTAAGGCTAAATAAGTTCATTTACTTGTCTGTAAACTAACCCAGCAACAAGTTCTGTCAAGCCATACAAAATGGCCGCCAATCACGTTTGGTCATTCTGTTATATAATTTGTTGAAATTCTTGCCAGAAACTGTTTTCTTTATGACAAAAGCAACATAATTTTAAATTGGTTAAGAAAGAGCACAACACTGGAATTTTAACTAATCTATGTCATACCTTCCAAGTAATTTAACAAGATTTAACAAGATTGCCACCTAGAGATTCAACTCTAGATGGCAGGTGAACTAGGAAGCCATTTGGCTTATCGAGAGTCCAACCTATCTATCTAAGTATACCCCGCCCTTCTTAGGTATATGTCGATTTTATTTTTAAATATATTAACACTACTAGCACCTACACAATCAGCTGATAATCTGTTCCATTCGTTTACTGTTCTTTGTGAAAATGAAAATTTTCTAATATCTAGTCTACACTGCTTCTTTGCTAATGTAACTCCATGTCCTCTAGTCCTTCTCTCTTCCTTGACTGTGAAAAAAATATTTCTGTCTAATGTAACACATATTTCTTTTATAACATTATTTATAAGGCGAACATTAATAGAAGTCACATGTATTTTATGTAACATAGGCAAACCTTAACAAATTAACAAATGAATCCATAAATTTGGAAACATTTCATTTAAAGTACAGTTTTAATGTAATGAAACAATTCCATAAATGCACTAATTATAATCGTATGAGAAGAAACCATACGAAAACCACTCATATGCTGATTCTCACATTCTCATATGGAGATTTCAAGAACATCCTTTGTCATTGTCATACTGCACGACTATCTGTTGTCAGAAACGTTTATGTTTAACAACATCAGTGAAAGAACCATTGAGTAAAATCTGGTTTTGAGAACTCTACTATTTATAAAAAATAATTATGCTGAAATAATTACAATTGAACTCCAGCGATCGAGGCACACACAATGACACGTACCTCTGAGGACAGGAGACAATCAGGCCTTCAATCTGTCCATCCACCTGTCATCTAAATCATACACAAAATCACCATTGTACTGATTGATTGATTGATTGATTGATTGATTGATTGATTGAGTTTATTTGGAACGCATTCACTTGAATAACAGTCGATCTGTAATAAGAATACATATATATATATATATATATACTATATATATATATATATATATATATATATATATATATATATATATCTATTTTATTGATATATATATTTATATATACATATATATATATATATATATATATGCTTATTCTTTATTTGAATATATATATATATATATATTTATATATATATATATATAGAATAAAGAATAAGCATATATATATATATATATATATATATATATATATATATGTATTCTTTATTCTTATATATATATATATATATATATATATATATATATATATATATATATATATATATATATATATATAATTATATTATATTACCAAGGATAAACACAGAAGTACACTTATTTCCAATGTGGTCTTCATAGAAATATTAATAATTAATTTAAGAAAAAAATACATAAATAAATAATAAATACATAAATATATAAATAAATACAGATAAATAAATACAGACAAATAAAATACAGATATATAAATATTTTTGTATACAGATAAAAATATTATTAGTAAGACAATGTGCAATATAAAAAAGTACTCTTCTAAAATATGATAATAAAAATTATGACAATACATAGTAAGATAAGTTAATAAAAGTATATTAAAATGCCACTTTAAGATTGTAATTCATGAGCCAACAATCTACTAAATAGAAGGGTTGTTAACTTGTTTCTAAAACTGCTTTTAGAGTTACATTGTTTTAATTTGATAGGCAGGTTGTTCCAGTGGCATATGCTTGTATAAAAGAAAGAAGTTTGCCCAGAACCCTTCACTTTCACTCTTGGAATGACACATGTCAAGTTGCTGACACTTGTGGGGGGTATCAATGGTTTACCATTTCAACAACAGAATGTGTTCTTTTGCTCTGGAATTACAAAAGCGGTGATGTTTTGTCGGATCAGGGAAGTACAAGTACCAGTCTTGGGAGCTGCAGGGGATGGACATAGATGAGGAGGAGGAAGATGCGGAGGCTGAGAGGAACATGGAGCCTGAGGCAGAGGAGGAGGAAGAGCAGGAGGAGGTGGGTGTGTCATGTGACTTGGTCAAAATAAAAATGTCACTGTGCTGGGTGTATTAACCCTTTCCTCTTCAATGCATTGTGTCTCAGTCAACAAACTTTCCAGTATTCGTCTGTGGTCACTCTGAAGAAACAGATTTTTTCAATTCCCTGCTTTTTTGCATTGTCTTAATTTTTCCTGACGTTTGAAGGATGATGTGATTGAATTATCCATAACATTATGACTGTGATCATTTGGGAATATTTAACGTAAATTGTTTAACTACTTAGAACTGGATGCTTCAGTTAGAATATTAGTGAAATGGTCCTCAAACTAGATGGCGTTAAATGGTCCTTCGTCTAGATGGTATTAAATGGTCCTACAAGTAGATGGTATGAGATAATCCTCCAACTAGACAACATGAAATGGTCCTACAATTAGATGATATGATATGATCCTTCAACTAGATGGCGTGAAATGGTCCTTCAACTAGACAACATGAAATGGTCCTACAAGTAAATGATATGAGATGATCCTTCAACCAGCTGGCGTGAAATGGTTCTCCAACTAGAGGCACGGAATGGGTCTCTGTCTAAACATCATGAAATGGTCCCCCATGAGGCAGTGCGGTTACGAGACCTGTGTTATTTTCAGGAGGAGGACCCCAACAGAAGTGTCAAGAAGCCACTGGGAGACACCAACCATTTCTGTCCCGTGGTGCTCAAGGAAAACGACATCCTATGGCCGGGTAACCCGGAAATCACGGCCAAGTATCGGGAGCGCTATTACTATTGCTCCTCCCATGAGGCGAGGGAAAGGTTCATTGCTGATCCCCCTTTCTATCTCCCAAAGGGAAAACCTCCAAAGGTCAGTTAAATTTTTTTTTTATATTTTGTTGTAAATTTTTGTTCTGTGAATATGTTCTTAAGTTGTGTTTGCATGAAAATAGTTTGATGTGTAATGTTCCAGATACCCCTTCCCATGTTTCCATCGTTCACAACTCCCTACTTTGCTGCAGATGCCCCCTCACCAAATTATCCACCTTATGACCCCCTACTACATTCCAAGTGCCCCCTCCCCATCCTCACATCTCCCCAACCTTCATGTCCCCCTACAATGTTACAGGTGCCCCCTCCCCGTATCTTGATGCTTGGACCACGGGGGGCAGGGAAGAGTCTGCATGGGCGTGACCTTGCCAAGAAGATGGGCATCTTCCACATCCAGTTCCGAGAGAGGCTGCAGGAGCTGGTGATTGCAAAGACGAAGAAGAAGATCGGTGCGGAGTACACAGAGGATGATGACGAACCGTGAGTAGGGACTTTGTGGGGAAGTTACTTAAAGGGATACTCCAGTCAGTGAGAGGTTCACTGTATTAGCTTACATATGTACAACCTTGTGTATAATATTTTAGTTGGACATTTCAACCTGAAATTTGGCGCACACACACATACCAAAGTATATAGAGCATCATGTCAGAAGGAATGTTTTTATAAATGTCATGATTACAATTTTATGGGACTTTGAATGACGACCGATTATAAAAAGAAAAGAAAAATTCTTTTAAAAAATGATAAAACTTTTGTTTTTGTTTTGATTCAAATTTCCTTCTGACACGATGCACATACATATATCTACAATCACTGTGATTAATTTGAAACACCATATCACATGGGATCCATGAGAACAAAACGTTGAAAAATATTTTAGAAATCCAATATGGCCACTGTTTCTATGGAAACCAAAATAATTTTGTCTTAATAATTATTTTCATTTTGAACCTCTGTAGTGATTTCCCTAAAATCTTAGGCAACTGGCATTAAAATTGACCAAAACTGACTAAAATAGAACTCCGCATCTCTTGTCCCCTTAAAAGGGATACTCCAGTCAGTGAGAGGTTCACTGTATTAGCTTACATATGTATAATATATTGGTTGTGCATAGTAATGCATGGTGCACAAAGATCATTAATAAACAATTAATTATAGTATAATTATACCATAAAAATCATGCTATCTTGGATTCGGGGCGCTGCCATCTTGAGACCCAGAACCAGTGATGTAGGTCAAATCGTTTACGTCACTGGCAAAATTGTGATAGTGACATAATACTTAATGCGTCAAATACCATTGGACAGACATAGGATGTTCGATGGTGCATGTGCCACTGACATAAGCGGCCTACGTCACTGATTCTATGCCTCAATATGGCTGTGCCCTGAATTCACCATAGCATTTTTTGTACAGTAATAGTGTTATTAACCATTGTTGTGCAAAATACTATGCATAACCAATATATTATACATATGTAAGTAAATACTGTGAATTTATCACTGACTGGAGTATCCTTTTAAGACCTGCAACAAAAATAGTCTATAGAATATCTGCAGAATATATTCCGATGAGAACATTCTATAGGATTTTCTGTAGAAATTGTCTATGTATTTTTGTATAAAGATTTATATACAAACCTGATATCATGACATCCCATTTTGCAACCCTGTGACTTACAATACATAAAGTTATGAAAAATTCCAAACGATAATTTGTGTGGTTTTTAAGGTGTCAAAAAAGACACAGCCACCGAAAAGAATCGTTGTTGTAAACAATTGTTCTTGTCCCAGTGACAATTGCACCCAGACTCAGTGGCGCCTCACGGTGGAGTCTGAGTAATCAATCCAGTCACATGGCAACCTGAATGTGTTTCTTTTTATTAACAGGGTAGATGAAGAAGAAGACGAGGAGGAAGATGAGGAAGAGGATGAGGATGCTGGAGCCATCACTAATCCCGATGGCTCCAAGATGGAGAGCCTGGACGAGGGAGACGCGGGCTCCAAGGCCACTGTGACTGCCCCTGGAGGAGAGGCTGACCAGCAGGCCTCCTCATCTGATGCCACCGCATCAGGGGAAAAGGTCTATCTTTAGACAGTTTCAGTATGTGGTGTGTGTGTGGGGGGGGGAGGACTTTAACAACGACCAAACATGTCTGTGAATAAGATCACTGTCCCAAGAAACAATCGACATATGGCAGAAGCACAGTGAAGACTAATGTTACACAAACACAAGGTAACAGATGTGTACACATCTACACGCATGACTGCATGCATCTTCACTGTCACACACACACAAACACATACACACTTAAACACACACACACACACACACACACACACATACACACACACACACACACACACACGCACGCACGCACGCACGCACACACACACACAAATTCACTCACTCATTCACTCAGTCACTCACTCACACACACACACATAAACACACACATACGAACACACACATGTACACACACACATACACACACACACACACACAAACACACACACACACACACACACACACACACACACACACACTAACCCAATGATAGTTAAATGCTATGTCTAACAAGTAAATCAATGAGACTTGCCTGACACTTCTGTGACGTCTGTTCCTGTTCCCAGTCCTCCCAGGAGGAGGAGGAAGAGATCACCTACACGGAGGATGAGGAAGCCATCATAGCCTACCTGAAGGAGGATGACCCTCTTCCCAACGAACTCCTCGAGAAGATAGTCTCGGACTGGTGGAAGAAGGAACCGTTCAAGTGAGTTCACTCCCTGATAAACATAGGCTGATAAGTAGAGTCAATAATAACAATTTATTTATAGCAATCTGGCAATGTTAAACATATTTGCTATTATATATTATTATTAGTCAACTTGTCTATTACTATTTATGTTCATATTTATTATACATTTAAATCAATCAATTATCTTGTATTAGCTGATTGTCATTGATAATATTATATCGTAAGTAATACATTTACTTACTTTAGCATTTAAACTAATTTTCTTTACTCAGAATATACCTCTTTTATTGTACTGATATGCTGACTTTGGAACCATATAAGTGAATCCCCGTCAGGTGTTGATGTCCACTTTTTATGTTAATTCTCAGATTTATAAATGGGCAATGTGTTTCAATTAGCATAGTAATAACTACAATTTTAATATTACATGTTATTTTAATATTAAAATAAAAATTTTTTAATACTATACATTATTTTAATATTATATATTAAAGTGTCATTTAATTACATGTTTCTAATATGCTGTCGATAGTGAATAATTAATTTTATTTCACCAAGATAAACAAGTATTTGGTTTGCTCTTTTGGGTTGTTCTAATCCAGTCTGTATATTAATATGCCAACTTTTGAGCCTTGCAAGTGCATCTCCTCCTAGTAATGACATTATTACCCTAAGACTACTAACACAACGTTCTATTTGTCCAGGTCAACAGGGTTCATCCTGGAGGGTTATCCCCGCACCGCGGATGAGGCATCCTTCCTCTCGGAGTTGGGACTCTTCCCCGATGTCGCAGTGGTTCTGGTGGTGGAGGATGGAGACGTCATTGGCCGTGTCCTCCCCCCGAGACTTGACAAGTGGAAGAGAAAGAGGGACAAGAAGTTGGCCCGAAAACAACGTATGAAGGAGAAAGCAACAAAAAAGAGGGTAAGTTTCCTTTTCTGCTTCCCATGTTATGACTCTTCTCCCCCTTTTGCCTTGTAGGGCTGAAAAGGATGTGTGTGATTCTTGCTTTTGTCCCTTCTATTTCATATGTCATAACCCTTCCCCCTTGCTCCCTTGCAAGGAAGAAAAAGGATGGATGTTTCCTGCTTCTATTCCCTTCTTCCTTAGTCATAACTCTTCTCTCCCTTGCTCCATAATGCTCCCTTGTGGGGAAGGAAAGGATGTATGTGCTTCTTGCTTTTGTTCCCTTCTCCTTCCCTTGTTACCATCCTTCTCTCCTTTGCTCCCTTATGAGGCAGAAAACGCTTTTTTGGCCAAGATAGCATCCTTATCCAGGACGAGACTGTGAACGTGTTCTCACTTATGGTGTTTGCAGGAGACTGTGAATGTGTACTCACTGATGGTGTTTGCAGGAGACTGTGAATGTGTTCCCACTGATGGTGTTTGCAGGAGACTGTGAATGTGTTCTCACTGGTGGTGTTTGCAGGAGACTGTGAATGTGTTCTCACTGATGGTGTTTGCAGGAGACTGTGAGTGTGTTCTCACTGATGTTGTTTGCAGGAGACTGTGAATGTGTTCTCAATTATGCTGTTTGCAGGAGACTGTGAATGTGTTCTCACTGATGCTGTTTGCAGGAGACTGTGAATGTGTTCTCACTGATGCTGTTTGCAGGAGACTGTGAATGTGTCCTCACTGATGCTGTTTGCAGGAGACTGTGAATGTGTTCTCACTGATGCTGTTTGCAGGAGACTGTGAACGTGTTCTCAATGATGCTGTTTGCAGGAGACTGTGAATGTGTTCTCACTGATGCTGTTTGCAGGAGACTGTGAATGTGTTCTCACTGATGGTGTTTGCAGGAGACTGTGAACGTGTTCTCACTGATGGTGTTTGCAGGAGACTGTGAAGGTGTTCTCACTGATGTTGTTTGCAGGAGACTGTGAACGTGTTCTCACTGATGGTGTTTGCAGGAGACTGAATGTGTTCTCACTGATGGTGTTTGCAGGAGACTGTGAATGTGTTCTCACTGATGGTGTTTGCAGGAGACTGTGAATGTGTCCTCACGGATGGTGTTTGCAGGAGACTGTGAATGTGTCCTCACGGATGGTGTTTGCAGGAGACTGTGAATGTGTCCTCACGGATGGTGTTTGCAGGAGACTGTGAATGTGTTCTCACTGATGTTGTTTGCAGGAGACTGTGAACGTGTTCTCACTGATGGTGTTTGCAGGAGACTGTGAACGTGTTCTCACTGATGGTGTTTGCAGGAGACTGTGAATGTGTTCTCACTGATGGTGTTTGCAGGAGACTGTGAATGTGTTCTCACTGATGGTGTTTGCAGGAGACTGTGAATGTGTTCTCACTGATGTTGTTTGCAGGAGACTGTGAATATGTTCTCACTGATGTTGTTTGCAGGAGACTGTGAATGTGTTCTCACTTATAGTGTTTGCAGGAGACTGTGAATGTGTTCTCACTGATGGTGTTTGCAGGAGTCTGTGAATGTGTTCTCACTGATGGTGTTTGCAGGCGACTGTGAATGTGTTCTCACTGATGGTGTTTGCAGGAGATTGTGAATGTGTTCTCACTGATGGTGTTTGCAGGAGACTGAACGTGTTCTCAATGATGCTGTTTGCAGGAGACTATGAACGTGTTCTCAATGATGCTGTTTGCAGGAGACTGTGAACGTGTTCTCAATGATAGTGTTTGCAGGAGACTGTGAACGTGTTCTCAATGATGCTGTTTGCAGGAGACTGTGAACGTGTTCTCACTGATGGTGTTTGCAGGAGACTGTGAACGTGTTCTCACTGATGTTGTTTGCAGGAGACTGTGAACGTGTTATCAATGATGTTGTTTGCAGGAGACTGTGAACGTGTTCTCACTGATGGTGTTTGTAGGAGGCTGTGAACGTGTTCTCACTGATGGTGTTTGCAGGAGACTGTGAATGTGTTCTTCAATTATGGTGTTTGCAGGAGACTGTGAATGTGTTCTCACTGATGGTGTTTGCAGGAGACTGTGAATGTGTTCTCACTGATGTTGTTTGCAGGAGACTGTGAATGTGTTCTCACTGATGGTGTTTGCAGGAGACTGTGAATGTGTTCTCACTGATGGTGTTTGCAGGAGTCTGTGAATGTGTTCTCATTGATGGTGTTTGCAGGAGACTGTGAATGTGTTCTCACTGATGGTGTTTGCAGGAGACTGTTAATGTGTTCTCACTGATGTTGTTTGCAGAAGACTGTGAATGTGTTCTCACTTATGGTGTTTGCAGGAGACTGTGAACGTGTTCTCACTGATGGTGTTTGCAGGAGACTGTGAACGTGTTCTCACTGATGGTGTTTGCAGGAGACTGTGAACGTGTTCTCACTGATGGTGTTTGCAGGAGACTGTGAACGTGTTCTCACTGATGGTGTTTGCAGGAGACTGTGAACGTGTTCTCACTGATGGTGTTTGCAGGAGACTGTGAACGTGTTCTCACTGATGGTGTTTGCAGGAGACTGTGAATGTGTTCTCACTGATGGTGTTTGCAGGAGACTGTGAATGTGTTCTCACTGATGGTGTTTGCAGGAGACTGTGAATGTGTTCTCACTGATGGTGTTTGCAGGAGACTGTGAACGTGTTCTCACTGATGGTGTTTGCAGGAGACTGTGAATGTGTTCTCACTGATGGTGTTTGCAGGAGACTGTGAATGTGTTCTCACTGATGGTGTTTGCAGGAGACTGTGAATGTGTTCTCACTGATGTTGTTTGCAGGAGACTGTGAATGTGTTCTCACTGATGGTGTTTGCAGGAGACTGTGAATGTGTTCTCACTGATGGTGTTTGCAGGAGACTGTGAATGTGTTCTCACTGATGGTGTTTGCAGGAGACTGTGAATGTGTTCTCACTGATGTTGTTTGCAGGAGACTGTGAATGTTTTCTCACTGATGGTGTTTGCAGGAGACTGTGAATGTGTTCTCACTGATGGTGTTTGCAGGAGACTGTGAATGTGTTCTCACTGATGGTGTTTGCAGGAGACTGTGAATGTGTTCTCACTGATGTTGTTTGCAGGAGACTGTGAATGTGTTCTCACTGATGGTGTTTGCAGGAGTCTGTGAATGTGTTCTCACTGATGGTGTTTGCAGGAGGCAGCGATGGCGAAGAGAAGAGCAGTTCTTGTGAAGGAGCTGGAGGAGAGGAAGGCAGAGCGCAAGGTAGGCTCCTTCATGCTCATGAGCAGCTCCTTCAACGTCCTCAATTGTCACTCCACAACTCAAGTATTGTAGTTATTACTACTGCTCAAGCAAATGTGGTTTGGCAGTCGTAGAGATTAAAAAATCAGAGAGACTGGCTTAAGATGTTGATTGGGTCAGAAATAGTGAAATTGTGAACTTACAAGATGCTGTCTGTGAGGAATAATCATTACAAATAAGTGTATAGTGAGACCTCATGATTAAGGTCAACCAAGAGTCTGGGCAGAAATGACTGACCTGATTAGACAGGTTACTTTATTGGCTATTTTCCTACACTTTAATTATATGTATATATATATATATATATATATATATATATATATATATATATATATATATATATGGAACAAATTTAGGACTGTCATATGGTGACCTTAATTGCAGTGTGGCTGTATTAGACATGCGATGATAAAACAATATATGACTCTGATATCTTTCTTATATAGCACCACATCAAAGTAATTATTCTGGGTCACTTTATTACTACACTTTGCAAATGTCTATCAAAAGGCTGAGCGGTTGGCTGAGAAGGGAGAGGAAGACGGGGATTCGGAGGAAGAAGCTGAAGAAGAGGAAGAGGAGGAGGAGGAGGAGGAGGGAGATGACATTGATGCTGTCCTGGCTGAGGAGTTTGAGGTGGGTTTCATGGGAAACCTGTGGAGCAGCTCTAGCTTGTGTAGCCATTTTGTTTATTTTTGCAATTATATCTTGTCTTATACTAACTAAATACTGCACATTTATGTTTACCGATATGTTTATTGGTATTTCTAATGGTGTCACATGTAATTAACGAATACTGTTGTGTTTTCTCTCTTTCCATTAAAAATCATTACATTATTTGTATGTAAATTTTTTTTTTTGGAATGAAAACAACAATTTTTTTATTTAGTTTCGCACACTGGAATAATTGTAAGGCAAACAACAGATTTGTTTATTTTATTACAAACCTTTGTAATGCTTCTCCAATTCAGCAGAACCATAATAATTACAACATCTCAACTAAGACACTTGGTTCGCTTTCTCAAAATGTGCTCTTCTCATTTGCATCAGGAGGAAGAAGAGGAGGAGGATGAAGATGAGGAGACGGAGGAGGAGGCCATTGAGCGGATGAAGAATGACATTGAAGAGATCTATGACACTGATACCAACAGAGTGGCAGCCATCCAGGTGGGTGTGGTTGCAACACTCCTTTAACAAATAGTCCTACAAAATAAGTGTCTATAGAATTCTGGAAAAAAGAATATTCTATAAAATCGTATAAAAAGGTTATGGCCAAGTAATTTTTAAAATAAAATTCTGTAGAAATTCTATATGCTTCTATACAAAAATAGACAGACTTCTCCAGAAAACTTATAGTACACATACTTTAGAATAAGTTATATGCATATTTAATTTTATAAATGTATTTACTAAGGCGTTCAAAACTAGGTGCTGAATATTTTAAGGTTATCCATTTTTAAATCAAATTGTGATATACAATATAAATGATATGTATTACAATGTTTATAATTATAATATTTATAATTACATATTTTGACAAAACAGAAACAAATTTTTAATCCAACAATTCAGTGCTTACAAAGATGCCACATAAATCCCTGAATGACGAGCCAGATTATTAAAGATTCAAGTTTCAAAAAAGTCCTTGACCAGTGTTATGACCTTGACATATGTGATGACCTTGACGAATGTGATGACCCTTGACCTACAGGAGAAGCTGGAAGAGATGCTGGTGCCGAGGATTGAGGTGGACGCCGGCAAGAAAACCCACATAGTGAGGTACCTCATCAACCGTCAACTCGGTCCGTACGTCAACAACCGCGAGAGTATCTTTGAGCGGGTCACTCCCATCAATGAGCAGCTCGCCAACAAGATGATTCGCCAGGGCTACAAACAGCCGAGTCGATTCGGACGCTGGTGTCCGGTCAAGGCGAGTGTAATACAGGGTTGTGTGATTGACCGGTCACTTGTGGTCAATAAATTGGAAAAGTGATTAGTTGTGGGAATTTGTACATTTAGGCCGCTCCAATTAGGATTTCTGGTTTTTGTTCAGTACATGTACATGACAATATGTCCACGTGAGGGAAGGAACTATATTTGAAAACATCAGTTGCAATTGATGGGAGATGAAATGGTAATGACCATTTGATCTGTGTTGAGATAATTTGGTAGATTGACAGCAATTTGGTTGCGTAGCACGTCATGGGAGTGGGCTCCTATATGAATATGTTTTATATGTTTCCAGTTACTGGATGGAGATTGCATCCAGCCCATGCAGGGTCCTGGCTACACAACATTCCCGGCCATCTACCGACAGTTTATCTACTTCCTGTCGACGGCTGACGCCCTCAAACAGTTCTCTACTGACCCCCTGCGTTACCTCACACAGCCTTCACCCAAGCCTGTTGTGCCGATCCGTATGGCCATTGTTGGCCCACCAAAGTCGGGCAAGACATCATGTACGTAAAGCATAAACCATTTTTATGTTCATATGTTTGTACTAGATTTAATGTGCTTTATAGCGCTTAAAATCTGTTATTCTTTGTCATCTTATGTTTTTGGTTTATGCAGAACTGTCAGTGCTCATTGCAGGAAAGCCTGCTTTTTAACAAACATACTAAAACATACTACTGGGTAACTTTCGAGTGTTTAAAACATTTTTGAATTCCTAGTTCGGTGTTATTATAGTACAGTCAAATTTTGCAATAGTCACCTTGGTAATACAATCACCTCACAAATGAGGTCACCATCAAAATTATATACATAACAGTGAAGTATACAAAATTATTCCCACTAGTACACCTGGCTATTCGGGTCACTTTTGTTCTGTCCCAATGCTGACCTTAATAGAGAAGTTCTACAGTACAGTAATAATTTAATGCTTCGCTGATACTCTGCAGTGGCGAAGAGGTTTGAGAATGAATATGGCGTGGTTCGACTGTCAATTGGCGAGGCGATCCGCAACATTCTGGAGCTACAGCCCAAGACAGAACTGGTTAAGTCGATCAAGTCGTTCTTGAAGCGAGGTCAGACCATCCCGGACGAACTCGCTGTGAGAGCACTTGAAGTGCGCCTCATGGACGTCAGGTGTCAGACCAGAGGGTAGGACGCACCTCCTGTCGTAATTGTGTGCGCCAAATGCCCTGTTTCTAATGAAAACATGATTATTTCAGGGCCAAAACACAGTGCAGTAACTAATAATAATAATGAATTTATATGTATTGCACCCAAATGAATATCATTGCTTTCAGGTGTTTTACATACAAATATTAATTAAGATTTGATGGTAAAATATTAAGAAAGTAAAATAAAATAAAACATTCATTGCATTACTTATTATTCTTCAATGTGCAAAAGAAATCTGATAAATATTCAACAACAAAAATATGTCATTATATTATTGACATTACTTTTACTGACATTACTTTTATTGATATTACTTTTATTCTAGATTTGTTTAGTATTATGAACAAAATGTTTGTAATAACTCTTGACTAAAATTCACCCATCACACACACACACACACACACACACACACACACACACACACACACACACACACACACACACACACACACACACACACACACACACACACACATACACACACACAAACAACACACACACAAACACACATACACACACACAAACACACACACACGCACGCACGCACGCACGCACGCACCACACGCACGCACGCACGCACGCACACACACACACACACACAGTATTTGTAGTGTCACTGTTCCTGTGTCAGGTACGTGTTGATGGTTTCCCATTGACCATGAAGCACGTGGACCTCATGACTGCGCGGAACATCATCCCTGTGAAGGTGATAGAGCTGATTGTCAACAGTCTCGAGGTGGTCAACAGGGCCACCAAGGACAGATACTCCGCGGACAGGTAGTTATTTATTTAATTAGTTAATAATTTTATTAATTTTATTAGTAATGTTATTTATTTAATTAGTTAATAATTTTATTCATTTTATTAGTAATGTTATTTATTTAATTAGTTAGTAATTTTATTAATTTAATTAGTAATGTTATTTATTTAATTAGTTAGTAATTTTCTTTATTTATTTAATTAGTTAGTACATTTATTTTTATTTTTTTATTTAGTAATTTTATTTATTTATTTATCTGTTGGTTGCTGGGTTGATTGATTGAATGATTGTTTGATTGATTGGTTGATTGATTGATTTAAAAACAAATGACGATGACAAATGAAGAATGACGGGATTGAAGAAAACCAACTGGTGTAGAACGTAAGAGTTGAGGAAGGATGCTTCAAATTACAACAAATGTATTGGAAGTATGAAGAACAAGCCTCGTGTACCACTAATATTTGGCATTAATTGAAAAAGTACATTTTATTGAATGTTCAATATCCCAGTCATGTGTCCATGTGTTGATTATTGTCTTAAATAAAATTAATTACATCTCACCCCAGATGGCCTGGGTTGTTGAGAGTTCATTTATCTTAAGCTGCACTGAATTGTTTCAGCAATTAATCACCGGCTAATGAACCGCCATCTTGGATTATTGATTCAACGGATGACGGTATATTTACGTGCTTGCTTTTAGACAGTACGCATTGCACGACAGTGGTCAGATCCTGATGGTCAAGCTGGCCACATGGCAGCGGGAGATCAACGCTGTGCGGGAACACTACGCTAAGTACCATTCCAACTGGGTGAAGGTGAACGGCGAGAAGTGCAAGTGGTGGGTGTGTAACGAGGTGCTGAAGATCGGCCGAGAGAGCATCGTCCAGATACAGAAGTACCTGGAGAGGCTGGCCGAGGGTGAGTCATCAGAAAGGACAGTAGCTGGGAGAGAGTGGGTCACCAGACAGGGCAATAGCAGGGAGAGAATGAGTCATTGGAAAGGGCAATAGCAGGGAGAGAATGAGTCATCAGAAAGGACAATAGCAGGGAGAGAATGGGTCTTCAGAAAGGGCAATCGCAGGGAGAGAATGGGTCAACAGAAAGGACAATAGCAGGGAGAGAATGAGTCATCAGAAAGGACAATAGCAGGGAGAGAATGAGTCATCAGAAAGGACAATAGCAGGGAGAGAATGAGTCATCAAACAGGGCAATAGCAGGGAGAGAATGGGTCATCAGAAAGGGCAGTAGCAGGGAGAGAATGGGTCACCAGAAAGGGCAATAGCAGGGAGAGAGTGAGTCATCAAACAAGGCTATAGCAGGGAGAGAGTAAGTCATCAAACAGGGCAATAGCAGGGAGAGAATGGGTCATCAGAAAGGACAATAGCAGGGAGAGAGTGAGTCATCAGAAAGGGCAATAGCAGGGAGAGAGTGAGTCATCAGAAAGGACAGTAGCTGGGAGAGAGTGGGTCACCAGACAGGGCAATAGCAGGGAGAGAATCAGACAGGGCAGTAGCAGGGAGAGAATGAGTCATCAGAAAGGGCAATAGCAGGGAGAGAATGAGTCATCAGAAAGGACAATAGCAGGGAGAGAATGAGTCATCAGAAAGGGCAATAGCGGGGAGAGAATGGGTCATCAGAAAGGGCAATAGCAGGGAGAGAATGAGTCATCAGAAAGGGCAATAGCAGGGAGAGAATGAGTCATCAGACAGGGCAATAGCAGGGAGAGAATGAGTCATCAGAAAGGGCAATAGCAGGGAGAGAATGAGTCATCAGAAAGGGCAATAGCAGGGAGAGAGTGAGTCATCAGAAAGGACAATAGCAGGGAGAGAATGAGTCATCAGACAGGGCAATAGCAGGGAGAGAATGAGTCATCAGAAAGGGCAATAGCAGGGAGAGAATGAGTCATCAGAAAGGGCAATAGCAGGGAGAGAATGAGTCATCCGAAAGGGCAATAGCAGGGAGAGAATGAGTCATCCGAAAGGGCAATAGCAGGGAGAGAATGAGTCATCAGACAGGGCAATAGCAGGGAGAGAATGAGTCATCAGAAAGGGCAATAGCAGGGAGAGAATGAGTCATCAGAAAGGGCAATAGCAGGGAGAGAATGAGTCATCTGAAAGGGCAATAGCAGGGAGAGAATGAGTCATCAGAAAGGACAATGTTATCGTGCATAAGTACTTCAGTGGTTTTTAGTATATTAGACTCAAATAGTTTACAGCACACTGCAGTTAACTAATACCTAAATGTGCTTGCAGGGAAGGCTGCGTCCATTGCTGATATGTGCATCACCCCCAAAGAGTTTGTTGAGCGTCTGGGAGACTTTGCCCAGTACTGTCCGGTGAGTCTCGCCTTGAAGGGAGAGCTGGTCGACTGCTCCGCGACCGTCTCACTGAAGTATGCGGCCGAGTACAGAGGTGGGTCATCTCAACAGTAACCACTACTTGCCTCACCCACCACCTGGTCATTTAGTTGTGAAGACCAGGAAAATCTGATTTTGTAGATTTTATGATGTTTTTGTTTATTTATTTCAGTAAAATTCAAAACACAAATTGAAAATGGTGTCATAACTAATAATATCAAGTACCGTAAAGCAAAGGGTAACAGTTCAGGTATATATATACTGTGTATCACTCACATATTAAAATAAAATAGAAATATAGATATATTCAAAAGTAGTACAGCTGTATATATAATATATATATATATATATATATATATATATATATATATATATACTGTGTATCACTCACATATTAAAATAAAAAAATATATATATATATTCAAAAACATGTAAGTGTATATAATATACATATATATATATATACAGTGTATATTTATATTACATATATATTTATAGTATATATATTTATATTATATATATATATATAATCAGTGTATATTAAATGTGTAACTGTATATATATATATATATATATATATATATATATATATATATATATATATATGAATGACAAGTAAGTTAATATATATGACAGTAAAACGTTCTTATATAATATATAGATATTGAAAAACAAAACACATATGAAGATATTTGCTGTAAACGTGCAGTTGAATAAATTATAAACTAATTAAACGGTAACAGTGACTCACCCCTAGTGATGTATCTGTCAACACAATCTCAGATGAAATATTGATTGACGCATTGATCTGAACTGCTTTTCAGGCTGTCAGATGTGATATATGTACACAATAGAATGTTGACTGGCCAATCACAGACAGTCACGCGATTAAGTATGCATCCGAATGAAACCGCTTGATTAATTAACCCTTTTCACCCAGGCCACTACTACAAGATGCACGGTCCGGAAGAACTGAGCAAGTTCATCGCTGATCCCGACAAGTTTGTGCCCCCCTCTGCTCCCCACTCCCTGCCTCCCCCGGACCTGCTCCCAAGGCGGGTAACGGGAGCGGAGGCGAGGCGGATGTTCCCCAAACCCATTGAGTTGAAGGGATACTGCCCCGTCACATTCCTTGGTGGAAAGAAGAGGTGAGTAACACAAGGATGAGTGAATGCATATGTTACAGGATAACCATCAGCTGAAATTTTGTTATGTGAAATAAATATATGATTTACAGAAAAAATTTCTAGACAGTCAATGTGGCAGATTGAAAGTGTTTTAAGTTTATGACTCGATTGTTTTATGAAATGCCTGAAAACGTGAGTTATATTTGGGCAAAATGGAAAAATTGGGATTTGTGATTACATCTTTTTAGAAAATACCAAAAACATCCAGTCGTGTGCAATGACTGATTATACAGTTTGTCTGCAACACACAGAACAAAATAGACAATATTTAGACAGATTACAAACCAGAATCACGATAAGAATGCCCACACAATTGTGCTACAGGGTTCTGAGTGGATATTTTCTTAGAGTAATAAATTTTGAGTGGAGTGGGCAACAATTAAAGAATTATTTCACTGGCTACACATCGCCACATTGTTCTCACTTCCAAACCCAAACCCCTCTTGTTTAAATTCCCTGGATCAATCTAGAACAGTTTGGCCAACAATCCTGGTTCTGGAACAATCTTCCATTTCGACTGCCAACTCTGGACATTTTAATAATACACTTTATTTATTTATACACTCTGTTCAGTAGCGTTGACAACATTAATACATTATAAGAAATAAATATAATAAAAGTACAAGTAAAACGTATGAGTATGTATACCTAAATCAATGTTGTATGGAAACTGAACTGAATTAAAATTAAACAGAGATGGCAGAATAAATAAATATATAGTTGTATACATAGTAGTTAATTATTAATAAATAACTACAGCAGTGATTACAAATTTTCATATGTTTATGTATCATTTCTTTACTTTTATTGTCATAATTATAATCATATGTATGTATACATTTATGTATTTTAGTATATTTAGAGCACAATATCCTGTGACATTAAGTAAATGTATTAATCGTAAATATTCATGATTTATTTTTAGAGATTGGATTTTATAATAAATACCAAAAAACAAGTGTGTGTGTGTGTGTGTGTGTGTGTGTGTGTGTGTGTGTGTGTGTGTGTGTGTGTGTGTGTTGTGTGTGTGTGTGTGTGTGTTGTGTGTGTGTGTGTGTGTGTGTGTGTGTGTGTGTGTGTGTGTGTGTGTGTGTGTGTGTGTGTGTGTGTGTGTGTGTGTGTGTGTGTGTGTGTGTGTGTGTGTGTGTGTGTGTGTGTGTGTGTGTGTGTGTGTGTGTGTGTGTGTGTGTGTGTGTGTGTGTGTGTGTGTGTGTGTGTGTGTGTGTGTGTGTGTGTGTGTGTGTGTGTGTGTGTGTGTGTGTGTGTGTGTGTTGTGTGTGTTGTTGTGTGTTGTGTGTGTGGTGTGTGTGTGTTGTGTGTGTGTGTGTGTGTGTGTTTGTGTGTGTTAAAGTGTGTTCTCCGGTGTGTTGTCAGATATGAAGCAATCGTCCCTGGCAACCAGGAGTTGGTTGTGCTGTACCGCGGTCAGCTCTACAATATGGCCACGGAGGAGAAACTGGAGCAGTTCATGAGGTCAGTCACCCACCTGTGTCACAGATATAATACGCCCTGTTAATAATAATAATGTTATTTTATAGTGGCATATCCAAGTGTTCATAGAGTTGTACATGTACACAAAATAATGTTACTATACTAAAAATAAAATGCTGCAATAGAAACAATACTAGTGATATCATTACTAAATCGTGTTATGAAATTGCAATAGCAATTAAGATAATAATTGTTAACATTGTTGGTGGATACAATCATGGATGGTGAAAACTCGTAGAAGCATAACATATGAAATCACGTAATAAAATAATTGAAATTATAGTATTATTAGAATAATCTCATAAGTGAGCTAAGATAAATTCACACATCAATAAGTTAAGCTAAGAGGTAAGACAAATAAATCAAGTCTACTCAACTGAATGTAGACATCAATAAAAGACAAATAAATAAACAGAGCTAAAGCATCAGTCAGCTATTCTACATGAGTGTTGACATATTAACATGGTACATTGGGGGCCCTCTAAGTACATCTCCTCCTGGCTGCCGAGGTCCACTTGCCTCTTCTATGTTCATTTACTTCCTTGGACCATTGGCCTCAGACCTATCAATTGGCAACACATTTCAAAAACACACGTAAGGTAATTATTTACAGCTATTTTTTCCATCAAGATGTATAAGATAACTGTCCAAGCTGGCGTAAATGACAGAGTCCCTCTGGACTCTTCCGTACTTGTGTCTGTATTTTCAGTATTATTTCCCTTTTTCCCAGCATCTGTTCTTCCTACAGCCAAACCCCACATTACACCATGTTTACTGTTGATCAACAGGACCCCTCAGAAGTACTGGAACCTGTCCCTGCCCCACAAGCTGCCCCCTAAGAAGGACCCCCTGACAGTGACCGCACTGCCGATGCTGGGCTACCTTGAGCAGACAGTGTCAACCTCCATCACTAAGGCACTGACGGCCGTGGGAAATGTCAAACCCAAGTATCCGTTCATGAATGCCACCCAGTCTGCCCTTGTTTACGTCGCCTATCACCTCAAAGGTAAGCTCCTTATGAATTGTTGATTTTATTAATTTGTTATAACTTTATGTTATAGCATGGATAAGCCGATATGTAGTCAGTTTTGTATGCATCATTATGAAAGTTGCATGTATTTGGTTTCACCAGTAAATTGTTTCATTCCTTGACCATGAAAACAAAATGATAATGAGTTATTATGTTGTTGTTTACACGTGTAACTGGATTATTGTATTAATTCTTCCATTTATTATTTATTCAGTCATTATTTAATTATCATAACCATTGGTACAGCTGGAATATTGACAAGCTATTTCTGTATTTAAAAAAATTTGATATAGAAATTAAAATAAACAAACAAAGTTTATATTTTATCACCTATATGAATTATTTTATTATAATTTACATACATTATCATCAGTTTTGTGCAAGTATGATTTGTGAGCTCCTCTGGGTGGATTTATCAATTCATGGTGCTTTTGTAATGACTATATGATAATATGACTAAATATTATTAAATTATCAGCTGTCCGAAAAGATAATATATTTACGTTTGGCGTCAAAATAATATCGTCACATAAAATAATATGCTTCCAAAAATAATACTTTTTTTGTAAAAACAAATCGGGTGTCCAAAAAGGTATCTGAATATGTGCAGTCATTATCATATTACTATTGTTCATATGCAGCCTACAACCCTCGCAGTCCGGAGTTTGTGCGGAAGAAGTACAAGTTGAAACTGATGCAGTTTGAGGAGATGTGTGAAATCATCAACTATCTGGGACTGAACATGTCCAAGCGCTACAAGGAGCCCAAGGAACGACCCATCGACTTTGACCACAAGATGGACCGCTTCCTGCAACAGAAACATCGACAGACCTCGCAGTAAACATTCCGTCCGAGCAGACACTGCGCAAACTTTTAAGTGGCTTCGAAAGTCAACGGAATATCGGGTGATAGTTGCCAAAAAAGTTTGGAATTATCGAGTATCATGAAATGTATATTTAGTAAAATTGTAAAACGACCTTCGATGACATTTCTACGTAATGTTTTGATGGCTGTCACTGTGGGTGTGTTTTGTTTGTGGCAGCAATGCTGGTAATGTTTGTGTATATTGTTTAACAAAACTGTCCCGTACAATGTAAGTGTTCTTATTAAGATTCAGTGGAGTTCGTTTCTGTGGCAGTTAAACGATTGTCATTTGATGTACTTCGGATGTACATATAATTTTAATGAAGTGCCTTGGCAGACCAAAGTGTCTACTACTGTTTGTGTCTGTTATGTATGTTCTTTGTAAATCAATCAAAAATCTATTTGGCATTAAATATACAACTGGTAGAATGTAGCAATCCACAATTACTGTACATACTGCATACTAGAGCATGGGTTAAGTTATGATAAAACTGGACACGAGACACCTGGAATCTTGGTGACATCATGTGTTTTACACAGTGGCTGCAGTTAAGCAGGGTAAATGTTTAACTACAGCTGTACTAGTTTTCCTGCAGGAAAATATAAGCATGTACGTGGTGTGATGCTTGTATTTACATACACGGTGGCAATTTATGTTATTTTATTGAAATAAAACACTGTGATAAGAACTAACAAACAGCATTCTAGGTGCGGATGTTTCCAATAAACATTGGTTTTTACATTTCTTCTTTGAACTTTTATTTAGCTGAATTAAGTACAAAAATATTGGTTCTTATGTGCAGGCTCAGATATACACAATCTACAATGTGGCCGCTTTCCCCATGTCATTTTATTGTGGCGTATGCCAGTTTGTCCTGGCTATCATAAGATACGAGAGGATTTATTCATTCCCATACTTCCCAGCTCAGATCATATATCTCGGAGTCACTTTTTGTTTCATGTTCAGCAGCTGCACTTTCTCTGTAGTTGGAATGAACCCACATCACTTTGAAGTCATCTAAGTAAAGTTGTACCTACCATTTGATAAAAATACTTAAGATATACTTGTTTCCTACTACACTTCCGTCTTCAATAGCCAACTCTCCCACTCTGATGATTCTGCACACCTGTAGTCATGACACGTCTAACTATTCCACAGAGGTCTGAAGTCTGCTGATGTAGGTAAACAGATGTTTATTATTATATTAATTAGGAATACATCAGTCTGTAATGTTCCTTCCCTAACTCTGGTAAGTAATCACTGTGCTCACAAATTAAAAGTTCATAAAATAAATAATATCAAAAAGGTAACATCAACTTAAGACAGTCTGTAAAAAAACAACTTGGAAAAAAGTCAATGAGTTCATTTTAATCCATGTTTTTGCGTAGACATTCAAATAAAAACAAATTTGTCATGGCACCAGAGTTTATACACAGATACATTAAATAAATCATGCCTAATTAACACTGTGGTTAATTATATAACAACTACATGAACACTTTAATTAAGCCTGTTGACAGTTATAGACTATATAGCAGAAACAGCATTAATTAAAGATGACTTCATTCACCCAGTACATTCAGTTTCAAATGAGCACGAACGCATTGATTTTTCTACAGCACAGACCTGATCATTTCTAATACGGCACCTACCAATACCATGCCGGGTACCTCGTGTTAATATCCTTCCCCCATAAGACAGCTCATGTAGCCTGACTATGTAGAATTGCTGCTTGTAATGTAGAATTGCTGTTTCAGAGATAACCAAATACTACGGTTGAACAGGAGAAATATCACACATAAGAAACAGGTGATCATGCCACTGTACAAAGTGCTAGTTGACCACATGGAATACTATACACAAACATGGAGGCCATATCACAAGCTGGAGAGTGCAACACATAGCAACTATGCTGATTCCTGAACTGAAAGATTACGGCTATGAAAGATGCCAATAAGAATATGGGTTGACAACACTAGAAAACAGGAGGTGATAAAACAAGTGTTGTTTTCAGATACTGAATGGTTATGAGGATATAGCTAGGAATATTTTCTTCAAGCTGAAAGATGGCAGACAACCAGAGGCCACACTGTATCATTAGTCAAGGAGGTTGTTTTGTGGGATCAATACGAGAAAGTACTCATTTTTACAGAGGACAATAAAAGATTGAACAAACATTGAGGGATGATTATGTTAATGCTGACAGTGTTAACATGTTCAAAAATCAAACTGATAGTTAGTTATCTGACAAGGATGTATTATGACTTTATAAGTAGGTGGAAAATTATCAATAAACCAAAGGCTTTGTTGTCCACGTGCTGTCTGTGGCTGATAGCTCTAGACGGAATCTTGCTAAATCTTGACTAAGCTCCAGGTGTCCAACATACACACTTCAACTCTACACCCACTTAGTTCAGAACGATGTCATTTGATGTCATCATCTGTTGTGTTAGCATTGTCACCCACAGTTTCTGTAGCAGCTGGTCACATGTGACAGCTTCAGTTGCTAAACAAAGCACAATGTTTGCAGAAGCAAGGCACTGGGGCAGTTGGTAGCATACATGTGGTCACTGCCTCATGCTAAGTACATATGACCAGTAGGGCTGCCTGCATGGTCGGTCACTCAGTGGTCACTCAGATGTAGTGCTGTCAGAGTGGTCACTCAGTGGTCACTCAGATGTAGTGCTGTCAGAGTGGTCACTCAGTGGTCACTCAGATGTAGTGCTGTCAGAGTGGTCACTCATATGTAGTGCTGTCAGAATGGTCACTCAGTGGTCACTCAGATATAGTGCTGTCAGAGTGGTCACTCAGTGGTCACTCAGACATAGGGCTGCCAGCGTAGTCACTCAGATGTAGTGCTGTCAGCATGGTCACTCAGTGGTGACTCAGATATAGGGCTGCCAGCGTAGTCACTCAGTGGTCACTCAGATGTAGTGTTGTCAGCGTAGTCACTCAGTGGTCACTCAGATAAAGGGCAGCCAGCGTGGTCACTTAGTGGTTGCTCAGATGTCGGGCTGTCAGCGTGGTCACTCAGTGGTCACTCAGATGTAGTGCTGTCAGCGTGGTCACTCAGTGGTCACTCAGATGTAGTGCTGTCAGCGTGGTCACTCAGTGGTCACTCAGATGTAGGGCTGCCAGCCAGGGAAGAGTCGGCACAAGTTCTTGGGGTCAAGAGCGGCCTGAATGAGCTGGTTGACCTGTCCACTGACACTCAACTGGACACTGTCCTCGAGCCCCTGTAGCTTCTGTCTGACCCTCAGCAGTGCCCTCTCGGCCACCTTGTTCACATCCCGCCCCTCGTCTACAACACAACACATGAGGTCACGTGAGGTCAAGGGGGTAACTAAGGAAAAACATTAAGGGGCGATATGGGAGCCAGAATACCCTGTTTTGACAATGGTACCATTTTTACCAAATGTTTCACTCTTTATTAATACAAACTATTTCACTGTAAAATGTAACGTATCATTAGTATTCATAAATTTTTTTTATGCACTAGATTAGTAAAACCAAATACAACAGAAGTATAATATACCCATAAAATAATATTAATAAAACTTTATTTTGACACCATCAAATCCTGGAGAGCTGTCTTATTCTTGGATATGTGCACACATGATAATTCTAAATAGCTAAACGTTATGATAAATCTGCATATACTGATTAAATAATAATAATAGTAATAGTAACATATAGTAATGATATGCTGTGAAACATGATAATCACTGTATAAAATATGCTATGTATAAATTATATTAAGTATATATTTACAGATTAAACTATATCCTTTAAAAGGATTATTAAGCATGTGAAACTACAAACAAAACACCAATATAAGCAATACTACATATAAATGAACACCAACGATATACGACCATCCACACAGAGACAGGCATCTCTCCATCACCCTCCTCACACTCACCACTTTGTCTCTGCTGCTCATCAGTGTCAGTCGCAGGGACACCAGATGGCGCCATCTCCGAGACGTCCGTTGCGGTGACGTCGGCCCGGGTCTCGCGCCACTGCTGTAGTTGACAGGCGCGCTGGGGTGACATGGTCCACACGTACAGGGGGTCGTACAGCAGCACCTCCAGGATGGTGAGGACAGCTTCATGGGACTGATGCATCACTTCCATCGTCTTCTCACAGCACCTGTCGGGGGGGGGTACAGGTGAATTTGGGGGTGTTGAGCAACAGCTACGAAGCCCGAGGTCAACCTGCTGCTGACAATGCGCAAGCGTAGCCTATGTTAGCTCGGGCACGTGCTACGCATGACCGAATTCTGGATGGTAAGGTGATCTCTGATGGTAGTAGAGGGTGGCGTCTGTTACCTCAAAGGCAGCCTGTTTGTGGACTGTGTCAGTGTAAACATGCCACAACTGGTTGCTCCTGCTGATGACAGGCATAGGTGATATTCTTAAAGACACTCAAATAACACTGTGTCATTGCACCGCTGGGCCCCATATGAATGTATATACATATATAAATACATACATACATAACACATACACACGCACGCACGCACGCACGCACGCACGCACGCACACGCACACGCACACGCACACGCACAGCACGCACACGCACACACCTCAACTGTTAACATTACACCCATTTCATTCTAACACCTTTTTGCACAACTCTGTTTTCTCAGAAAACATCAAATATTTCACATATATAAACCACTGACAAGTGTATTACAAAGCATATTTCTCAAAGAATTCACTGACATGAATATTTTCTTCACTCAACACTTAGTTTGCCTCAGGATCACGTCCATACGACCCAAAACATCTCCCAAAACTGACTTCCACCCACCTGCGAAACACCCCATTGACTCCTGCCACCCCCATGCCGTCTACAATGTCGCGGGTGAGTCGGAAGGGCACAGTCTCTGGGGTGGGGAGGATCTTGCCCTGTTCAAAGGCCACCCCAAGGTCAATATGCACAAGTTCGGCAGTCTTGCAATCTATCAGGATGTTCTGTACGTGTCTGTCGCCAAGACCAACAATGTAGCCCACTGCAAAACAGAACAATGGAGTCAACAGTTTTCATTTTTTATTTCCAAATTTAAGATACTGTATTGTCCCTAATAGATGCGCAGTGCATGAGTCGGTAGGTAAGCTTGGGTGCGCATCTATTAATTTCTCAAAAGTGGGTCAAATGTGGTCACCTGCTATATCGGCTTCTAAACAGAGTAGATAACTAATCCGCAATGAAACTTACATGGAACTTCTTCTTTAGCTTAAATTGCACTTTCTTACAAGTGGCAAATGTCACATGTGTTATTTTAAAAGGACACTTTATTGTTTGGTCTTGATGCTATGTCCATGTTCAAAAATAATTACTCGATATCATCACTCCTTAAAAAAAACATTTCACATCTAAAAAAGGGGGGTGGACGTCTATTAGGTAGTGCGTGTTTATTAGGGACAATACGGTAGTTGTTTTTTACCTGTGGAGGCTTTCATCTGAAAGACAATGACACCAATGAACAGAGATTAGGGCAATTACCGGCTACCCCACGGGTACGTTGACGTCATTCGTCATTAGTACTGAAGAAGTCAACATGAAATATTCAGACAAAAGCCTCTACAGGTAACAAGAAAGATCTTGAATTGGGATATGAAAAATTAAAACGTTTGATTGGAAAAAGAATTATCCTGGGAAATGTTCATACATATTAATTATATGTAAAAATACTAGAATATTAAAGAATTTATCAGTAGAAAATACAAGTTAGAGGAAAAGAAACGGCGACTGACCGATGGAGTTTGTTGCTACACTGCGCGTGTATGCGAGACGTTTCTCGTACCAGTCGCCTGGCTCTGGGAACCTCTCCATGAAGAAATGGCGGAACACGGGACGGAAGTTGTCACACAACGACAGATAAGCTTCGTGTTTCCTTTTGTAATTCTTCTCGACTGCCGCCTGAAACCAACACCATGTGGCAGCACCGTTGTACATGTTCACATTCACATTAAACCCTTCACTTTTATCGTCTGTGAATACATTTTATACATGACCATTTTGTTGCTTTTTAGAAATATTAAAATAATATTATAATAATGTTTGTTAAATACAGTGTACAAGTGATTACAGTATGATGTGCGTTAAGAACATATACTTTAATTCAATAACTTTGTAAGCCAAGGTAGATAACTGATTTAAGTGGATTCTTTGGGACATGAAAAGGATTTTTTCTATTCTCAAATTAGAATTGAAAGGTATTCTTTGAGAATATAAAAATCAATGTAATGTACACACTGTTTTTATTAATATAATAACCTCACCTTGATTTTATTAGAATTATGATTTTTAATCACTAATGACCCTGAATAATGTCCCCCAAAAATGTTGTCATTAATTAATTTAATTTAATGTTTAATATATTTTTTTAAATCTAATTTGGATGTATTCAATTTTAAATATAATTAAATTTTACATATAATTTGTAATTACATTTTAGACATATTATAATATTTATTTATTTATATATTTATTTACTAGCTTAACATAATTATTTTTAAAGAGATAGTGTATCTTTTTAAAGGATATCTGAGATATATTAGTTATTTACTAGATCAAAATAATATTTTGTTATTTATCATTTTAAGGAATATTTTACATATTATGTATTTATTTGTCATATTTCGTTTTATTATATATATAGGCATTACGTGATTCAACACCAGAACACATTCCTATTTGACATGAAATGTACAAGCATGTTGAAAATGGCAAATAAAGCTTTAATATTTTTATTGTTATATTAAAAGGAATCCCTTTCTGTCATAAATAACTAGTTTGGGCTGGATCTGCCTATGTGATCTGTATATGGCATGGTTTTCAGTGATTAATAAAACATAGTTCTAATGAAATAAAGGCATGTGATTACATGAAATAATTACATTAACAGGATTGTAGACATTTCAAAGAGTTCAGAGTTCTTAAAGAATCCCTTTACATTATAATTTGGGAAACAAAAGAATCCCTTTTGGGTCCAAAAGAATCCCTTTCGGGTTCAAACGACTCCCTTTAATTAATATCACTCTGTGACATTTACAATGTATTTCATAAAATAATATGTAAACTGGAAATGTTACATCAATATTTCCTCCAATTGTCATGTATCAGCAACTGATGACTAGGGTATAGCCTGCAATCGTCATTTGTCAGCAAATGATGACCCCGGAATGCCACTTTAAAGCGAGAGGCCAGATATTATTTCTGTAAAAAACGACCCCAGGTGGCACTCACCATCATTCGTTTTCGACACTTGCATGCCGTTAAGTCTTGAGGGCGGTACCGTTCATGCGCCCCGTTGACACCTCCACAAAGATAGCTGCCCAGGGGTATGGTTCCCTCACACCACTCCAGGAGACCACTGCGCTGAGACAGTGGAATCACCTACACACAAAATTGTACATCATAATCATAATGTTTTTTAAAATAATTATTATTTAAAAAAAATCATTTTATTAACGTGTTTATTTTATTAACGTTTTAATTTTTTTATTAACTGTTTTAAGAGAGCATACACTGCCCCCCAAGCGCACAAGCTTCGATTGGATATTTAACGCCCTGAATGGGCCCAGCACAGTATATAGAAGAAGAATTAACTGCAGTGGAAGGCCAAATCTCTTCTTCTTCCTCCATTAAATGACCTCGGTCAACTTGCTGACCATTATTGTCATTGTTTTTAGAGTTGTCCTTCTCTAGAGTTAGTGAGTCCACTACAGGTTACACATTTACCCCCTGTGTGGGATCTTTTACTTCCCCTGGCATAAACACCAGACAGAAGGGACCACCGGCTTTTAGTCTCTTCCGAAAGACACAGGCAAATGTGGGGTGAATGAAATTGCCTAAGTTTCAAAATGGTGTTAGGTGGGATTGAACCACCGTCCCCTCGATTGACAGTCCGGCGTTCTACCGCACGACCACTGCTTCCTACATGATTTCAGACATTAAAACTTAAACCGACTTTTTGGGTTGTTCCCAACGAAAATACACTGGACATTGAAAGATGAGATTATATAATGTATGCATTTTGCCACAATGACATATCTGATGTAACCAGATGGCTAGTTTAGCTCGTGTGCAAAATAGGCTGTGTGACTTAATGTCTTCAATAAATTCCCTGTGGCATGTCACATGTTTCTGGTCAACTGACAGACTGTTGTGGCCTACAGTAGAAGTCGCTACAGTAAAGTGAACACATCATTCACTTGTGACCCAATATATACCGAAAGCATATGGAAAAAGAAAATATATAAATATGACCCCAAAACACAGGTTCTGAAGAAAGAAATTACTACAAATATAAATGTTAAAAATCAACACATTTAATTACAAACATGTAGCGGGAGATATGGAGCCCGGGGGGGGGCAGTGAGGGGTACAGGGGTGCCATCCATGTAGGGGGAGATATGGAGCCCGGGGGGGGGGGCAGTGAGGGGTACGGGGTGCCATCCGTACCTTGTAGGTGCGTACTTTCAGGTGTCTCCGACTGCTCTCTGTGTCCCTCTGCAGCAGGTCGTTGACCATCTCAAACACCTGCTGCATGACAGCGTCCTGTCGCAGGTCATCCTTGCCCTGGTGACACATGTCAGCATTACCATGTCAGTATCATCATGGCAGAGTCATCACAGTAGTATCATTGTCACAATATCATAATATCAGTGCAGTGTCAATGTCAGCATGACAGTGTCACTGTTATCACTACTTTGTGAGTAACACCATCAGTGTCACCACAAGTGGTAGTGTCACCATAGCAGTGTCAGTGTCACCACGACAGTGTCAGTGTCATCACTATAATGGCAGTGTCATCATGTTAGTGTCATGACATCAGTGTCATAATGTCAATGACATGAGACCTTTCCTGATCATTAACTAAACACTGCATATGTGGCAATAGTTACTTTTATTACATAACACATTTCTTGTTAACATTTCCCATTTTAAGATTTGATTGTGCCCAGTCTATAAACATTGACACCCCAGATTAAGTTATAAATGAAAAATTCATCAGGACTAGAAGTTTTTCCTTGATGAGATGTCTGTATATGAGAGGATTTCCTTTTCAAGCTCACTGCATATGACAGGTTTTACTTAGACAAGCTATCTACATCTGAAAGATTTTACTTTGATAAGCTATCTGCATTTGGAAGGTTTTAATTTTACAATGGGTAAAGGTAAGTTCTTATATAGCGCAGTATTCAATCCTCAGGACTGCTTAAAGCACTTTACACTTTACTTCCTGTCAGACCTGTTCAATTAAACACCATTGCAACGTCTCTAGCAAGCATCCAGCCACGCTGCAATTCATGAGCAAAGGCTCTTCGTATACAAATAGCCACCACTGTCTATAGCCAGGTACTCATTCATACAGCTGAATGAACTGGAGCAATGTAGAGTGAAAAAACTTGCCTAAGGTTTAACACGTCAGCACAAGGTCTAAACTCTGCTCCTCTTAGTCGAGAGTGCGATGCCTAAGCCACTACACCATAGCTCTACTACTAAAACCTGTTAGAGGTTTTACCTTGACAAGTTGTCTGTGTGTGTATGAGAGGTTTTACCTTGACAAGTTGTCTGTGTGTGTATGAGAGGTTTTACCTTGACAAGTTGTCTGTGTGTGTATGAGAGGTTTTACCTTGACAAGTTGTCTGTGTGTGTATGAGAGGTTTTACCTTGACAAGTTGTATGTGTTTGAGAGGTTTTATTTACCCTGACAAGTTGTTTATGTATGTGGAGGTTTTACCTTGACAAGTTGTCTGTGTATGAGAGGCTTTACCGTGATAAGTTGTCTGCATATGAGAGGTTTTACCTTGACAAGTTGTCTGTATATGAGAGGTTTTACTTTGACAAGTTGTCTGTGTATGAGAGGTTTTACCTTGACAAGTTGTCTGTGTATGAGAGGTTTTACCTTGACAAGTTGTCTGTGTATGAGAGGTTTTACCTTGACAAGTTGTCTGTGTATGAGAGGTTTTACCTTGACAAGTTGTCTGTGTATGAGAGGTTTTACCTTGACAAGTTGTCTGTGTATGAGAGGTTTTACCTTGACAAGTTGTCTGTGTATGAGAGGTTTTACCTTGACAAGTTGTCTGTGTATGAGAGGTTTTACCTTGACAAGTTGTCTGTGTATGAGAGGTTTTACCTTGACAAGTTGTCTGCATGTGTATGAGAGGTTTTACCTTGACAAGTTGTCTGATTATGAGAGGTTTTATTTCCCTGACAAGTTGTTTTGTATGAGAGGTTTTACCTTGACAAGTTGTCTGTGTATGAGAGGTTCTTACGCTTGACAAGTTGTCTGTGTATGAGAGGTTTTACCTTGACAAGTTGTCTGTGTATGAGAGGTTTTACCTTGACAAGTTGTCTGTGTATGAGAAGGTTTTACCTGACAAGTTGTCTGTGTATGAGAGGTTTTACCTTGACAAGTTGTCTGTGTATGAGAGGTTTTACCTTGACAAGTTGTCTGTGTATGGAGGTTTTACCTTGACAAGTTGTCTGTGTATGAGAGGTTTTACCTTGACAAGTTGTCTGTGTATGTGAGGTTTTACCTTGACAAGTTGTCTGTGTATGAGAGGTTTTACCCTGACAAGTTGTCTGTGTATGAGAGGTTTTACCCTGACAAGTTGTCTGTGTATGAGAGGTTTTACCCTGACAAGTTGTCTGTGTATGAGAGGTTTTACCCTGACAAGTTGTCTGTGTATGAGAGGTTTTACCCTGACAAGTTGTTTGTGTATGAGAGGTTTTACCTTGACAAGTTGTCTGTGTATGAGAGGTTTTACCTTGACAAGCTGCCTGCGGGAGACGCCGTCAGACCCGAGGCAGGTGATGATCTTTGGCAGATTGATGCCTCCTGCCAACTTGAAGGTTGACTCAAAGCTCCTGATGTGCACGACATCTGCGTATACTCCCGTTGGATCAATCTACGACACACACAAAAGGTAAACAGTCTTACACAGGGCACTGCCAGTCTGAAGCACTGCTCTGTGCTTCACACTCTACTTCCTGGCAGACCTGCTCAATCGAGCACCATCATGACATCTCTCGGAAGCATTCAGCCATGTGGCAAATAAAGTGCGAAGACTATCATACACAAATATCAACGATTGCATGTAGCCAGGTATTCATTTACACAACTCGGTTAACTGAACCAGAAAATGCTACAGAGGTCATAACAGAAAGTACAGTTTTGTTAATCGGATGAACCAATGCAGGTAAATTAATTACAACCACATTATTTAGGTTAAATTTATATCAGGACACTTATGCTATGTTTTTCTATACATCTTCACAATACACTGAGGCAAACATTACCTTTGTAGTGAGTGTTGGCATGGCAACCGTTTCAAGATTGTTGAGCTTGGTGAGTAAGGCACCACTGGGCAGTTTGATGGCACCTACAAACACACCAAATGACCACGGTCAAATGTAGCAAACCCTTCTTACTGGTATAATATGTAATGCTATTTACCCCCAAAATAGCATTACATATTGGGGGGTTCTGATTGCCTTCATGTCACACCAAAACAACTGCTCCTGTGGTGCCACCTATTGAGTGAAACCGGTACTAATTCACAATAATTTACTTGTGTGGGGAGAACAAACGCAGTCATCACGGTTAGACATTAACATCTTAAACCTCATTTTCCATGAGAATTAAATTCATGTTGTCACCAATTATTACACAATAAACATTTCCAGGCACAATGAAAGTAAAACTGGTGGCTCACCAGGAGCCACAAACACACTATTGATACGTTTGAATAAGATAATTCTGAAGTACTATTTTGAGCATGTGTATGTTTTTGAATGTATGTTTTTGAATGAATGGCATTTGATTTGATACATATACACAACAATAGGAAATTACATGATGTTGTGGTAGAGTTGTGGACAATTTAAACAATTTTTTCCAAAACTTGAATTGAACTGAAGTGTTTCCCATTAACCATATCTCAATGGTGCCAAAGTGTATCTTATGTCATTTTGCTACATGTGTGACTTCACTTTTCACGTACATTCATAGACCTATTGAATTACCTCAAAAACGACATCACAGGATTTGTGTATGGGTACCTGGTTGGGACCTTCCTGCTTTCAAACACTTGTCCATGTACTTTTTTCGATGGAGATTCTGAGCGATTTTGAAGTAAATAAACACACTGTAAATTGCAATATGTGGTGGCAGCTATGTTCACATTAAAAAATACACACAACAGACTAACTTGTTTCAGTTTTATAGCGAGTGACATCCCAATTGGCCAGCTCGATGTAGGCATCGCATAAGTTTTCCATGTCTCGGAGGATGTCTGCACGGCGTGACTGCCTCAGACGCTCTAACATGTTGACTGCCGCCTGCATGCGACCCTGCAAGATGGCATCCAGACCTTACGAACACCATCAGTGCAAACTATATGAGATTCAACAAAAACTGTGCAAATATTATGACTTCAGGCTGCAATTTTAGATCGTCCATTTTAAAACATAAACAAGTAAATAATATACCAGTAACTCAAAAGGCCATACTTCACTCAATCGCACAATCTGCTCACATAAGCAATCTTAAACAACACAAAACAAGCATATCAGCACACCCCGCATTCATTATTCCACTGGAGAGACATGGCAACAGCTAAAGTATCATTTATCACATTACATAGAACACTTCACTTCCAAAGTGACACACCACAGGAAGAATGATCAAACATGTAAACACAGTCCATGTTGTACAAATACAAAACATGAAAGTCGACGCACACTTGTGAAACTGCACAACCAGGTTGAGATCAAGTTGCCCTATTCTGAGGTAAAGTTGCTCACCTGTTGAGCTTCTGGCTCTTCCTCACTGTTGCTGCTGCTCTTGCTCAGCCTGCTCCGTCGAACAGTGCTCCTCTCGCTCCCAACATCGCTGTCTTTATTGGCATTGGCCAGGGCGAGGATGATGAAGAGTGAATGATGGGGGTGATCCAGTACCACCCTCTCTATCAGCTGTCAACAGTCAATCACTCACATACAGCCAATCACTTGGGGTGATCCAGTACCACCCTCTCTATCAGCTGTCAACAGTCAATCACTCGTGTACAACCAATCACTTGGGGTGATCCAGTACCACCCCTCTATCAGCTGTCAACAGTCAATCACTCACATACAGCCAATCACTTGGGGTGATCTAGTACCACCCTCTCTATCAGCTGTCAACAGTCAATCACTCACATACAGCCAATCACTTGGGGTGATCTAGTACCACCCTCTCTATCAGCTGTCAACAGTCAATCACTCACATACAGCCAATCACTTGGGGTGATCCAGTACCACCCTCTCTATCAGCTGTCAACAGTCAATCACTCACATACAGCCAATCACTTGGGGTGATCCAGTACCACCTTCTCTATCAGCTGTCAACAGTCAATCACTCACATACAGCCAATCACTTGGGGTGATCCAGTACCACCCTCTCTATCAGCTGTCAACAGTCAATCACTCACATACAGCCAATCACTTGGGGTGATCCAGTACCACCCTCTCTATCAGCTGTCAACAGTCAATCACTCACATACAACCAATCACTTGGGGTGATCCAGTACCACCCTCTCTATCAGCTGTCAACAGTCAATCACTCCGTACAACCAATCACTTGGGGTGATCCAGTACCACCCTCTCTATCAGCTGTCAACAGTCAATCACTCACGTACAACCAATCACTTGGGGTGATCCAGTACCACCCTCTCTATCAGCTGCCAACAGTCAATCACTCACGTACAACCAATCACTTGGGGTGATCCAGTACCACCCTCTCTATCAGCTGTCAACAGTCAATCACTCACGTACAGCCAATCACTTGGGGTGATCCAGTACCACCTCTCTATCAGCTGTCAACAGTCAATCACTCGGTACAGCCAATCACTTGGGGTGATCCAGTACCACCCTCTCTATCAGCTGTCAACAGTCAATCACTCATGTAAAAGCCAATCACTTGGGGTGATCCAGTACCACCCTCTCTATCAGCTGTCAACAGTCAATCACTCACGTAAAAGCCAATCACTTGGGGTGATCCAGTACCACCCTCTCTATCAGCTGTCAACAGTCAATCACTCATGTACAGCCAATCACTTGGGGTGATCCAGTACCACCTTCTCTATCAGCTGTCAACAGTCAATCACTCACATACAGCCAATCACTTGGGGTGATCCAGTACCACCCTCTCTATCAGCTGTCAACAGTCAATCACTCACATACAGCCAATCACTTGGGGTGATCCAGTACCACCTCTCTATCAGCTGTCAACAGTCAATCACTCACGTACAGCCAATCACTTGGGGTGATCCAGTACCACCCTCTCTATCAGCTGCTTGGGGTGATCCAGTACCACTCTCTCAGCTGCAACAGTCAATCACTCATACACCAATCACTTGGGGTGATCCAGTACCACCTCTATCAGCTGCAACAGTCAATCACTCATACAGCCAATCACTTGGGGTGATCCAGTACCACTCTCTATCAGCTGTCAACAGTCAATCACTCAACACCAATCACTTGGGGTGATCCAGTACCACCCTCTATCAGCTGTCAACAGTCAATCACTCAGTACACCAATCACTTGGGGTGATCCAGTACCACCCTCTATCAGCTGCAACAGTCAATCACTCACTACACCAATCACTTGGGGTGATCCAGTACCACCTCTATCAGCTGTCAACAGTCAATCACTCACTACACCAATCACTTGGGGTGATCCAGTACCACTCTCTATCAGCTGTCAACAGTCAATCACTCACTACAGCCAATCACTTGGGGTGATCCAGTACCACCTCTATCAGCTGTCAACAGTCAATCACTCACTACACCAATCACTTGGGGTGATCCAGTACCACCTCTATCAGCTGTCAACAGTCAATCACTCACTACACCAATCACTTGGGGTGATCCAGTCCCCCTCTCTATCAGCTGTCAACAGTCAATCACTCATACACCAATCACTTGGGGTGATCCAGTCCCTCTATCAGCTGTCAACACTCACATACAGCCAATCACTTGGGGTGATCCAGTACCACTCTCTATCAGCTGCAACAGTCACATAAAAGCCAATCACTTGGGGTGATCCAGTACCACTCTCTATCAGCTGCAACAGTCAATCACTCTACAACCAATCACTTGGGGTGATCCAGTACCACTCTCTATCAGCTGCAACAGTCAATCACTCCTACACCAATCACTTGGGGTGATCCAGTACCACTCTCTATCAGCTGCAACAGTCAATCACTCACGTACACCAATCACTTGGGGTGATCCAGTACCACTCTCTATCAGCTGCAACAGTCAATCACTCACAACACGGGGTGATCCAGTACCACCCTCTCTATCAGCTGCAACAGTCAATCACTCATACACCAATCACTTGGGGTGATCCAGTACCACCTCTCAGCTGCAACAGTCAATCACTCAACACCAATCACTTGGGGTGATCCAGTACCACCTCTCTATCAGCTGCAACAGTCAATCACTCCTACACCAATCACTTGGGGTGATCCAGTACCACCTCTCTCAGCTGCAACAGTCAATCACTCTACCCAATCATTGGGGTGATCCAGTACCACCCTCTCTATCAGCTGCAACAGTCAATCACTCTACACCAATCACTTGGGGTGATCCAGTACCACTCTCTATCAGCTGCAACAGTCAATCACTTACACCAATCACTTGGGGTGATCCAGTACCACTCTCTCAGCTGTCAACAGTCAATCACTCACTACACCAATCACTTGGGGTGATCCAGTACCACCTCTCTATCAGCTGCAACAGTCAATCACTCATACACCAATCACTTGGGGTGATCCAGTACCACTCTCTATCAGCTGCAACAGTCAATCACTCTACAACCAATCACTTGGGGTGATCCAGTACCACTCTCTTCACTGCAACAGTCAATCACTCTACAACCACTTGGGGTGATCCAGTACCACCCTCATCAGCTGTCAACAGTCAATCACTCGGGTACACCAATCACTTGGGGTGATCCAGTACCACGCTCTCTATCAGCTGGCAACAGTCAATCACTCACGTACAACCAATCACTTGGGGTGATCCAGTACCACCTTCTCTATCAGCTGTCAACAGTCAATCACTCACGTACAACCAATCACTTGGGGTGATCCAGTACCACCCTCTCTATCAGCTGTCAACAGTCAATCACTCACATACAGCCAATCACTTGGGGTGATCCAGTACCACCTTCTCTATCAGCTGGCAACAGTCAATCACTCACGTACAACCAATCACTTGGGGTGATCCAGTACCACCCTCTCTATCAGCTGTCAACAGTCAATCACTCACATACAGCCAATCACTTGGGGTGATCCAGTACCACCTTCTCTATCAGCTGGCAACAGTCAATCACTCACGTACAACCAATCACTTGGGGTGATCCAGTACCACCCTCTCTATCAGCTGTCAACAGTCAATCACTCACATACAGCCAATCACTTGGGGTGATCCAGTACCACCTTCTCTATCAGCTGGCAACAGTCAATCACTCACGTACAACCAATCACTTGGGGTGATCCAGTACCACCTTCTCTATCAGCTGTCAACAGTCAATCACTCACATACAGCCAATCACTTGGGGTGATCCAGTACCACCCTCTCTATCAGCTGTCAACAGTCAATCACTCGTGTACAACCAATCACTTGGGGTGATCCAGTACCACCCTCTCTATCAGCTGTCAACAGTCAATCACTCGTGTACAACCAATCACTTGGGGTGATCCAGTACCACCCTCTCTATCAGCTGTCAACAGTCAATCACTCGTGTACAACCAATCACTTGGGGTGATCCAGTACCACCCTCTCTATCAGCTGTCAACAGTCAATCACTCGTGTACAACCAATCACTTGGGGTGATCCAGTACCACCCTCTCTATCAGCTGTCAACAGTCAATCACTCACGTACAACCAATCACTTGGGGTGATCCAGTACCACCCTCTCTATCAGCTGTCAACAGTCAATCACTCATGTACAACCAATCACTTGGGGTGATCCAGTACCACCCTCTCTATCAGCTGTCAACAGTCAATCACTCACGTACAACCAATCACTTGGGGTGATCCAGTACCACCCTCTCTATCAGCTGTCAACAGTCAATCACTCGTGTACAACCAATCACTTGGGGTGATCCAGTACCACCTTCTCTATCAGCTGTCAACAGTCAATCACTCACGTACAACCAATCACTTGGGGTGATCCAGTACCACGCTCTCTATCAGCTGTCAACAGTCAATCACTCATGTACAACCAATCACTTGGGGTGATCCAGTACCACCCTCTCTATCAGCTGTCAACAGTCAATCACTCGTGTACAGCCAATCACTTGGGGTGATCCAGTACCACCTTCTCTATCAGCTGTCAACAGTCAATCACTCACGTACAACCAATCACTTGGGGTGATCCAGTACCACCTCTCTATCAGCTGTCAACAGTCAATCACTCACGTACAACCAATCACTTGGGGTGATCCAGTACCACCCTCTCTATCAGCTGTCAACAGTCAATCACTCATGTACAGCCAATCACTTGGGGTGATCCAGTACCACCCTCTCTATCAGCTGTCAACAGTCAATCACTCACATACAGCCAATCACTTGGGGTGATCCAGTACCACCTTCTCTATCAGCTGGCAACAGTCAATCACTCACGTACAACCAATCACTTGGGGTGATCCAGTACCACCCTCTCTATCAGCTGTCAACAGTCAATCACTCACGTACAACCAATCACTTGGGGTGATCCAGTACCACGCTCTCTATCAGCTGTCAACAGTCAATCACTCATGTACAACCAATCACTTGGGGTGATCCAGTACCACCCTCTCTATCAGCTGTCAACAGTCAATCACTCATGTACAACCAATCACTTGGGGTGATCCAGTACCACCCTCTCTATCAGCTGTCAACAGTCAATCACTCGTGTACAACCAATCACTTGGGGTGATCCAGTACCACCCTCTCTATCAGCTGTCAACAGTCAATCACTCATGTACAGCCAATCACTTGGGGTGATCCAGTACCACGCTCTCTATCAGCTGTCAACAGTCAATCACTCACATACAGCCAATCACTTGGGGTGATCCAGTACCACCCTCTCTATCAGCTGTCAACAGTCAATCACTCACGTACAACCAATCACTTGGGGTGATCCAGTACCACCCTCTCTATCAGCTGTCAACAGTCAATCACTCACGTACAACCAATCACTTGGGGTGATCCAGTACCACCCTCTCTATCAGCTGTCAACAGTCAATCACTCACGTACAACCAATCACTTGGGGTGATCCAGTACCACGCTCTCTATCAGCTGTCAACAGTCAATCACTCACGTACAACCAATCACTTGGGGTGATCCAGTACCACGCTCTCTATCAGCTGTCAACAGTCAATCACTCAAGTACAACCAATCACTTGGGGTGATCCAGTACCACCTCTCTATCAGCTGTCAACAGTCAATCACTCACGTACAACCAATCACTTGGGGTGATCCAGTACCACCCTCTCTATCAGCTGCCAACAGTCAATCACTCGTGTACAACCAATCACTTGGGGTGATCCAGTACCACCCTCTCTATCAGCTGTCAACAGTCAATCACTCACGTACAACCAATCACTGAAGATGTTCCAAAACTACCCATCTCTCAGCTGTGTGTACATGGCAGCATAGCAAATACTGTTTAACTGCTTGTTGCTACAAAGAAATGTATACAACTCTTAAAAATTACAACAACATGTGTTCTACAGTGGATGACAATGTTGTTTAATCCCCAGTGGTCCATGAGAAAAGAGACTTAGGGTGCTCACCGAGTTGAGGGTGGAGTAGAAGAGGCTGGGGTTGTGAGGCTGGGCCACGCCCATCCTGGCTGCCAGCTGGTACATAAGGGGCAGGAACTTACACGACTTGATCTGATCTGCCCCTTTCTGAAATACAACAGTTCACGGTTAGCACAGGCTGGCGCCAGAAGAACACATTTAAAGCGACATGGTCCGTTCGTGGCTTTTAATTTTTATTGCAAAATCATGTTATATGGTATAAATTATACCTATTATAGCGTAAAGACAGTCAAAATATGTTTTCATGTACCATTTAGGAGTTGAAAATAGATGCAGTAAGGGCGCTTAACTCTGTGTACACATCGACCACGAGGCTTTTTGAAACCGTTGTAGTGGCTAAAAGTCCAGAAGGAAATGCATGATCACACGATGCAGTATCACGTGAACACAAGTTGACGCCACTAACGCCACACCCAGCCAGGTGCACGGCTCCCAGTTGGTAAAGGTCAAAGGGTGGGTGTCACTCGCGGCGATTTGAGTGACAGCGTCGGGATTCTTATAAACATTCGACGTTTAACATTACGAAGTCAGTTCTGTTTCAATAAAACATTTATTGGCGATCAGGACGCTACAATAGTTATAACTTATACTGATTAACATGATTTTGCAATAAAAATAAAAAGCCACGAACTGATCATTTCACTTTAATGACAACTGTTTTACTAAGATAATTAACCCATAAGGAAAATACCTGATTATACAGAATCCGTTGTTATGAATTAAGGAGATTGTTTTGTAAAACGTTGCTGCCACATCAGTTATCACTAAGACACTTTCCATCTTAAACTTATTTGTTGAACTGTCACAATAAATACATAAATGGTTAGACACATCAGAGAGAACAACCAAAAGGGTGCAAATAAACTTTCAGCAAAATTATCTGTTTAAATTAACACGAGGCAAACATATTTCTGAGATATATTTTTTATAACAAATGCAGATCAGGTGACTTCAGTCTGCCATAATCTGTGACGGTGATGTAAACAAGCATAATATTTCAACTGATCACATTAACTTTTAAGCAACTCTTCACACTAATCACAACAGGAAAGTTGACAAACAACCTGTGGTATTTATACTAGAAATGGTTTGTATTTTTCGCACATTGATCACCTTACATTTATGCCTTAGATACAGACATGTTCTGAAGCGTTACCCAGAAAATATTTAATGCCCGGAAGAGGCATAACAACACAAAGGCAAATTTGTCCTGATGGTGCATCATGGCAGGAGATGGTAGGACATGGAAGGACACAACAAGATGGTGACTTCACCTGCATAGTGTCGTTGATCTCTGACTGGGATGCATTGTCAAACCACAGCGATGTGACACGGAATACCCGCATGTCATGTCTGTCACCAAACTGGAGGCACTTCAGGTAGTTCGACAATGCACACGACAGGAAGCGCCCTCTGTCAGCCATCATTGACTCCAGCTCCTGCTCATCCAACACTCGCTGCTTCTCCAGTGTCCGTAGATAGCGGCTGTCAATCATACAGTGACTGTCAATCATACAGTGACTGTCAATCATACAGTGACTGTCAATCATACAGTGACTGTCAATCATACAGTGACTGTCAATCATACAGTGACTGTCAATCATACAGTGACTGTCAATCATACAGTAACTGTCAATCATACAGTGACTGTCAATCATACAGTAACTGTCAATCATAGTGACTGTCAATCATACAGTAACTGTCAATCATACAGTGACTGTCAATCATACAGTGACTGTCAATCATACAGTGACTGTCAATCATACAGTAACTGTCAATCATACAGTAACTGTCAATCATACAGTGACTGTCAATCATACAGTGACTGTCAATCATACAGTAACTGTCAATCATACAGTGACTGTCAATCATACAGTACTGTCAATCATACAGTACTGTCAATCATACAGTGACTATCAATCATACAGTAACTGTCAATCATACAGTGACTGTCAATCATACAGTGACTGTCAATCATACAGTGACTGTCAATCATACAGTAACTGTCAATCATACAGTAACTGTCAATCATAACGGCTGTCAATCCTTGTGGCTGTCAATCATACAATGACTGTCAATCATACAGTAACTGTCAATCATAATGGTTGTCAATCATTGTGGCTGTCAATCATAATGGCTGTCAATCACACAGTGACTGTCAATCATAATGGCTGTCAATCATTGTGGCTGTCAATCATAATGGCTGTCAATCATACAGTGACTGTCAATCATAATGGCTGTCGATCACAATGGCTGTCAATCATAGTGGTTGTCAATCATACGATGGCTGTCAATTGTACTGTGGCTCTCAAGTGTAATGTAGCTGTCATTCATACAATGGTTGTCAATCACAATAGCTGTCAATCATCATCCTTTTGGAGGCCACAATCATCTTCTGTCACATAATCATGTTTGCTCTCTATCATACTGGTTGTCAATTATGTGGCTATCAATCACATAATGTCAATCAGTGATTTTTCATGTATACAGTAAATGTAAACCACAATGATTGCCGATCATACAGTGATCACAGCGATCACAACCATAGTTACTCACAACCTTAGTCACTCTCAATAAATCTGTCTACCAATTGTACAGTGGTTGTCAATCATACGGTGACAATTAATTTTAAAATGGCTGTCGATAATGACTGTTAATGTTAATGTGCCTGTCAACAATAGATAGGTCAATCATAAGCAATGTTGGTCAATTATTGCAATCAACAGGTATGGCCTAAGTAGTAAGTACGTGTTGATCACGCACCATGTTTGTTTCACCAACAAGTGTGGCGACCTATCTTAACTAGTAGGATGTCTAAAGGGCGTTATCATAATTCGCCGGGTAAAAGCGTGAACATTTGCCATAACAAACCATACAAAAAGCTTTGCTTTGCTTTTATTACCTTAATAAATGTCTGCATGCTCCATCCACCATCAGACATTCCAGATCAAAAACCACACACAAATACACGGTGACAAATAATGTCCATTAAGATCATACAACCAGAAATATGATAACTTCTGGAATAACTAGTGCATGATACATGTCATGCAAACTCTTACACACACCACACCACACCACACCACACCACACCACACCACACCACACCACACCACACCACACCACACCACACCACACCACACCACACCACACCACACCACACCACACATCAAATCAGACACGTGGAAAATCTTGAATTTGTGGATGGAAACACAACATTACAATGTCGTTTATCACCCAGTTATATTTCATTGATGGTTTAAAAACTATCAATTAAAAATACACCATTCGAACAATTGCATTTTAACTACTTTGAACAGTTCTGTACATTCCCCCATCATACATGAGACAGACACACTGAACAGCTACTGCTGATGTAAGAGACATAGCTACATAGCTATGGTTTGGCTACATGTGTTAGTTAGTCTTCGGTTAGTCTCTCACTAATTTAGCCATATTTGTTTTTGTGATGTCAGGTTATTGCCGAAATAACCAGGCTTGCTGCAGTGCAGTTTGAAGCACTCAGTGCACTCCTTCTGCATAGTGCAGACACATAGTGCAGACACATAGTGCACACTACACAGTGCACTTTTTTAACATGAATAGTGCACTGCAGCCACTGCATACTTGCAATCATTCAGGATGAAGTTTGGGAGGTGAGTATATTTACCTCTGAGAAACATTTTTCTCCATATAATTTTGCGACATCTCACAGCTGGATTAAGCAAACTGAATTTACAGTCATGTCGCACGACCTACGTCAACTGCCACAAGCAAAATATCGACTATGAACAATCATAATTTGTCTCATATTTGAATGTAAAAACTGCCAATGTGGCAAAGTAAAATGGTGTTACCACAGTAGAACTAATCAAACCACGACACACCAGGGACAAGGATAAAGAACAACAACACACTAGGGACAGGAAGGACGTACAACAACACACCGGGGACAAGGATAAAGAACAACAACACACTAGGGACAGGAAGGACGTACAACAACACACCGGGGACAAAGAGGAAGAACGACAACACACCGCGGGGACAAGGAGGAAGAACGACAACACACCGGGGACAAGGAGGAAGAACGACAACACACCGCAGGGACAAGGAGGAAGAACGACAACACACCGCAGGGACAAGGAGGAAGAACGACAACACACCGGGGACAAGGAGGAAGAACGACAACACACCGGGGACAAGGAGGAAGAACGACAACACACCGGGGACAAGGAGGATGAACAACAACACACCGGGGACAAGGAGGAAGAACAACAACACACCGGGGACAAGGAGGATGAACAACAACATACCAGGGACAAGGATAAACAACAACAACATACCGGGGACAAGGAGGATGAACAACAACACTGGGGACAAGGAAGAAGAACAACAACACAGCGGGGACAAGGAAGAAGAACAACAACACAGCGGGGACAAGGAGGAAGAACAACAACACACCGACTGACACACAGTACACATTCTGTGTACGATGTCAACACATAAAAATGAACTGGCACCCAACTGGAAATAAAAACCATAAACGTACTTTGAATGTGCCATGTTGAAGATGTTTCATCTTAATAGGGAGACCAACCACCCACACTAGACGACAGGAAGCGGTGCGTGCCAGCCACAGACGACACAAACACATTCGAGGAACACAAACACAGCTCGTGTCTTACCTCATTTCGTCAGTGTGACACCTAGCACTGGAAGTACAAAGACAATCTGCTCAGATGGCAGACTAAATGAACATGACACTTTACCACGGTTTGGTTTATTTGGTTTATGGTTTGCTTATTTGAAGTAGAAAGATATTTCGGTCAGCAAATGAAGGTCAACCAGGTAGTCATGTGACCTGGAAGGCATACCCATACATCACTCAAACAGCAGTGTACTTCAAATAGATTTTGTAAGTGTAGTTACTTTGTGTTGTCTTTTCTCACTGCCACAACTAAACTCTTTGCACTGGATTCCGGACCAACACAGCTCTCAATATATCTACAGTTACGTATCTTTATTCTAAGCATCCGGTATCTTTTACACTTCTTGCTAACTTCTGTAAGAAAAAGTGTAACACTAGATCTGGTCACGAGCGGAACACATAGAAACACAGGCCTTGCCCTGAAGAATTCTGTCTGGCTCTAACATTAGCGTCAATGTGCATTAGTTCCAGTTTCACTCATTAGGTGGCACCACTGGTGCATTTTGTCCGTGAAATTAACAACCAAACCACCCTCCAATACGCAATACTTTAAACCTTTGCTGCTCCACTGTTTCAATGACAATTCTTGTGTATAATTTTTTACTACAACCAACTCTTCCTTTGCAGTAAGAGTAGTCAAAAAACACTTTGCAATCACCTCCGTAATACAGCCACCCTACCACAGCAATCACCTCCATAATACAGCCACCCTACCACTGAGGTCACCTGTGGCAGTTTCAAATCACTCTTGTAATAGTAAAGTATATGTACTTGGCCCTGTGAATAGGGTCACCTGGTTATTCAGGCCATGCGTTCACTTTTGAGGGTGACCTTATTCACTGACCACTGTCCACTCACCTGGTCTTCTCTCCGACACTCTTAAGCTGGTCAGCCTCCTCCTTTGCCTGTCTGATCAGAGCTTGCTTCGCCTCGAATGACCCGGAGCGCGTGTACTCAATGATGTGTTGATACTGACCGTCTGCGTAACGCGCCAGAGACAGGAACGCGTCCAGCACTGCCCCGTCAGCTGACCCTTGGTCTTCCAGCAGAGTGACCGCCTGCAGTGGTCAATGTATATATAGCACCATGCATTTATACAACGATATCCTATGGTGCTGTACAACACAAGAAAAGGCAAAATGAAAGGCGATATAAATATTTAACTTAAAACACATATATTGACATAACATAAGAGTAAAATAAATATATAGATATAGTCGCGCCTCGTCATAACGTGAATTGGACAGTTCGCAGTCAGTCGTGGACCCCGGATTTCTGCCGCCGGGGAAAAATGGGCGCTACGGCTAACAATAATGCTGTAATTAACTATCACTTATTTGATGAAGTTCTTGTGTTTGTCCTATACAGGTGTACCTTGAAACAATTTATTGATAAACAAGAAACTTAACACAGAAGTACAACTGCGTTGTTGAGTACATTGTTGTGTGCTCTGGCTTCTGCTCTGCCATCGACATTGCAGCTCCAATCTGATCGTTTTTCACCGATCTATTGTGTAACTAGCACTTTGTTTGTGTGGTGATTTATCAAGTGTCTAAAATGTGACCAATTCCTTTAATTACGTTTAATTAACTTGTGGTTCAGAAAAGGGAGGGAGGGAGCGAGGGAGGGAGGGACGGAGGAGGGAGGGAGAGACAGAGAGAGACAGAGAGAGACAGAGACAGAGACAGAGAGACATAAAAAACATAGAGAAATAGAGACAGCCTCACCTTCTCCAGGTATTTTTCCATGATCGTGTTCGGGGCTTCAGAACATGTCTCGGCCAGCCAATCTCCATAGATCCCAAGGCATTCTGGGTAGAACGTGTCTAGATTGGTTCTTCCCTGCAATGGCAAAATGCTCATGTGAAACCTTGATGCCTGTTACAGCATCAGAAAATGCAAAACAAACTATACTGCAACATTCATACAATTGCTGTCACGTGACAATCACCAATGTCACATGATTAAATTATTACACTGTGAGGTGTCAAAAGTTCCGTTGAGTCAATACTGGATTCAGATGGGTAATTGTACTTCATAATAAAATTAATCTAAAAAAGCAATTGACATAATAAGGCTACTTTATTGTTTTACGCAAGTTGAACCTAGAATTATTAATTGGGCATTTTATCAGTGGCGTTTTACGAGTCATTGGATCTAGGTTTTGGAATGTTATCATAGCAGTTGAAGCTTGATGTCTCCCTTTCTATGCCAGTTCTTCCAAACCATGTCTACCAATATGGTTTGGAATAATTAGCCCCAAAATACAAGCCACTCTGCGGTTTGGATCACCCATGCACATGACACAGCATTTAAAAGAAAGAAATGTCAAACTATTGAAAATTCTCATGTTAGTGTGTTTTTTCTACCCTCCAGCGATTATCAGTGCTGCATACTGCGAAATGTTCAACAAAATTTCACAGTACATTTTGGACAGTCTTAGTGCCATTCTGACTCGCGCAAAAGCATGTTTAGAGGAGGTGATAATGTATGTTTTCGTGGAAGACGTAAATGTGTGTGTAGTTCATCATCCACAAGTACAGAGAGACGTCTCCTCACCTTCTCCAGTTTGTCGATGATGGTCCTCATGAGGTAGTTGGCGGTGTTGTGTTCTCCCCGCGCCCAGAACATACGCGCTTCTTCAATCTGCCACGCCCACCTCTCCTCTGCCATCGCTTCCGCCAGGTGGCGCAACTGGTGCACTGCTCGTTCCGCAACCTGTGGGAAGCACACAGGGAAACGTTTGGGTTAAATCTGTAGTTTACGTTTGAAAATCCACATAAAGCAGTGACATTTCCTTCTAACTGACAGGTCTATAGTTCAATCAATCAATCAATCAATCAATCAATCAATCAATCAATCAATCAATCAATCAATCAATCAATCAATCAATCAATCAATCAATCAATCAATCAATCAAAATTGACTGACTGACTGACTGACTGACTGACTGACTGAGACTGACTGACTGACTGACTGACTGACTGACTGACTGACTGACTGACTGACTGATTTGTATTGGAACGCTCAAAAGTCACTGCGTGTTCAACTATCTTAGATCATACACCACAGAGATTTATTTTTGATCTCTAAACACACTCTTTATACGTATAGCATTACTTTGGAGCATTTAGTTGAAATTTGTGGAATGGATAATTTATTAAGCGTATTGTAAGGGTTTTAGGGCAAACCAGCGCCTACCTGGTATCTACCTGCGTGACGTGCCAAACGAGCCTGCTCACACAGCTGGGTGAGCAGACCGTCCTGCAAATGGTCACTGGCCGCTGGACACTGGTCAAGCAGCAGCCGCAGCAAGACACATCTCTGGGAGACGATTGGTTCAATGAACTCATAGTCATTGTGCACAACACTGGACTGCACGGACCATTTACTGAGGGTGCGGTCCAAGCGGTCTCGGTCCAACTGGTTTCGGTCCATCTCGTGTCCGTCACTGGTAAACATGACAACTTTACAAATACACTTTCTTGAGGTAAAAATGTATACATATAATAATTATATACCTTTTCAGTAGTAAAAACATTAAAAATGAGTAATCACAGATAAAATAAGGTACTATGTTAGATAAAGTAAAAAGTTAAAAATACGGATCAAAATATGTTAAGCTTGATATAAATCTCACTGTTTTACAGTATACAGTGATTTCTCCCAGCCACTCCGCATAGGGCCAGTAGCAATAGCTGTACTGTACAATTAATTCCACATACATTTTATCAAGTAATATCTGTACAATTACACATACATTTTATCGAGTAATATCTGTACAATTACACATACATTTTATCAAGTCACTGTTATTTTTTTAATAAACGTATTCATTGCAAATTTGCGTACAAGTGGATTTGTGTGTACAATGGTCATGTTACATCCATATTTATTACTTACCCTGGGAGACATGAGGTGAGGTCTTCTAGCTCGGTGATGCACTGCAGTCTAGAGAGGGCAGGGTAGAGGCTGCGCGTGCTCTCCATGCTGATTACCCCTAGACTGCGGAGGACGGCGACCCTACAAAGTCAAGGTCAACTATCATAACCGTGATATGTCCTGGTGTTGACAGTTTTACAAAGATCATTCTTTAGGAGTGAAATTGATTTTGCTCTTTAAATATAGGGTGAAATTGATTTTGTTCGTGAAATAGAGTGAAATAAATTTTGCTCTTTAAATAAAGAGACAAGTTTAATTTTGCTCTATAAATAAAGAGCAAAATAAAGATTGTTAATGAAACGTTCTCTTGTATTGTTCCACTCTATTACCCACCTTGCCAGTTTGAAGGCAGCCATTGCCGTAGACGTGTCTCTCTCTCGCAGTGCACACAGTCCTGTGTACACCCCCTTCTCATAGCTACATGCAGGCTCCAGTCTGAAATGTACAAGTCACTCTTTCACTTCAACTTTTCACTCATCTTTCAAGACTTATTTAATAAAAATTTAACTGATTTGGTTTCCACTACAATATGCTGGCTCATTAGTATATTTGTTTATTAACTTTTTATTTAAATCAGTTATCAAACAATTGATTTATTTGTGGCCAAGTATGGTCAAAATTCAGCAAGAATATACCTGATCCAGTTCAATACGCTAGAGTATAACAACTATTTACACATTCACAAGGTCACACATTCACAAGGTCACACATTAACAAGGTCACACATTAACAAGGTCACACATTAACAAGGTCACACATTCACATTTGATTTATCTTAATGATCAAAGTAAATGTGTGTGATGTTAATAAAACTTTGCACACTTTTATTAAGCAAACTGCGCATACTAAAATTTCATTCTATAAATTTGATTAGAATAGGATATATCTAGGATATCTTAGAGTAGGATATATCTACAAAATCACTGTATGTTCTCACCTGGTTGGAACTTTGATGTTCCAGTTTGCGTTGCGGCAGGCGGCACGGAACTGGAAGTCTTCCACGTCCCTCGACTGTAAGCCACACTGAGACGCCAGACCCACCAGGTACGTGTCCAACACATGACTCGTGCCAAAGTTCTGCAGGGCCTGTACACATACACATCTGTGTGTACACAAACACATACATTTGTGTGTACACAAATACATACATATCTGTAGACAACTACTTCTGAAGGGCTTGTATATGAACACACACACAAACACATACAGACACATACAGACACACAAACGCAGACACACAAACGCAGACACACTCACATGCAGACACACACACGCAGACACACACACGCAGACACACACACGCAGACACACACACGCAGACACACACACACGCAGACACACACACGCAGACACACACACACACACGCAGACACACACACACAAGACACACACACGCAGACACGCATACGCACACAAACACCCGTCCATTGACCAACTTTGTACACAGTTTTGGGAGGCATTATTCGTTAGTTCTGACTGGGTGAGTTCAGTAAGTCTCACCTGTAGGAGGTTTGCCTGGTCGGCAGATGCTGTGGTCTGACTCAGCTGGAGGTCGTATGAACACAGAGCCTTGCTCCAGTCATTCTCGTGTTCATACGTCTGAATCCTGCACAGACACACACAATACAAACACACACATAGAAACACACGCAGATAGAAACACACACAATACAAACACAGTAGAAACACACGCACACACAGTATAAACACACACAGTAGAAACACACAATACAAACACGCAGTATAGACACATACAACACAAACACACACAATAACCTACCTTAAGTATCCAGTGCTCTGTTTGACAAATAGGTGTTAACGTTCAGTGGAACCTAAGTGTTGGATGGATGGATGGATGGATAAATGGATGGATGGATGGATGGATGGATGGATGGATGGATAAATGGATGGATGAGGAGGATGGATGAGGATGGATAAATGGATGGATGAGGAAGATGGATGAATGGATGGATGAGGATGGATGGATGGATGGATGGATGGATGGATGGATGGATGGATGGATGGATGGATGGATGCATGCATGCATGCATGATGCATGAATGAATGAATGAATGAATGAATGAATGAATGAATGAATGAATGAATGAATGAATGAATGAATGAATGAATGAATGAATGAATGAATGAATGAATGAATGAATGAATGAATGAATGAATGAATGAATGAATGAATGAATGAATGAATGAATGAATGAATTTCACCCTTGGAACTGGTACAAAAAATATCAGAATAGCAAGTTGATTGTATTAACCATTTCAAGTCAGCAGACCTCAGGCATAAGCTTCTTGCATAACTAATTTGGCACTGTCGTAGAATGACCCCAATTATCAGGTGGCTCTATTGCGAAGGTGACTGCATTAGCGAGGTAAATTGTCAATACTTTATTGTTACATAAGTAACCTATTCGTGAGTCATTCATCCGGTGACCTCAAGTGCGAGGTGTCCACATTACAGAGGTGGCTGCAATGCGAGGGTTGTGACCGACCTGGCAGCTGTGTTGGCGAGTCTGCCAGCACCACAGCCATAGATGCCGTCAGGGTCCCCAATGGCTCGGTAAGCCTCCAACATCAATTCCTGCACATTGACTGTGCCCTCGTCCGACAGCGCACTCAGCGTCTCCAGTTGACTACCCTGCGAGCCACCAGAGTGCGAGTTCTGTCTGCCTGAGCTCGACGGGGGGCTGGCAGACTTGTCCGAGTCCCTGAAACCACGTCGTTTGTATGTAAGCAATAGTTTCTAGATGTTTGATGATTCTTTTATGACACTTTTATGCGTTTTCTTTGGACAAATTTAGTGTTTTGTTTTTCAGCACTTCTGTGATCAATCACATCTTTTAAATTATCGTATTTAAGGTATTTTTTAAAGATTATCTTAATACATGTATTTATTTAAACAACATGTCCTAATGATCTTCTTTGTAATTGCTTTTTTAACTACATTGTATCTTTATATGTTTATTTTAATCAGTACATCTTTTTATGTTGAATTGTATTATACATTTGTGTATATCTGTACAGCACAGGAGATCAATTTTCAATTGAGCGGGCGCTATACACTTTTTATTATTATTATTGTGTTAACTGCTGTTGTTATAATCACCTGACAGATTGTGCATGACATCTATTACACTTTGATTTGATAATAACATTAGCAGGGCAGTGTGACATACAATAGATCTAACTATCCCATCTACAATTGTCTTTAAAAGCTATCAAAATATCCACAAAACATAAAATGAAATACGTGTGGTGACAGACATTGTCACGGTTACATGTTCCCGGGCATTCAATAATAGCCTGGTGATGGTTCTGCTCATGCGTGATAAATGTAAAATCATCAATGTGCAGCAAAAAATTTTTTTTTATTATTTAATGCCTGGAAAACTGTAATCGCTACAACAATTCTTTTTCACAAGATGGCGACAGCACATGTTTCCGTGACCTACATAGAGCTTAGATCAGCAGTTTGAGCTGGCTGGTTAATGTAAAAGAAGGATCTGAAGTGATCTGTGAGTTTACTGGGCGGTTTTGGACGGTCTACGTGTACAAGGGGTTGGGCGGTTATGGACGGTCTGTGCAGTAGAGTTAATTCCCAGAAAACTGTAATCGCTATGACGTACCTGTAGGTGTCACACCAGATCTCCGAGTAGAGCAGCGTGGTAAAGTAGGCGGAACACGACTGGGCGGCCTTTGCCACTCGGACGTAGTCTACGTCCAGCCACCAATTGTTGTCCCATGGAGTCGAACGCGTCTGACTGAAAAATACATAATTACATTCTACCTAATAATATTTATTACATGGTGTCCCATCCTAGTCACCGCCAAGGGGCGCTTTACAAAGGTTATTGCAAATTTATTAATAGCATGGATAAAATCATTAATATTTGTATATACTGATATGTTATGACATGCAATCATTACTACTTACTAACATTTCCATCACTGTCTTAAGCATGTACATGTTGTGTATGCACATGCATGAATCCAAGTGCCCATGTGAGTCTAATGTCATCATAAGGACAGGTAGTTTTGTTAATTTACAAAGGTAATTAGAAACAATACACAAAATATGAAGAAATATGTCTTGACATAAATTCCACTAAACATCACATAGTTTTTACTCTAAATTTCTTTTAGCACATAAACAAACACTTTGAAAAGGTGCTAGCCAGTAATGTTGTGATATCAATCGAGCAAACATTTGTTGCCCATCGCTTTATAACTGAAATTCTATACTATATTAGGTCACCACGACACATGGAGAAAGCAACCAGAGATGCACTGATGGACACAAGACAGGCAGACTGAAGCCGTCACCAAATCACAGGACACTGCAGGAAGATGACAATGACAATGAGTATGATGTAGATGACTGCAACTAGTCACCTACCCCGTGAGTTGTCTCGCTTGTAGACGAAGGTACTGGATGGCATTCAACATGACGCGGACTGAGTCTTTGTTGGTGCAGATACACGCGTCATCCTGTGAGTCTGTGACAACATTCATCATATTAACTCAGTTTTATTCCACTAAGACATTGTTAGTGTGTTATGCAAAAAAGAAAACACTGGTTATTTCCATTCGGGGGCAAGCAACATTTGATAACAAATTATGTCATATGGTGTGGTATTGTGATGCTAAATAGTGCACATGTGCAGTGATAGAACACAACATTGTCTCGCAAGTTATCAGGAATCAAACCAAACCACAGCAGACAGAGCAGGACCCTAGCATCTGTCAAAAATACATGTTGATGATCTATTCTCATTATTAGTTTTAACTTTAATTAGTGACAGTGACAGACTTGTAAAAGCGAAAACTGGTTTAGTTGAATTATTTTCAAGTGCTGACAATTGAAACAGAAACGCTGAATTATTTTCAAGTGGTGTTGATTCTACAAGGTGAAATAGAAAACATGTAAATAGCGAGACATCGTGTGAATGTCAGGTTTTCTCACAAGTTGGTGTGCGAGGGGTCGGAGGTCGACTTGATGGCTTCAGTAGTGTGCCACAATGCTGCTCAAAGAAGCGACCGATCTGTCGAGACAGGACGTCTCTGTGGGTGTTGTTGCCATGGAGCAGAATGTCGTGGATGAGGAATGGCAGGACGACTTCGCAGAACCTCGCCTAAACACAGATGACCTCACACATAAACACAAATGATGACTTCAATAAACCTCACCTAAACACAGATGGTATCACATCTCACATAAACATAGACAATCACCTCAAACAACCTCACCTAAACACAGATGGCATCACATCTCACATAAACATAGACAATCACCTCAAGCAACCTCACCTAAACACAGATGACATCACATCTCACATAAACATAGACAATCACCTCAAGCAACCTCACCTAAACACAGATGGTATCACATCTCACATAAACATAGACAATCACCTCAAGCAACTCACCTAAACACAGATGGCATCACATCTCACATAAACATAGACAATCACCTCAAGCAACCTCACCTAAACACAGATGGCATCACATCTCACATAAACATAGACAATCACCTCAAGCAACCTCACCTAAACACAGATGGCATCACATCTCACATAAATGCATCACTCAAACAACCTCACCTAAACACAGATGCTCCATTCACATAAACTACACGATCAGCTCAACAACCTCACCTAAACACAGTGATCACATCTCACATAAACATAGACAATCACCTCAAGCAACCTCACCTAAACACAGATGGTATCACATCTCACATAAACATAGACAATCACCTCAAACAACCTCACCTAAACACAGATGGCATCACATCTCACATAAACATAGACGATCACCTCAAACAACCTCACCTAAACACAGATGGCATCACATCTCACATAAACATAGACGATCACCTCAAACAACCTCACCTAAACACAGATGGCATCACATCTCACATAAACATAGACAATCACCTCAAACAACCTCACCTAAACACAGATGGCATCACATCTCACATAAACATACACAATCACCTCAAACAACCTCACCTAAACACAGATGACATCACATCTCACATAAACATAGACGATCACCTCAAACAACCTCACCTAAACACAGATGGCATCACATCTCACATAAACATAGACAATCACCTCAAACAACCTCACCTAAACACAGATGACATCACATCTCACATAAACATAGACAATCACCTCAAACAACCTCACCTAAACACAGATGGCATCACATCTCACATAAACATAGACAATCACCTCAAGCAACCTCACCTAAACACAGATGGCATCACATCTCACATAAACATAGACAATCACCTCAAGCAACCTCACCTAAACACAGATGGCATCACATCTCACATAAACATACACGATCACCTCAAACAACCTCACCTAAACACAGATGGCATCACATCTCACATAAACATAGACAATCACCTCAAACAACCTCACCTAAACACAGATGGCATCACATCTCACATAAACATAGACAATCACCTCAAACAACCTCACCTAAACACAGATGGCATCACATCTCACATAAACATAGACAATCACCTCAAACAACCTCACCTAAACACAGATGGCATCACATCTCACATAAACATAGACGATCACCTCAAACAACCTCACCTAAACACAGATGGCATCACATCTCACATAAACATAGACGATCACCTCAAACAACCTCACCTAAACACAGATGGCATCACATCTCACATAAACATAGACGATCACCTCAAACAACCTCACCTAAACACAGATGGCATCACATCTCACATAAACATAGACAATCACCTCAAGCAACCTCACCTAAACACAGATGACATCACATCTCACAAAAACATAGACAATCACCTCAAACAATCTCACCCAAACACATCATGACAAACAACGTAGATGGACGATAACAGGGTCTCCGTGATCGCTATCGACATTATTCACGTTGCAAACATCGATATCAGACTTGAAAGCATCGAGAAATGATCTCAGTAATATCTGCCAAATGCCGCACGATGTCAGAGGTCAACTAGACGAACGCACTTCAACATCCTTCCAAATAAACTCACTTAATTAGCCAAAAAAATGTTTTCACAAGATGGTGACAGCACATGTTTTCATGACCTACATAGAGCTTAGATCAGCAGTTTGAGCTGGCTGGTTAATGTAAAAGAAGGATCTGATCCCGGTAAACGAAAGGCCCATGAACTGTGAGTTTACTGGGCGGTTTTGGACGGTCTGCGCGTACGAGGGGTTGGGCGGTTTTGGACGGTCTGCGCAGTAAAGAGTTAAAGATGGATACAAAATCACCCACAATGACCTAAATACATCAACGATAATTAACTTCTACAACTACAGTTAATACAACTGCCAAGTTCATCATCCTGAGTGCACATGACCTTTGACCATGACCTTGCTACTGACCTTGACCTTACACACAGGTGTAAGTAGCTGGAGAAGTTCGTCGTGGACGCCCCTGCTGTGAATCAGTTGACACACAAGGCGTGTCACCCAGGCAGTATGGTTCGCGTCATTGGGCACCCACAACAAATCGTCGTCAACTGTCTTCACAAAGTGTTCATCCGACGCGTCAACCACTGACGACATTGTCGCCTGTCACAAGTCATAATGTTGACAATATATCAGCATTAAGATGAGTTCCTACACAACAAGGTATCTAGTCCTTAGGCCTTTACAATTCAACGTATTCATCTAAACATCATGTTTACGTCCCTGGGAATTATTCAGCCATGCTGCAAAAATGTGCAAAATACATTTGTAAACAAATACCCAACACTGCAGGTATTCCTTTAAACAGCTGTATGACCTGAGGCGATGTGGGATGAACTAAATTATTTTCTATCTTCGTCGGACACTCAAGAAATATATAGTAACACAGATGACAAAGTACTAAATTGTAATTTGATACAGACGTCGCTGTCTGTGACAGATGATGTAGACCCACCTTCTTCCTGGCGGGTTTGAAGGGGTGTAGGTACTGGAAGAGACAGTCTTTGACCCGTCCCTTGTAGTCCAGTTGAAAATTGATGCCTGTCTGTGTCGCCAGCATGGCCTTGAGCACCACACTGGCCGCACCCACCACCTGGACACTGCAGGTGGCAACATGGCTGACATCACAGTGGCTCAATGGGAGTGGTAGTGGTGGTGGTGGTCGTCGTCGTCGTCATGGTGGTGGTGGTTGGTGGTCGTGGTGGTGGTGGTCGTGGTGGTGGTGGTCATGGTGGTGGTGGTGGTGGTGGTAGTGGTTGGTGGTGGTGGTGGTGGTAGTGGTGGTGGTGTTCATGGTGGTGGTGGTGGTAGTGGTGGTGGTTGGTGGTGGTAGTGGTGGTGGTTGGTGGTGGTTGGTGGTGGTGGTGGTAGTGGTGGTGGTTGTGGTAGTGGTGGTGGTGGTGGTGGTTGTAGTGGTGGTAGTGGTGGTGGTGGTAGTGGTGGTGGTGGTGGTGGTAGTGGTGGTAGTGGTGGTAGTGGTGGTAATGGGTTGTAGTGGTGGTAGTGGTGGTGGTGGTGGTGGTGGTGGTGGTAGGTGGTATGTGGTAATGGGTTGTGTGGTGGTAGTGGTGGTGGTGGTGGTAGTGGTGGTGGTGGTGGTGGTGGTGGTGGTGGTGGTAGTGGTGGTAGTGGTGGTAGTGGTGGTAGTGGTGGTAGTGGTGGTAGTGGTGGTGGTGGTGGTAGTGGTGGTGGTAGTGGTGGTGTAGTGGTGGTAGTGGTGGTGGTAGTGGTGGTAGTGGTTGGTGGTGGTAGTGGTGGTGGTAGTGGTGGTGGTAGTGGTGGTAGTGGTTGGTGGTGGTAGTGGTGGTGGTAGTGGTGGTGGTAGTGGTGGTGGTAGTGGTGGTAGTGGTGGTGGTAGTGGTGGTGGTGGTGTGGTGGTGGTAGTGGTGGTGGTGTGGTGGTGGTGGGTAGTGGTGGTGGTGGTGGTAGTGGTGGTGGTGGTGGAAGTGGTGGTAGTGGTGGTAGTGGTGGTGGTGGTAGTGGTGGTGGTGGTAGTGGTGGTGGTGGTGGTAGTGGTGGTAGTGGTGGTGGTGGTAGTGGTGGTGGTGGTGGTGGTAGTGGTGGTGGTGGTGGTGTGGTGTGTGGTTGTGGTGGTAGTGGTGGTAGTGGTGGTAATGGTAATGGTGTGGTGGTGGTGGTTGGTGGTTGGTGGTGGTAGTGGTGGTGGTGGTAGTGGTGGTAGTGGTGGTAGTGGTGGTAGTGGTGGTTGGTGGTGGTTGGTGGTGGATGGTGGTGGTGGTAGTGGTAGTGGTGGTTGGTGGTGGTTGGTGGTGGTTGGTGGTGGTGGTAGTAGCAATAGCAGTAGTCGTATGAATTGTGCATTCTGATATGTTATGCCGTTTTAACAAAAAGCTAAACATATTCACCCATAAGATATCCGTGTGCTGAATCTCTAATATTAAATTCCATCAGACTTCTGCCAACTGTTAGAGAAGTTGTTTTGTGTGATGTGCTCAATGAGTGTAAACCATGTGACATCAAAGAAATCACACAAGTTATCAGCTGTAAATTGATAGTGTTAGCATTGTCTAGATGGAAAACTGACAGATGCCTTTGTGGTTTCTCAGAAGGACAAGTTAGGGAAAGTTAAATGGTTGCGCTTCAACAAGCCAACTTGTCCGTAGCTCGATCCAAATAAAAAAAATACTTCTGTTTCTTCAATCATTCTACCTGTGGTAACATCTGTTTAAAACGACAGGATGACTTTGTATAGGCAAAACTACACGTGTTTTAACCGCTGTTAAAGACACACCTGGAGTCGTTGAGACAGTCGTCCAGGAGATGAAATAACTCGCAGTATCTCTGCTGCTGCTGGTCGTCGTCATACAGCGAGAGAGCCTTCGACAGCGCCACCTTGTGGGTATGACCCTTGATGGCTACGGTATGGAGGTCGGTGGGTCCGATCTCGGCCAGACATCGCCCTGCCTCGTGTGCTACCCTCTGGTGGGGCGACTGACTCAGCTGAGTTAACAGGTAGACCAGACTGACCAACGGACTCTCACCAGCACCATCTGAAAGTAACAGGGACTGAAGTATCCTTGTGGGGAAACATACCTCACCATGTGACCTGTTGCCTAGCAACATGTCCATACAGCTATCAAAAATGGATCCCAAATAAGTGTAGTGATGAGGTGCCACTGAATATTTTGCTGAAATCTGGGGAGGGCTGGGGTGGACATGAATGAGAGAGGCAGACAGAACTGGCAACCAAAGGGGAGGGTGCTACTGAGCCACGCGGACTCCCACCCCCCACAAGAGAACAAACAGAAGAGGATTTATTTTCACATTTCTGACAAAAGCATAAGGCACAGTTGGTTGTGTGAGAACTGCATGCTGGAAGGTTAGCTTAACCTAGCTTGTAGTGTATATATATATTACTTATATAAATATTGCGTGCACAGCTAATTCTGGTTGTGAGTTTCTTTGTGACACAGGGAAACCGCAATGCAATGCACAAGTTCCACCACATGAGTGACAACATTTCACAACCAAAGTCGTTTAGATAATGGCGTGAAACACCAAATATAGGTTGTCTATGTATTCAGAAAAACAGCACAGCGCAGCGCAGCGCAGCGCAGTAAAGTATACTATAGTATAGAATAGTACAGTACAAAATAGTAATAACAAAGTCATACAACGAATGCAAATACAGTGTTCTAAATTCTAAACATTGCAATCATCGTACATGATAATCCAATCACCAGGCATTTTTACTAAACTAAACTATATATCATAATTAATTATTACTTTGTACAACACAGATTTTGGAGACAAATAAAGTTACTCTCAATGGAGTCGCTTAAGTGAATATAAGGTGCACTGCAGATAGATGAGACGACAGACTGACCTTGGCAGAGGCTGGGAAGTTGCTTCTTGTGGGTGGAGAGTTGGTTGTGTAGAAAGAGAAGCCCCTCCAGCCTGCCCTCCACTCTCTCCTCCCCCTCTTCCCCCTGCTCCCATACAGCCAGGAAGTGGCGCACCTCCTACAACGTCAACAGGTACTTGTGTTTGTTGTGTATACATTCACACACATGTAAATATATACACAACGTGTAAATGTATACTCAACAAACACATGAATGACAGATGTGGTTTACCAGCAAGATCACACCACATACACACTTGCATATGGCTGCCTGCATACAAGCAAACATACACACACACACACACACACACACACACACACACACACACACACACACACACACACACACACACACACACAAACACACACACACAAACACACACACACAAACACAACACACACACACACACACAACACACACACAACACACACAACACACACACACACACACACACACACACAACAAACACACACACACAACACACACACACACACACACACACACACACACACACACACACACACACAACACACACACACACAACACACACACACACAAAAACACATACACAACACACACACACACACACAAACACACACACAAACACACACACACACACACACACACACACACACAACACACACACACAAACACACACACACACACACACACACACACAGAGTGGCGCACCTCAGATATTCCCATTAAAAATACATATATGGTAACATGCACAGACACAACCTTTACCAACATATTAAATTTTACTAAATTTTTAATATGATCTGACACAATTTTCCGTCTTACTACTTTCTTGGAACACTGTATCACAACTGCAGTCTCATAATCATAACACTTAGAAATGAATACTCCAATATATCAATAAGGACACTGCACACAATGATGCACATTTCAGGTATACAACTGCAGTGATGACACACTGTCACATTCAGGTAGACAGACACCTGTATAACTGAGACACACCTGTAGAAGAGAGAAAGGTCCTTCCTGATATTTCAGTTTGGTGCAGATTTTCCTCGCATCAGTGAAGAAGTAGACTCGGGGCAGTGGATCAAGAAGACGAATCGCCTCCTTCAGACTTCCTGCACTGTCCACCAGGAGGAGCTGCAGTAGGCGACCGCACTGCGACAAGAAAGGTCATACTTTGGTATCCAATCCTTCGAACTGACAATGAGTTCCACACTCTGATTCCCCAGACTCTGTCACCGTTCATTCAAAAACTGCGACAAGAAAGTTCATATATTTTTATATCCAATCCTTCAAATAAGCTTTACACTACATCCTCGGATAGGCCCCTTCATTCAAAACAATTGTGACTTCTCTTGTAGTAATTCAGCCACACTGTGATTACTGCACAAAACTCTGAATTTACATATATATATATATATATATATATATATATATGTGATGCGATCTAGGAAAACCCGTCGGATGGTGCGAGTTGTCATTACGAGATAATGTGGAAAATAGTGCCCACATGAATATTCTGTCCAAAATAAGTTTTTAGTTGTTCTATGATGTTTCCTATCTCAACTATTGTGTCTATAACTATTATTAAGAACAACAACAGATTTATATAAGTAAAACGTGTTTTTATACTACCACCCATCCAGTATATTTTCCCAAATTTACCGAGTTGAACGTGATTGCGCAGGTACACACAGCGTGTCACAACTTTTGTCCCCTTTGGCCTACATAGCCTGTTCACATATCGCCTTAAAGCTTACTGTACTGTGAATGCATTTGTATCAATGCACATCTTCGTTAACATCCGGGTATGTTACTGCGCAGAGAAATTTGGAAAAAGAAATCGTATTACAGAAACGCCGCGATATTTTGTAATCTGTGTAAAAATACGTTCGTGTAAAGCACTGCACTATGTACGGTTGTATTTAGTAATATCTGTATATTACCAGTACGCATAGTTTATTATATTTGAACGGATGGTAAATTAGTTATTTCGAGAAGTTTAGCGCCGGTCATAGTCATCGAAGTGAAATCAAGATGGCGGCACCCAGTCGATCGTCAGACTGCGAAGTAGCAACATGTATGAACGAAGCCAGACGAATCAACATTTACTGTGACGCCGATTGTGAAGCTCTGACCGATGTCATTATGGATTATTTCACCACTGGACACCCGAGTGACACGGAAGATGAAGAACAGTATGACAATAGTGACAACATACGATGCTGCTATCTAGAGATGAGTCGTGAAGAGCTTGACATCGCCATCCTTGCACAGCGTGTGGGATGCACATGTCGAAGATCACGTCGCATGGTCGGAAGGAGGGTACTCCGAGGAAGACAGCGAACCGACTTCTTTCACCACGGACAGCGAATATGCCGCGACACGTTCAAGCATATGCACGGTATTGGACAGGACAAACTGAACGCTTTGATCAAGCATTACAAAGTGAACGGAATCACCCCACGACAGCATGGGAATGCGAAACGGTTGCCATCTAACGCCCTGAAGATGGAAGACAACGCCATTGTCGCCCATTTCCTCCTGAACTACGCCGAGACACATGGGATGCACTTGCCAGGCCGAGTCCCGGGATACTGGCGTGCAGACTTGAAACTTCTGCCGACCAATTGCACGAAGCGCAGAGTCTACGATGACTACTGCACCGCCATTGCTGTGACAAGTCATTGCACTGTGTCGCTTGTTACGTTTCGTCGGCTGTGGCGAGAAATCGTGCCTTTCATTGTGACGATGCGTCCTGCCACGGATTTGTGCTGGTTCTGCCAGAAATACCAGCAAAAAATCAGTGAGGCAGCCAACAAGTCAGACGAGGAGAAGGCCAAGCTGCACAACATTGCGTCCGAACACCTGGGTCGTGTCAGCAAGGAAAGGGCATTCTACCAGGACATCTGCAAGAAGACGAAAGACACTCTGCCTGCAGGCATGGACATTGGTCGCCATGATCCGTGCAGCTACGATGGTGTGATGCACTATAGCATGGACTTTGCTCAGCAAGTGCACGAGGTCGCGGACGAGGTCGCGGACGAGGTCGCGGACCTGAAGGAAAGGACTGAGAACAACCAGACTGGACTAGTGTGTGTTAAACAGTGGACTTTGTGGAGTTGTGTGTGACAGTAGTCGTTTAACTGTTATATCACATTCAGTAATTTTGTGTGTCCTTTCTTTTTCCGTAATAATGTCGTTTGTAATATGTTATTATTAGTTGTGATTTATGTATATATATATATGAGTAAAACAATTTCTTCATTGGCAGGCAAATGTGGCCTTTGTATTTATGCCAAACATAGCTGTCATTCATGTATATACAGTCTGCAACACACGAATAAAATCTGAATATGTTGAAATAACTTTTATCCTTTATTTCTCCTTACCAGTTTCCGCATAGGCATAGTCTTTAGTTTGTCATAACTTTAGTTATATTCAAGATACAGTACTCATGTAAACATATTTGTAAAGCAGGAATACTGCACCATGTGAAGGGTTTTCCTAGATTGCATCACATATATATATATATATATGACTGAGGATAGCCAGGTACTCATTCACACAGCCGAGTGAACTGAAGAAACTCAAAAAAATGTAACGTAGCAGTTTGAAATTGAAAAAGGATTGTCTCAACTGAATAAGTGATGTGAGGTCACTGTACTACAAAGGCAAACACAATTACTAATAATATTTTAATGTGGCATTACAATTAATTTTGTAACAGTATTAACAGCCGCGGCGGCGGCAGCAGTAGCAATAGCCGTAGTAGCAGTAGAAGTAGTTGTAACAGTAGTAGTAGCAGTAGCAGCAGCAATAGCAGCAGTAGTAATAGCAGTTGTCACTCACCAATCTGCCAACGTCATCACCCCTGTCCTGTGTCACATAGGGGATGAGGGTGCTAGTGATAGCAGACAGAAACCTCCCTAATTCCTGCAACAGATGCAGTGTCACTACTGACACTCAGTAGTGTCACTACTGACACTCTCAGTGTCACTACTGACACTCAGTAGTGTCACTACTGACACTCAGAGTGTCACTACTGACACTCAGTTTTCACTACTGACACTCAGTAGTGTCACTACTGACACTCTCAGTGTCACTACTGACACTCTCAGTGACGCTACTGACACTCAGTGACGCTACTGACACTCTCAGTGACGCTACTGACACTCTCAGTGACGCTACTGACACTCTCAGTGACGCTACTGACACTCTCAGTGATGCTACTGACACTCTCAGTGACGCTACTGACACTCTCAGTGACGCTACTGACACTCTCAGTGATGCTACTGACACTCTCAGTGATGCTACTGACACTCTCAGTGACGCTACTGACACTCTCAGTGACGCTACTGACACTCTCAGTCGCTACTGACACTCTCAACTCAAAGACACACCTCTCAACTCCAACATTATGTACAGTGTGTTATCTGCAGGAAGACCTCTTATAACTCCTGCAACAGGTGATTATCCATACATTCTTTGACTGTATCAAGAAACCCCCATGTACATCTGTACATCAAACACATTTGTACATCAAACACATTGACATCAAACACATCTAACAACACATTACACAAACACATATGTACACAAAAATTTGTTCAAACACTCTGTCCAAACTCGTAGATAAAATGTGCAAAACTCCCAAAAATTACACTTCACACACACACCAATGCACATGCGGAGATATGTGCGTGCGCACACGCATGCACGTACGCATGCAGCACACACCTCTATGATTGCATAAATAAACATGTCAGACAGGGCATAAAGCGCCCTGACCCAGATACTGACCGTTGGGCAGTGTTGTACGGCCACCTCACAGACGTTGTGTAGAAGCTCACAGCACATACAGAACAGGTCAGAGTTGTAGGTGACACACCCCCTCCTACAACACAACGCCACGCCACACCACACTTAGTGTTACTTGAGTACAATTACAACCAAATGTAGACAGCAATGGTACAAATTCATGTTTCACATACACTACGTGTAAAACATACTACCAAAATGTACAACACCTGTTCTCTCTCACTGCAGTTGGATGTCACCTGTATTATAATTTATAAAACATCTCTTAACCTGGACTGGTCAAATCTTCACAATTAGCCCTCGCCTGTGAAATGTATGACATCCGAAGAACATGCAAGTTTTTGTTGATTTTTCTGATTTAAGCCACCCTCTGGATGGCTTAAATCAGAAACTATGTATGACTGCCTTTCCCCCAGGCAGTTCTGGGTCCTCAGCTGGTTCTGATACAAAAAAATACAATCTGCATACAATGTGTCCACCATCACCAGGAGCACCACATGTAACTTGACAACCACACCGCGATGCAAAGAAATCATATGACAGTAATCTAGCATATATCATTACAAAATCATAATCAACAAAGCAGGTATAATAACAAATTCAACATTGACCTAGTAACCCCCATACTCAGCCAACTGACCTGTGCATCTGTTGAGGGGCGTGCATGTTATGTAGGAGGGTGTAGATGACGTCTCGCAGGACAAACGCCCAACTCCCGCCCAGTTGTAAGTGGAACTCCCTCAGCAGCAGTCCCACAAACAGTCGGTACATGCGCAGCACGCGACACTTCTCGTGGAGGCAGTGAACACTCACCAGGTGGCGCTTCAGTGACAGCAAGATGTTCTGTATGCTGTCCTACCAACGCACAACGTATACGTCAGCCAAAGAACTCAAACAACCTCCAATTTATTTAGTACAATATTTAGTACAATGGCTTCCCCCTGTGTATGTTGATGGCCTCTTTGATTTTTCTCCTGTGCCAGTTCTCTTCAATGTCTAGGACATTGACATCCTTCAGTCAACACTGGTGGCCTGTGTCCAACTGTGTCCAACTGTGTCCAACTGTGCCCAACTGTGTCCAACTGTGTCCAACTGTGTCCAACTGTGTCCAACTGTGTCCAACTGTGTCCAACTGTGTCCAACTGTGTCCAACAGTGTCCAACTGTGTCCAACTGTGTCCAACTGTGTCCAACTGTGTTCAACTGTGTCCAACTGTGTCCAACTGTGTCCAACCGTGTTCAACCGTGTCCAACCGTGTCCAACTGTGTCCAACTGTGTCCAACCGTGTCCAACAGTGTCCAACTGTGTCCAACTGTGTCCAACTGTGTCCAACCGTGTTCAACAGTGTCCAACTGTGTCCAACTGTGTTCACTCACAGCTGATGGGGCAGGGTTGTAACATTGAAATATATGGAGAAAACAAAAAAGTATCTCGAGAGATAAATATTGTACTATATAACATGACCCAAGAAACTGGATCATTACATTTGAACAAACCGCTAATTGAAACACATTGTGCATAACTGGGTCCACAGTAGCTGTTGACGTGGCCGTGCAGTGTCACATGAGTTGTGACAGTTGTCGTTGATGTCACTCTGTACTATCAGTACTAATGAGAGATGACAAAAACACTGCACTGTTTGTAAACACACGTGTCACGTTGTGATTTTTTATGTAGTAGGTACCATAGTGAAAGACTATAGCGGTCTTAGCACTGCCACAGACTGGCAGCCATTTTGTAAAAGGTATAGTTGACACCTCAGCCAGCACATAGTAAAGGTCAACCTGGCAGAGTTCTGATACTTGCTGGTGAAGCTATATGTATGTTACAGACTCTCATTGAAAGACGATTACACCTTTTTACAGGTATGTTATATTGTCTACATATATGCTATTGCTAACTACAAGTGATTCGTGTTCTTATGTTACATTGAATGACATCATTTAATCAAACACATTATTAATTATATTAATTTTAGACACTGACAATATCTGTGATATGTGTGTATGTCGTGGGTTTGTGTAATTCAGATATTGTACATATAGATTGTGACTGGCAGTTTTGTTATGTTATCGTATTGTGTAACCTGGAGAGTTCTGACTGTGGCTGATCATGTGACAGACAGGTGAATCACCTACATACCTGTGACTTGGAGAGAAGTTCCACAAGGGATTTGACATTCCCCCCGTGTCCCTTTGTCAGGTAGTCAAGTGTAGTGATAATTGTGTCTGTGTCAAACCGAGGTGGGTTTGGCTCAGGGTCGTAATCTCTACAAAACACAGCTCAGTAAATACAAGTTTTCCACTGTAAATATGTCACTGCTGCCAATGCAGTACCTCAGTTAATAAAAGCACATTCCAACCTATTTCAATTTTACAGTAGTTGCTATTAACTGAATTTTTTATTATTATAAATAATTCAAAGATTCAAGATTCAAAAGACTTTATTGTACATTTAAAACGTCATATTAGAAACGGAAATTGTTCTTCAGTTACACATTAAAATGACAGTAATAAGATTGGTGAGCCATAATATATATAGTTAATAAGACACATTCAAATTTTAATAATACTAATCAGCAAAACAATTGGTAAAGTAAATAAATTAAGTATGTAAATAAGTACTCTAAATAATAAATAAATAAATAAATAAGCAAGTAATATTCCTTAAAAGGTTCTTTGATAAGACACAATGTGATATTTATTAAAATTGATAAATAAATAAGATTAGATAAATCAGTACAATAAGTGTACGGAATAAAAAATATACAGTACATTACAATTTAGCATTCAAAACTAAAATTCAGCAGCTGCAAGACCAATAATTCCATCACCATTCACACCAGTTGAGTATCTCTTTCGAGAGGTTTTAACAAATCACAACCCACCTCGCAAATCTGTCGACGGTGACCTTAGTCTCATGCAGTGTCATCAAGAGATCGACCACAATGTCATCACGATGGGTGACAACACACTTGTCTATGCTCTGAAACAAAACACAACTCACACAATGAATGAATTGACACCTCACAAAACTACCAAGCTCACAAGCATTTGTTTCTTCACTTAAACGGTGACATTTTTAATCCTCTTATGGATGTGTGCATGTTTGTATGATAATAATTACAACATAACTTCTACTAAATTGTTGGAAACGAAGCTAAGGAGCACATCATGAAACCACGGTTGGTCTCAAACTTCAATTATCAACACATCGTTGGACAAACTAGGGGGCTGTTTAGTTTGCCTGACAAACTAGGGGGCTGTTTAGTTTGCCGGACAAACTAGGGGGCTGATTAGTTTGCCAGACAAATTAGGGAGCTGTTTAGTTTGCCGGACAAACTAGGGGCTGTTTAGTTTGCCAGACAAACTAGGGGGCTGTTTAGTTTGCCAGACAAACTAGGGAGCTGTTTAGTTTGCCAGACAAACCCCAAGGGACTGTTTTAGGTTTGGGGGCCAAAAAAACCAAAACCTAAGGGGGGCTGTTTAAAGTGGAAGACCTAAAGTCGGCAATGATAGACCGAGAAACCTAGAGAAGGATTGTTGAAGCCACAAATGTTCGACAACAGCGGCCAACATGAGTGAGTAATTTTCACAACATCCTGGCATTACTGGGCGACTAGCTCACCTAGGACAGTGATGCATGTACAGCTGTACCCCTACCTCTACAATTGTACCCCTACCTCCACAGTTGTATCCCTACCTCTACAGCTGTATCCCTACCTCTACAGCTGTACCCCTACCTCTACAGCTGTATCCCTACCTCTACAGCTGTATCCCTACCCCCAGTTGTATCCCTACCTCTACAGCTGTACCCCTACCTCTACAGCTGTACCCCTACCTCCACAGTTGTATCCCTACCTCTACAGCTGTACCCCTACCTCCACAGTTGTATCCCTACCTCTACAGCTGTATCCCTACCTCCACAGTTGTATCCCTACCTCCACAGTTGTATCCCTACCTCTACAGCTGTACCCCTACCTCTACAGCTGTATCCCTACCTCCACAGTTGTATCCCTACCTCTACAGCTGTACCCCTACCTCCACAGCTGTATCCCTACCTCTACAGCTGTATCCCTACCTCCACAGTTGTATCCCTACCTCTACAGCTGTATCCCTACCTCTACAGCTGTACCCCTACCTCCACAGCTGTACCCCTACCTCTACAGCTGTACCCCTACCTCTACAGCTGTACCCCTACCTCCACAGTTGTATCCCTACCTCTACAGCTGTATCCCTACCTCCACAGTTGTATCCCTACCTCTACAGCTGTACCCCTACCTCTACAGCTGTACCCCTACCTCCACAGCTGTATCCCTACCTCCACAGTTGTACCCCTACCTCTACAGTTGTATCCCTACCTCTACAGCTGTACCCCCACCTCCACAGTTTTACCCCCACCTCCACAGCTGTATCCCTACCTCCACAGTTGTACCCCCACCTCTACAGCTGTACCCTACCTCTACAGCTGTACCCCCACCTCCACAGTTTTACCCCCACCTCTACAGTTTTACCCCCACCTCTACAGTTTTATTCCCTACAGCTGTACCCCCACCTCTACAGTTTTACCCCCACCTCCACAGCTGTACCCCCACCTCTACAGTTTTACCCCTACCTCCACAGCTGTATCCCTACCTCCACAGTTTTACCCCCACCTCCACAGTTTTATCCCTACCTCTACAGCTGTATCCCCCACCTCCACAGTTTTACCCCCACCTCTACAGCTGTATCCCTACCTCTACAGTTTTACCCCCACCTCTAAGCTGTACCCCCACCTCTACAGCTGTACCCCCACCTCCACAGTTTTATCCCTACCTCTACAGCTGTATCCCTACCTCCACAGCTGTACCCCCACCTCTACAGCTGTATCCCTACCTCCACAGTTGTATCCCTCCCTCAGTTAAAACCCCACCTCTACAGCTGTACCCCTACCTCCAAGCTGTATCCCCCACCTCTACAGCTGTACCCCACCCCCCCAGGGATCCCTACCTCTACAGCTGTATCCCTACCTCCACAGTTTTACCCCCACCTCTACAGCTGTATCCCTACCTCCACAGTTTTATCCCTACCTCTACAGCTGTATCCCCACCTCTACAGCTGTACCCCTACCTCCACAGTTGTATCCCTACCTCTACAGCTGTATCCCTACCTCTACAGCTGTACCCCTACCTCCACAGCTGTATCCCTACCTCCACAGTTGTATCCCTACCTCTACAGCTGTATCCCTACCTCTACAGCTGTATCCCTACCTCCACAGTTGTATCCCTACCTCCACAGCTGTATCCCTACCTCTACAGCTGTATCCCTACCTCCACAGTTTTACCCCCACCTCCACAGTTTTACCCCCACCTCTACAGCTGTACCCCTACCTCCACAGTTGTACCCCTACCTCCACAGCTGTATCCCTACCTCTACAGCTGTATCCCTACCTCTACAGCTGTATCCCTACCTCCACAGCTGTATCCCTACCTCCACAGTTGTATCCCTACCTCCACAGCTGTATCCCTACCTCTACAGCTGTATCCCTACCTCTACAGCTGTATCCCTACCTCCACAGTTGTATCCCTACCTCTACAGCTGTATCCCTACCTCCACAGTTGTATCCCTACCTCTACAGCTGTATCCCTACCTCTACAGCTGTATCCCTACCTCTACAGCTGTATCCCTACCTCCACAGCTGTATCCCTACCTCCACAGCTGTACCCCTACCTCTACAGCTGTATCCCTACCTCCAAAGTTGTATCCCTACCTCTACAGCTGTATCCCTACCTCTACAGCTGTATCCCTACCTCTACAGTTTTACCCCCACCTCTACAGTTTTACCCCCACCTCCACAGTTGTATCCCTACCTCTACAGCTGTATCCCTACCTCTACAGCTGTATCCCTACCTCCACAGCTGTACCCCTACCTCCACAGTTGTACCCCTACCTCTACAGCTGTATCCCTACCTCCACAGCTGTACCCCTACCTCCACAGCTGTATCCCTACCTCCACAGTTGTATCCCTACCTCCACAGCTGTATCCCTACCTCCACAGTTGTATCCCTACCTCCACAGTTGTATCCCTACCTCTACAGCTGTATCCCTACCTCCACAGTTGTACCCTACCTCTACAGTTTTACCCCCACCTCTACAGTTTTACCCTCCCCCAAGTTTTATCCCTACCTCTACAGCTGTACCCCCACCTCCCCCCCGCTGTATCCCTACCTCCACAGTTTACCCCCACCTCTACAGCTGTACCCCCCACCTTACAGTTTTATCCCCACCTCTACAGCTGTTCCCCCACCTCCACAGTTGTACCCCCACCTCCACATTTTAACCCTACCTCCACAGCTGTATCCCTACCTCTACAGCTGTACCCCCACCTCCACAGTTTTACCCCCCACCTCTACAGTTTTATCCCTACCTCTACAGCTGTATCCCTACCTCCACAGTTTTACCCCCCACCTCTACAGCTGTATCCCTACCTCCACAGTTTTATCCCTACCTCCACAGTTTTATCCCTACCTCTACAGCTGTACCCCCACCTCTAAGCTGTATCCCCACCTCTACAGCTGTATCCCTACCTACAGTTTTATCCCCACCTCTACAGCTGTTCCCCACCTTCCCCAGTTGTATCCCCCACCTCTACAGCTGTATCCCCCACCTCTACAGCTGTACCCCCACCTCTAAGCTGTACCCCCACCTCTACAGCTGTATCCCTACCTCCACAGCTGTATCCCCCACCCCCCCACAGTTTTAACCCTACCTCTACAGCTGTATCCCTACCTCCAAAGTTTTAACCCCACCTCCACAGCTGTTTCCCCACCTCCACAGCTGTATCCCTACCCCCAAAAGCTGTACCCCTACCTCTACAGTTTTACCCCCACCTCCACAGTTTGTATCCCCACCTCTACAGCTGTTTCCCCACCTCTACAGTTTTACCCCCACCTCTACAGTTTTACCCCTACCTCTACAGTTTTACCCCCACCTCCACAGCTGTATCCCTACCTCCACAGCTGTACCCCCACCTCTACAGCTGTACCCCCTCCACAGTTGTATCCCTACCTCCACAGCTGTACCCCCACCTCCACAGGGATCCCTACCTCCACAGTTTTATCCCTACCTCCACAGTTTTACCCCTACCTCCACAGTTTTACCCCCCTTACCTCCACAGTTTTATCCCTACCTCCACAGTTGTATCCCTACCTCTACAGCTGTATCCCTACCTCTACAGCTGTATCCCTACCTCCACAGTTGTATCCCTACCTCTACAGTTGTATCCCTACCTCTACAGCTGTATCCCTACCTCTACAGCTGTATCCCTACCTCCACAGTTGTATCCCTACCTCCACAGTTGTATCCCTACCTCCACAGTTGTATCCCTACCTCTAAAGCTGTACCCCACCTCCACAGTTTTATCCCTACCTCCACAGTTTTATCCCCACCTCCACAGTTTTATCCCTACCTCCACAGTTTTATCCCTACCTCTACAGCTGTATCCCTACCTCCACAGTTTTATCCCTACCTCCACAGTTGTATCCCCCACCTCTACAGCTGTACCCCCACCTCTACAGCTGTACCCCCACCTCCACAGTTTTATCCCTACCTCCACAGTTGTACCCCCACCTCCACAGCTGTATCCCTACCTCTACAGCTGTACCCCCACCTCCACAGCTGTATCCCTACCTCCACAGTTGTATCCCTACCTCTACAGCTGTACCCCCACCTCTACCTGTACCCCCACCTCTACAGCTGTATCCCCCACCTCTACAGTTTTACCCCCACCTCCACAGTTGTATCCCTACCTCTACAGCTGTATCCCTACCTCTACAGCTGTATCCCTACCTCCACAGTTGTATCCCTACCTCTACAGTTGTATCCCTACCTCTACAGCTGTATCCCTACCTCCACAGTTGTATCCCTACCTCTACAGCTGTATCCCTACCTCCACAGGGATCCCTACCTCTACAGCTGTACCCCCACCTCTACAGCTGTATCCCTACCTCCACAGTTTTATCCCTACCTCTACAGCTGTATTCCCTTTTCCCACCTCTACAGCTGTATCCCTACCCCACAGTTTTATCCCTACCTCTACAGTTTTTCCCTACCTCCCAGTTGTATCCCCCACCTCCACAGGTACCCCCCCTCTCAGCTGTTCCCACCTCCACAGCTGTTTCCCCACCTCCCCAGTTGTATCCCTACCCCCTACAATTTTTCCCTACCTCACAGCTGTTTCCCCACCTCCACAGTTTTATCCCTACCTCCACAGTTTTATCCCCCACCTCTACAGCTGTATCCCTACCTCCACAGTTTTTACCCCCACCTCTACAACTGTACCCCCACCTCTACAGCTGTACCCCCACCCTCACAGCTGTATCCCTACCTCCCGGTTTTTCCCCACCTTTTACAGTTGTACCCCCATCCCCTTTCCCCACCTCTACAGTTTTACCCCCACCTCCACAGTTGTACCCCCCCCTCCACAGTTGTACCCCCCCCTCCACACGTTTACCCCCACCTCCACAGCTGTACCCCTACCTCCACAGTTGTACCCCTCCCTCCACAGTTGTACCCCTCCCTCCACAGTTGTACCCCTCCCTCCACAGTTGTACCCCTCCCTCCACAGTTGTACCCCTCCCTCCACAGTTGTACCCCTCCCTCCACAGTTGTACCCCTCCCTCTACAGCTGTACCCCTACCTCCTGGTTGACAACTTCCAGTAGTGAGTCGTAGCAGGTGGTCGCGTGAGCAACCTTCGCCTGCATGCTGCGTGCTAACGCTGCCTTCCCGCACTTGCTCATGGCAAACAATGGCAGGATGTGGACGAGGACCTTGGGTATACACATCTCCAGCAGGGGGCACCACTCACTGCCAATCGTCTCGGCAACATTCTTGGCAGCAGCGGTGTCCTTTCGCATTATGAGGAAAGGAACGATGGTGGTGTAGTGCGCCCTGGGAAATAGATATGTGTACAGTTTTATGCGTCTATAAATGTCAACTGATAATGAATGATAATATCAAAGTGTCATTTGTAATACATGACAGGTGCATTCATTATGTCAGATATAATAATAATTCTAAACAGTTCCATAGCGCCTATATCCTTGAAAATTCAAGCTCAGAGCCGCAACAAACAAAATCATTTGGCATACTCATAAACGTGGTAATGCAAAAGTCATCATTGGAGCTAAAAGTTATGGAGGAAAAGCAATTTCAAACAAATGTTTCAATTTTTTTACGAAAGCTGGCTATATTTTCAGAAAATTTAATTATACCAGGAGATTGGTTCCACATCGTTGCAGAGAAAACACATTTGCCAATACTGGGCTTAGTTTTAGGAACAATACGTTGTTTGGAAACAGATGATCTAAGGGTCCTAAAGATATTAGAGAAATATAGCAGATTAACTAAGTATGTCGGTTTCTGAGTACAACGAGTATGCTGTGTAACACTAGTCAACTTAAATTTGATTCAATATACAAGTGGAAGCCAATGCAATGATTCTTCTTCTGTTACACTGTCACACTGTTACTGGCATCTGATGTAAAACCACAATAAGGTGCTCATCTGCCATTCCCCGACCAAAGAGTACCCCTTAAAAGCAGCACTATGCAGGTTGTCTGAATTTCTGTTAGCACATATGTAGTGAGGAGTGATTAGAAATGATGTCTTCGTGCAGCATGGCATCAGAGCTGTCAAATTATGACAACTGTCAGTCGGTGCATTTCTGCGTATTAATACAGTTGTCATTTTGCTTGGTGATGTAATCAGGGGCAATCCATGGGTGGTTCAAGCAGAAATGGAGGGGTGTAAGGTTTGAAAGAAGTTTGTGGGAGCCTGAGGTATTAAAAGTTCACAAATTTTTCACAGAACTTCTGTCTATGGAGGGTAAATATGCTGTGAAATTATCAATAACAGAGCTCGTCAAGATTAGTTGGAAATGAAAGAAAAAACGTTATAATGGTCGCCTATAGAAAATGCAAATGTGGTCTGACTCCATCTATGCAAGGGGAGAAACATGTAACCTATAATGGACTCTTAGATGGGGTGACATCTCGCACCAATGCACTGGATCTTGCTCACAGTGGCTTCAGTTACTGCCCAATTGGGCAGGAGAAAGATGCCGCGCTGTATGTACAATTGCCAACAGTATTACTGTCCAACTTCCTCAACAGTATGGCCACCTTGCAATTAAGGTCACCCCAGGACAGCCAATAACAGTGAAGTCAAAAATAAATTACTCCTGCTAATAAGGTCACCCCTCTAATAAGGTCAGGGTGATTTTAATAGGCTGGGTTCCACTGAATGCGTATATTTGTGGCGACTCACTTGTAGAAGTCTGCAAGACGTCGGTAGCCAAACAGTTGACAGGGGAAGTCAAAGATCTTGTGGTCATTGAGTAGCCAGTGGTCAATCAGGTACGGCAGGTGGGCTAAGGTGAAACTCTCCAGACTGTTGTAGCCGTTGGACGTACAAACTTGGTGCAGCACCTCAGCAACACAAGACAGTTCTCCAGGTTCATCACGTACAGTGGATGCACAATACAGGGATTGATCTGGAGCCAAAACAATTGCTCTGGTCCCTAGGCAGCCGCCCTGGAGCCCAAACAGTAGCTGCTACACCAACAAAATGGCAGTTCTCGTTCCAAAATAGCTGAGCTGTAGCACAAACAATTGCTCTACTGCAAAACTGTTTATCTGAAGTTAAAACAAGCTCAGGTGCCACAATTGTTGCTCTGGTGCCAAAACAGCTACTACGGTGTCAAAACAGCTACTATGGTGCCAAAACAGTTACTATGGTGCCAAAACAACTATTACGGTGCCAAAACAGCTACTATGGTTCCAAAACAGCTACTACGGTGCCAAAACAGCTACTATGGTGCTAAAACAGCTACTATGGTGCTAAAATAGCTACTATGGTGCCAACACAGCTACTATGGTGTAAAACAGCTACTATGGTGCCAAAACAGCCACTATGGTGCCAAAACAGTCACTATGGAGCCAAAACAGCTACTATGGTGCCAAAAACAGCTATTATGGTGGCAAAACAGCTAGTATGGTGCAAAAACAGCTACTATGGTGCTAAAACAGCTACCATGGTGCCAAAAAAGCTACAACGGTGCCAAAACAGCTTATTTGGAATCACAACAGCTGCTCTCATGCCAAAACAGTTCCTGTGGTGTAAACCAGTTCATCTGAAGCCAAAACAGTTGATGCTCTCTAGTGGCTATACAGTTGCCCTGGAGTGAAAGCAGTCACTTGGGGCAAAGCAGCTGCTCTAGAACCAGGGCAGATGCTTTGACAATGGAGTATCAAATCAAATCAAATCACTTTATTGTCCTTAAAAAGGACATGCATTTTACAACTCATGATCACATCTAAAATATATGGGATGGTCACAACAAAATGCAAATGAATTTCCAGATGTATCCACTACAAGAACAATTCAACCGGGTGACATCAATATGACTCATTTAGCATTCAACATTCTAATGGCCACAGGCACAAAACTCCTGCTATTGCGAGATGTTTTACATTTTATACAACGGTATCTCCCTTGAGACGGAAGTACATGGAAGAACGTAGAGGGCGGGTGATCACACTCAGTAGCGATAGCATGAGCTTTCTTCAAAATTGCATGGTTGATTATTTTGGAGAGCTTTGGTGTAGGTAAACCAATGATCTTAGCAGAAACATGTTAGATTTTCAGAAGCCTATTACGGTTTTTCACAGAAAGAGCAAGGTAGTAACAAATGCTGCAGTAGGTTAAGAGAGGCTCAATTATGCTACGGTAAAGGCGTAGAAGAAGTTGTGGATCAACATAGAAAGCTCGTAACTTTCGAAGAACGTGCAGTCGCTGCTGAGACTTCTTTTGCACGGCTGTAACATGCTCTGTAAATGACAATTTAGTAGATGCCATAATCAAATAGTCAAGAACAGAATTCATAAGAATGTGTCGAGTGATACCTTCTGGACAAGCTCTGTGTCGATGTGGTGTTCTCTGACCATCTCACAGATGACAAAGACTGCCCGCTTCTCACACACCGCACTGACCCGCGCTACACTGGCCAGTGTGTGCAACATGCTACTCCTCCTATTCGTCGTTTCGTCCCTCTGTTCATCTGGGCTGCGCCTGCCCTACGATTCAAACAACAGTGAAACTGGAATGTGTAACAGCGGGATGGTTCACAGCGCACATGTGATATCAGTGGATGTCTTTTATTTGGGCAAACTGCTCTTTACTGACGCTGTGTTGTGCAAGTAGATTCTAATGTATAAGTTTTATACAAGTGTGTGACATGCAACGGGTCACAATTCCATGAGCCCTTTGCAGAATTTGATAACAACAGCTCACGAGTCCTTTGTAGATGTTGATCACGTTACAAAACTTTTTTGTGCAATGCATCAGTTTTGCCTTATCCCCCCCACCCCCATCCCCGTCCCCCTGTCCCCCTGTCCCCCTGTGTCCCTGTCCCCCTGTGTCCCTGTCCCTCTGTGTCCCTGTAAGAACACAGCAGAGGTCAACTGCTGTGGTGTGTTTCCACAACACATACCTCAACGACTATGACATCTTTCAGTGCTGTGTAGACCAGCTCAAACATCTCGTTCTGCATGTGACAGTCTCGGGACCGGAGACCTTCAGCAGTTGACCTTGAGAACAACCTTCAAAGAGATTCAACACAAGAGCATGCAGCCCAGTAATCTAAAACACTTTCGCAAACGAAAACAAAATGTGGCATGCTGAAAACATAACCTCTGTTTATGACAAACGAACGATTACAGTCATCACAATGCATGTTTTATTGACTTCAGCATAAATTACATCACCGTGTCATATTCAGTGGTGTCATGGTCTTGGATTTTGTTTGTATCTATAAATCCCCTCATAGATCTGAGACCCAAGAACTGATGTAACCCGTGGCGCATGAGGATGGCGGAATCAAAGAAGTACAAAACCCCACAGATATGCAGCACTGAGAGGGTGTGTCACTTACATCTGTATGGCAGTGATGGCCGTCAGTCGGGTGCTGGGGTGGGGGTCCTTGAGTAGGTGGGGTAGCTCCCTCAACAGTGAGTCCTCTCCATGGTCCCCTGACCCTCCATGGTCCTGCTTCCATATGGTCCACGTTGACTCTGGGTCACACTGTGAGACAGACACCGTCAACTGTCAACTGTCAAGGTGTGCTGTGGAGTGGTTGAATTAAACACATGAAGCCAACCACCAATGACACCATTACCTGGTAAAACTGGGCTTGACACCTGAAGAGAACAGGTGTGGTGAGATGAGTTGCATAAGATGAGGTGAGGTGAGGTGAGTTAGCATAATGTGAGGTGAGGTGAGGAGAGCTTGAGGTAAGGTAGCTTGAGGTGAAGTGAGGCGAGGTGAGATATGGTGATGTAAGGTGATGCAAGGTGATGCAATGTGATGCAAGGTGATGCAAGATGACACAAGGCCAGGCCAGGCCAGGCCAGGCCAGGCCAGGCCAGGCCAGGCCAGGCCAGGCCAGGCCAGGCCAGGCCAGGCCAGGCCAGGCCAGGCCAGGCCAGGCCAGGCCAGGCCAGGCCAGGCCAGGTAAGTTAAGTATAGTAAATATAACAAGAATGTGTCATGTATACAGTAAAACATATATACAGTAAAACAAAAACTAACTCGGAAGAGACCAACAGACCTGAATGAAGCCGTAGAGACACGCAGCAACTCCCACACGTGTCTCGTTCACACACTGGCCTTGCTGGGACAGTGTCCTGCGACACACACCAGAGGGAGACACATGAGTATGTCTATTGAATATAAGGCTGCATTCTATGTTTTTCATTGACAAACTGTCTGCACATTCTCATAGGAATATGGGTCAGAAATATGGCACCACTAAAACCACGGGTGGCATGCGTGTCACATACACATGGGAGAAAGACCCAGGGGGTTAGAGACAGAAACCAACATTCCGAGTCAATGACAGGTGACATATGTAGTTTTTTATGTACCCCCTATGTGGGATATTTATGCCAGTGGCAGTCTAACTGCGCGTGCATATTACACATACACCAACACGCAAATGGCACTCTCACTTGTGCGAGGTACATTAAATTACTAACTTATAATACAATAATAATTCTATTTATAAAATGCTGTATATCCAGAATAAAATTCCCTCAGATAACCGATAAATGTTAGACTTTGACTTGTGTACATTTTATTGGTTATTTTAAAACATAAAATAAGTGCTCACATATCTAACAAATGTGTGGTTTATCAAAACTCATGTTAAAGACTGTGTTGCAACAAATGTCAACTCACCAGAACACCTGAAGAATATGGAGAGCGGTGTCCCGGGCATCTCTTAACGTAGACGAGACCATTTCACCCTCGCCACCGCCCCCGAGATGGGGCACAAGCCGACAGAGCAGCTGCAGCGCCACCTGGCAGACTCTCTGGTCATAGCGGTGAGTCCGAAAGATAAACCTTTAATGGACACACGCACACAACTGTCAACCATTTCATGCTCTTGAGACGAGCGTTGAAACAAAGTGCATAATTATTATTTAATCAATACAGCTGCATAATTGCTGATGTTTTACTAGTGAAAAGATTTCATTAATTTATTATTTCAGTTATGTTTTATAGTATTTTCTTTCTGGTAAATGAGTAATGTTTTTGGTATCCTTTTCTGTTGGTCATAGCGGTGAGTCCGAAAGATAAACCTTTAATGGACACACGCACACAACTGTCAACCATTTCATGCTCTTGAGACGAGCGTTGAAACAAAGTGCATAATTATTATTTAATCAATACAGCTGCATAATTGCTGATGTTTTACTAGTGAAAAGATTTCATTAATTTATTATTTCAGTTATGTTTTATAGTATTTTCTTTCTGGTAACTGAGTAATGTTTTTGGTATCCTTTTCTGTTGGCATGTTATGTATTTAAAACAAATCCTTTCTTGGCTATCACATTATTGCGTCAAAAGAATGGTGCTGGCAGTTACAGGCAGTTAGAAGTATGGCAGATCGGGTGGGTGTGGAGGGTTGCTGGTGGGTGTTGATGGGTGGGTGTGGAGGGTTGCTGGTGGGTGTTGATGGGTGGGTGTGGAGGGTTGCTGGTGGGTGTTGATGGGTGGGTGTGGAGGGTTGCTGGTGGGTGTTGATGGGTGGGTGTGGAGGGTTGCTGGTGGGTGTTGATGGGTGGGTGTGGAGGGTTGCTGGTGGGTGTTGATGGGTGGGTGTGGAGGGTTGCTGGTGGGTGTGGAGGATTGTGGTGGGTGTTATGGGTGGGTGTGGAGGGTTGCTGGTGGGTGTTGATGGGTGGGTGTGGAGGGTTGCTGGTGGGTGTTGATGGGTGGGTGTGGAGGGTTGCTGGTGGGTGTTGATGGGTGGGTGTGGAGGGTTGCTGGTGGGTGTTGATGGGTGGGTGTGGAGGGTTGCTGGTGGGTGTTGATGGGTGGGTGTGGAGGGTTGCTGGTGGGTGTTGATGGGTGGGTGTGGAGGGTTGCTGGTGGGTGTTGATGGGTGGGTGTGGAGGGTTGCTGGTGGGTGTTGATGGGTGGGTGTGGAGGGTTGCTGGTGGGTGTTGATGGGTGGGTGTGGAGGGCTGCTGGTGGGTGTTGATGGGTGGGTGTGGAGGATTGCTGGTGGGTGTTGATGGGTGGGTGTGGAGGGTTGCTGGTGGGTGTTGATGGGTGGGTGTGGAGGGCTGCTGGTGGGTGTTGATGGGTGGGTGTGGAGGGTTGCTGGTGGGTGTTGATGGGTGAGTGTGGAGGGCTGCTGGTGGGTGTTGATGGGTGGAGGTGGAGGGTTGCTGGTGGGTGTTGATGGCTTGGTGTGGAGGGTTGCGGGTGGGTGTTGATGGGTGGGTGTGGAGGGCTGCTGGTGGGTGTTGATGGGTGGGTGTGGAGGGTTGCTGGTGGGTGTTGATGGGTGGAGGTGGAGGGTTGCTGGTGGGTGTTGATGGGTGGAGGTGGAGGGTTGCTGGTGGGTGTTGATGGGTGGAGGTGGAGGGTTGCTGGTGGGTGTTGATGGGTGGAGGTGGAGGGTTGCTGGTGGGTGTTGATGGGTGGAGGTGGAGGGTTGCTGGTGGGTGTTGATGGGTGGAGGTGGAGGGTTGCTGGTGGGTGTTGATGGGTGGAGGTGGAGGGTTGCTGGTGGGTGTTGATGGGTGGAGGTGGAGGGTTGCTGGTGGGTGTTGATGGGTGGAGGTGGAGGGTTGCTGGTGGGTGTTGATGGGTGGGTGTGGAGGGTTGCTGGTGGGTGTTGATGGGTGGGTGTGGAGGGTTGCTGGTGGGTGTTGATGGGTGGGTGTGGAGGGTTGCTGGTGGGTGTTGATGGGTGGGGTGGAGGGTTGCTGGTGGGTGTTGATGGGTGGGGTGGAGGGCTGCTGGTGGGTGTTGATGGGTGGGGTGGAGGATTGCTGGTGGGTGTTGATGGGTGGGGTGGAGGGTTGCTGGTGGGTGTTGATGGGTGGGGTGGAGGGTTGCTGGTGGGTGTTGATGGGTGGGTGTGGAGGGTTGCTGGTGGGTGTTGATGGGTGAGGTGGAGGGTTGCTGGTGGGTGTTGATGGGTGGAGGTGGAGGGTTGCTGGTGGGTGTTGATGGCTTGGTGTGGAGGGTTGCGGTGGGTGTTGATGGGTGGGTGGGTGTTGAGGTGCTGGTGGGTGTTGATGGGTGGGGTGGAGGGTTGCTGGTGGTGTTGATGGGGTGGAGGTGGAGGGTTGCTGGTGGGTGTTGATGGGTGGAGGTGGAGGGTTGCTGGTGGGTGTTGATGGGTGGAGGTGGAGGATACTGGGGTGTTGATGGGTGGAGGTGGAGGGTTGCTGGTGGGTGTTGATGGGTGGAGGTAGAGAGGTTGCTGGTGGGTGTTGATGGGTGGAGGTGGAGGGTTGCTGGTGGGTGTTGATGGGTGGAGGTGGAGGGTTGCTGGTGGGTGTTGATGGGTGGAGGTGGAGGGTTGCTGGTGGGTGTTGATGGGTGGAGGTGGAGGGTTGCTGGTGAAGTGTTGCATGTATGGTGTGGAGGATTGCTGGTGGGTGTTGATGGGTGGGTGTGGAGGGTTGCTGGTGGGTGTTGATGGGTGGGTGTGGAGGGTTGCTGGTGGGTGTTGATGGGTGGGTGTGGAGGGTTGCTGGTGGGTGTTGATGGGTGGGTGTGGAGGGTTGCTGGTGGGTGTTGATGGGTGGAGGTGGAGGGTTGCTGGTGGGTGTTGATGGGTGGGTGTGGAGGGTTGCTGGTGGGTGTTGATGGGTGGGTGTGGAGGGTTGCTGGTGGGTGTTGATGGGTGGGTGTGGAGGGTTGCTGGTGGGTGTTGATGGGTGGGTGTGGAGGGTTGCTGGTGGGTGTTGATGGGTGGGTGTGGAGGGCTGCTGGTGGGTGTTGATGGGTGGGTGTGGAGGATTGCTGGTGGGTGTTGATGGGTGGGTGTGGAGGGTTGCTGGTGGGTGTTGATGGGTGGGTGTGGAGGGCTGCTGGTGGGTGTTGATGGGTGGGTGTGGAGGGTTGCTGGTGGGTGTTGATGGGTGGGTGTGGAGGGTTGCTGGTGGGTGTTGATGGGTGGGTGTGGAGGGTTGCTGGTGGGTGTTGATGGGTGGGTGTGGAGGGTTGCTGGTGGGTGTTGATGGGTGGAGGTGGAGGGTTGCTGGTGGGTGTTGATGGGTGGAGGTGGAGGGTTGCTGGTGGGTGTTGATGGGTGGGTGTGGAGGGTTGCTGGTGGGTGTTGATGGGTGGGTGTGGAGGGTTGCTGGTGGGTGTTGATGGGTGGGTGTGGAGGGTTGCTGGTGGGTGTTGATGGGTGGGTGTGGAGGGTTGCTGGTGGGTGTTGATGGGTGGGTGTGGAGGGCTGCTGGTGGGTGTTGATGGGTGGGTGTGGAGGATTGCTGGTGGGTGTTGATGGGTGGGTGTGGAGGGTTGCTGGTGGGTGTTGATGGGTGGGGTGGAGGGCTGCTGGTGGGTGTTGATGGGTGGGTGTGGAGGGTTGCTGGTGGGTGTTGATGGGTGGAGGTGGAGGGTTGCTGGTGGGTGTTGATGGCTTGGTGTGGAGGGTTGCGGGTGGGTGTTGATGGGTGGGTGTGGAGGGCTGCTGGTGGGTGTTGATGGGTGGGTGTGGAGGGTTGCTGGTGGGTGTTGATGGGTGGAGGTGGAGGGTTGCTGGTGGGTGTTGATTGGGTGGAGGGTTGCTGGTGGGTGTTGATGGGTGGAGGTGGAGGGTTGCTGGTGGGTGTTGATGGGTGGAGGTGGAGGGTTGCTGGTGGGTGTTGATGGGTGGAGGTGGAGGGTTGCTGGTGGGTGTTGATGGGTGGAGGTGGGGGGAGGGGGGGATTGCTGGTGGGTGTTGATGGGTGGAGGTGGAGGGTTGCTGGTGGATGTTGATGGGTTGCTGGTGGGTGTTGATGGGTTGCTGGTGGGTGTTGATGGGTGGAGGTGGAGGGTTGCTGGTGGATGTTGATGGGTTGCTGGTGGGTGTTGATGGGTTGGTGTTGATGGGTTGGTGTGGATGGTTGCCCATAAGAGTTGTCGACAGATGCGGGTGGGTGTGGGTGGTTGCAGGTGTTTGGAGCTATTGGGCTAAACAATAGTGAGACATACAACTAGAGCACAAGGACTTGTATACGAACCAGAGGGCTGTGAGAACAGCATAAGTTTCTTCATCACTGACGCTGTGACTGGGACGGAACAACTCAGTCACTAGACAGCCAACCTGGACGACCAACAAACCTCTCGTCAACATGCATGAGTAAGAAAAACCATTCAGTCTTCTTATTTCAAACAAACAGTACCAATTCCACAATAAACATAACAATAATAGAATAAACTGTGCAATACGTAACGTTCACATGTGGAATTATATAATGACATTATTTCGTTATTGATCAATTATAACTTATATACACAATGCATCACAATTCTCATAATATGACGCATAGTCACAACATTTCAAAAGATCCTCTGTTCTTTCTACTTCAGAACACTGTCATCTGCAAATATCACAATCAAAATTATAAGCATGATCTTCCGCAAATTTTGCAATGTTTTCATAAGTAATCTATTAGTAATCTAATATTACAGTACTGCTAAGTCTTTCTTTACTATATAAATTTCTCATTTTATGTTTCTGTCACAATGAAAAACATTTCAGGACTGAACTTCAAAACAAAATATCCAAACAAAAACGTCCATGTTTGACAAAACCTTGTTGCTAGGCAACAGGTCACATGACCTACCATCTGCAAGTCAAACGGCCGCGAGGGATCCCAGCCTTTCTCTTCGTCCAGCTGGTCCAGTAGTCGTTTCTTTACCCCTGCGGGGGTCAAGGAGCCACCCCCCGAGCTGGACGCCAGGGGTGAGTCCCCCTCGTGGCTACACCAGCTACACAGCAGTCGGACAACGTCCATTCTGAGCTGGTCCCTGTCCGAGAGCAGGGCGTCAGACACTGGGCTCTCACAACCTGCTAACACAAACAGGTCTGCCGTCTACAGCAACTACACACAGGAGAGTCACAGTAGTACAAGATTTAAAAACACTTCTAAAAACTCATCTGTTTAAACAAGCGCTTTTTTATTTCGCTTATGGGGACATTTTCAACTTGTGATGTTGTACTAGGTTTATGTTTTTAGGTTAGTCATCATACTCAAATTATTATATGTAAAGTACTTTTTTAATATTTGTTTTCATAATTGTCTATTTTTTTCTTTCAGTATCTGTATTTTAAGTGTATTTTATGAATTTATTTCTTAGTACAATGTTTTAAGTATATTTGCACATGTTTGTGAAGCACCTGAGAGCAATTTCTAATTGATCAGATGCTATATAAATATGTTATTATTATTATTTATTATTATTAAGCAACTATACAAATTATGTGAAATAATTTCATATCAAAATAACATGTGAAGTATTTTCATATTGGAGTAACAAAATAACCTATGTGAAATAGTTATAAGATAACTTTTGTAAAATATTGTTGTACTGAAAACTTGCACAATGACTTTTGTGAAATCATTTTATGCCAAAAACACAGAATATCTTTGGTGAAATATTTTTATATTGAAAATTCAAAACTATTTTCATCTAGAAATGTCATAAAATTACTTTTGTCAACCATTTTTATTCTGAATAGAATAACTGTTAAGAAACATTTTCATATAAGCTATCGTATTTAAGTTGCAAAATCATTTGTATTATTGTAGTTAAATGTGCTTGTGTGTATTGTGATTTATTGTTGATAACAGTGATCTCAGTACAATGTTCTGAGTAAACTTTTCTGAATAAACTAACAAATATTTTCATACTCAAGTACATTATACCAGTTTAATTAATATTAATCCTGTGCTTCACATTTGAAAAACCCAGGTGAGCGATAAATCGTATGGAGCCACTGTATAATCATGTCATGTGGCTGGTTTCGCCAAGCAATTTTTTTTAATTATGCAGTTACTTTTTTAGCATCTTGTCTTTGCATCTTATTAGCGTTAAGAACGTTTTTAGTCACTTCATGAAACCAGCCCTGTCATGTTGTACACTAGACATGGCCTTGCATTTGATAAATTCCAGCTGTTTAATTAAGGATGTTACGCTCAGACATTATTCGAAGAAGTAATACGTTTGACACATAAACAAGCGATAATTTTAGAGAAAATAAAACCTGCAAGTCAATGAGATAGATGGTGCGACATTCCACATGGTCTGGTGACAGAACGATTATCATAACTAGCGTGAACGATAAATCTCTCCCTAGATGGATGATTTGCGCAAGCGAGAGTGATCGCTCACTTTAAAAACAAAGCACTGCTAATCATTATTGGATCAATCACTTGTATACTTACAATGCACAATATGTATATATTTAATTTCTGTTGACATAATCTGTAACAGTATGTTATATTTATAGTAGGATACGTATAGACCCTAAAACAATTTATTTAGCAGATACATTTTATGTATCTGATAGTGTCACTTGAAAGAGTGGGAGGAGAATGGAGAACAACAGCAAAAGACAGAAGGAGTTGGAGACAGTTGACAGAAGGTAGAGAGAGAAAAGTGAGGAGAGGAAAGAAGACGAAGAAAAAGACGTCGATAACCATGGCTGACCTCACCCCTGATGACAGGGATGTCAAAAGCATAACAACTGACATACCTGAGGGATGCCAAAAGCATGACAACTGACATAACTGAAGGATGCCAAAAGAATGACAACTGACCTACCTGAGGGATGCCAAAAGAATGACAACTGACATACCTGAGGGATGCCAAAAGAATGACAACTGACACACCTAAGGGATGCCAAAAGAATGACAACTGACATACCTGAGGGATGCCAAAAGAATGACAACTGACATACCTGAGGGATGCCAAAAGAATGACAACTGACATACCTGAGGGATGCCAAAAGAATGACAACTGACTTACCTGAGGGATGCCAAAAGAATGACAACTGACATACCTGAGGGATGCCAAAAGAATGACAACTGACATACCTGAGGGATGCCAAAAGAATGACAACTGACATACCTGAGGGATGCCAAAAGAATGACAACTGACATACCTGAGGGATGTCAAAAGAATGACAACAGTGTTACTTCCAACCAAAATACCTGGTGTATTGTGTCCACTGGTGTCTGGCACATCAAAGTCCGTATTGTTGAAGTCATCAAATCCTCCATTTCCATTCACGTCGGACGCTCCACAACACTCAAAGTCATCGTCTAATTCAGTGGTGGCTCTGCTCCCAGTCAGTGGAATCCCTCTACTGGGTGTAGCAGGCTGCAGAGCACAGAATCAGTACGCACACAATCAGTGCGCACATAATCAGTACGCACACAACCAGTGGGCACACAATCAGTGCGCACACAATCAGTGCGCCCACAATCAGTTCGCACACAATCAGTACGCACACAATCAGTACGCACACAATCAGTGCGCACACAATCAGTACGCACACAATCAGTGCGCCCACAATCAGTTCGCACACAATCAGTATGCACACAATCAGTGCGCACACAATCAGTTCGCACACAATCAGTATGCACACAATCAGTGCATACACAATCAATGAGCACACAATCAGTACGCACACAATCAGTACGCACACAATCAGTACGCACACAATCAGTACGCACACAATCAGTACGCACACAATCAGTGCGCACACAATCAGTACGCACACAATCAGTACGCACACAATCAGTGCGCCCACAATCAGTGCGCACACAATCAGTACGCACACAATCAGTGCGCACACAATCAGTTCGCACACAATCAGTACGCACACAATCAGTACGCACACAATCAGTGCGCACACAATCAGTATGCACACAATCAGTACGCACACAATCAGTACGCACACAATCAGTACGCACACAATCAGTACGCACACAATCAGTACGCACACAATCAGTACGCACACAATCAGTACGCACACAATCAGTACGCACACAATCAGTACGCACACAATCAGTACGCACACAATCAGTATGCACAGACTTGTTGCTTACAATTTTTAACATGAAGGGAGAACAATATTTGTCTCTCCACAGGTGACCATATCAGTGTTTAGCCTGGTTTGAAAAACAACAATTAAGTGTTCATCCAAGTGGAACTTGTTGAACAGATAAACCAAACATTTTGCAAAAAACACAAAATTCACTTGTGGCCAATGCCTAATGGGTTGACACTTGACAAATCCTAACAATATTTGGTATGATATGAAACTTTTACTCTGTTATTCTAGCATATAAAAGGTTTCACAACAATTGTCCCTAAAACAGCCTACAAATGTATAATTTTAATTTGTATTTTATACACAGCAGAATAATGTAAATTCATCTACACAGTTCACCAATCTAATGCTTGTTGTGGCACCAGTCCAATTTGTTTTGGACGTGAACTTTTTTCATTTACGTACTGATTTTTGGTATTACGCTATTGATGTTATGTCAAATTGACCAAAATCCAACAATTCTTTCCAGGGAATTGTAACATTATATGTAGTCTGTCGGAGGCTGCCAAAATATTTCATCTCCATACAAAAGAGATCCTGTGATATGTGTATGCACCTATATGCCGCCATGAACAGGCTGTCCCGGAGATATGACTACAAATCCTAGTAATAATAATAAAAAATAAATAATCCTTCCATTACTGACACAAGTAAATAATTAACATTGTTTTTGTCATGATCAGTACCTCATTGCTGGCTATGGTCAGAAGCTGAGTAACGAGTTTTGCAGGGGTGATGGATCTAGTTAGTTCTGCCATCTGGTGGACGACAGATGTATCTTCGGGCCAACTGAAGATTTGAGTCAGGGTCGCAATGACCTTTGCTAATCCACCATGTCCGTCCTTCCTTAGGAGGTCTGTGAAACCTGTTGCAAGTCTCTTCATCAAGCCCTGCAAACAGTCTCTTCATCATTCCTGCATTCTCTTCATCGTTATTAGAAATGTCCTCATCAAACCATGCACAGTGTTTTCATTAAGCCCTAGAAATAGGATCTACACCGATTCCTGCAAATAATCTCTGCAGTTTCTATACCAAGTTCTGGAAACAATCTATATATAAAAACCCATGAATAGACTGTACATAAAGGCTTGCACAAACAGTCTCTATAACTCTACATTCTTCAACAAGCCTTGCAAACAGTCTCATCATCAAGCCCTCCAGTCTCTTCATCAAGCCCTGCAATCAGTCCTTTTGTGACATTCTACAGTCTCTTCGCCTACCCCTGCAAACAATCTCTTAATCATGCCCTGCAAACATCTCTTCATCAATTCCTGCACATAATCGCTACAGTGTATATCAACCCCTGCAAACAGTGTCTTCATAATGTATGCAAACAGTTTGTTTTTCAACCCATGGAAACAGTCTCTTCCAGCTGGATGGAGAGACTTTGCAGGGTACATTAGAGACTGTTTGCAGTTATGCAATATTCCAGAAGCATACTAGGTATCACATACTAGGTATCGCAGATGTTGTTATAGTAAAATGTAGCTTAACAAATATGTCAGCTTAGCAAATATAATAATTATGTACTTTTAGAAATACTACACTTCTCTACATACCTGCTTATCAAATTGCATAATAATAATAATAAAATACTTATATATTGCGCCCGATCATTTAAAAATTGCTCTCGGGTGCTTTACAAACATACCTAAAAGTAAATGCGTAAAGAATACATAAAATACAGTACCTAAAAATATGAAGATAGAATTAGACAAATAGGAACACAATAAAAAATAGATAAATAAAGTAAAAGTACTTCAAACACATTAATTGATTTAAAAACATGATCAACAAAATCACAAAAAGTTAAATTACAAAAAAGTCTTACCTAAATAAGTGAGTTTTTAGGTGAGTCTTAAAACTGTTTACTGTTGCAGCAGTCCTGATTAAAGGCGGCAAATTGTTCATAGAACTGCCGAGCAGACGGCGAAACAGTGATCACCATGCGTGAGTCTGTGACGCCCATGATGATATAAATACAAGTACCACCGAACCCTAAAATACTATCACCTGCATTTCTGTCAAAATTGAAACTCCAAATTTGTATCTTCTGGGCTACGAAACATAAATTTAGCAGAGCTGCACTGCACATACCTTGGCAGTGTCAAACAGTGGTGACTGCTCCACCTGGTGGATTGTGAGCAAACCGTGACACAGCATGCTGTACAGAGACTTCACTAGGAGGCAGCACTGGGCAGAGATCTGCTCAAGCTGTTTAATCTACGGAAGAAAAATTAAGTTTAATTTAAATTAAATAAATAAATAAATATACTGAAATACCGATGAATCTAGTTAAAACTATTCAAGTCACTTTACGTGAACATGTAGTAAAAAAATGTAAGTTCTTTTTAAGTATGATGCACAATCACCAATTGTCAGGTCACATATTGCAGCAGTTAAAATATTGGTTAAAACGTGGCATCTCCAGTCCCCGTAGAATTGTCATTTGGTCATCCTGACTACTCTAGCATTCAACCTTACTACAATTACTGCAGACTATATATTTACACATGTTTAGCGTGTCCCGCTTTGATTCAAATGCATGTGACTTCATACATGTACACATGCAACAAACACGTCTATCAGTGGTACCAATGCTCCCAAAGCATGATGGACACCAGTTACTTCCGACTATTCAACCATGTCACACTCACATCCGGCTCATAGACGTTTAGGAGCGGCGCTGCGTCTCTCTGCAGTAGCTCCTCCAGCCTCTTTCTGATGATTCCAAGATGGCTGCCTCGGCTACTACACTCGCTATGTGTTACGGGCTGACGATGCACAGCGGCGCCATCCAGTGGCAAGTCAAATGATATCCGTAAGTAGGAAGCTTCAATCTTCGCCAGTTCTTCTTGGCCTGTTTCGCTGGCCCCACCCTTAAGTGTCTCCCCCTTACGGGTCTCTATTGAATGCGTATCCCTCTCCGTCAGCGCCACCAGCGTCTCCGCAAACAACGTCCAATCAGAGATGCCATCGGAAACTTGCACAACGCGACCTTCACCAAGGTCGTCTCCGCTTGGCAACATCCAATTGAGAAGCTGGAGTCGAAGTGGGTATCCACAGCCAGGTGTTTCCACGGTGACGAGGAGGTTAGGGTGGTAGTCCTCTGTGAGGTCGTGTACGGCGAGGTATGAGGTGAGGAATTGGATGCCTGCCTCAGAGCGGGGGCAGAGGTCGGGGATGAAGAGGGACCACACCTCGCAGGTGGGGGTGACAAGCTGGGCCATTAGGAGGGTAGATAGGAGACGGAACCCTTCCTCCCTCGTGTGCTGCAGACTCAGCAATCTACAGCAAACAGGAAGTAATAATAATGATAATACAATTTATTTGTATAGCACCTGAATCAATAGCACTGCTCTCAGGCAGTTTACATGCATATACAAATATTAGTAAAGCTTGGATAAATTATTAGAATCAAAATGCGTTCGAAATATTAGTGATGGGACGAAATTCGATTCGTATTCGAAATGTTCAATATTCAAGATTTTTTCCCACCATCCGATTCAATTCGAAAATTTGCAGCTATATAAACGAATATCGTGGTAATATTTCCCTTCAAATATTAGTAATAATAATACTGAGACATCATTAATGATAATGATTACCCTACTGTTCTTGTTCCGCAGACTGTAAGCTAACACAGACACATACACAAGTGTTTACCTGATGGTGGCCAGGTAGACCTTCTGCCACAGGTGGCGACACTGGTCCTTGAAGTGTCCTCTCACACGCAGCTGCCGCAGACAGCGAGCCAGCGAGAGCAGACTCCGCAACACCCACCGCTCTACGTCTCTCCGCTTCCCATCCACCAGGAGCTGCTGCAGTGTACCTAACACCAGGGGGAGCTGCTCTGTCGGAAGTTCACTCGGGTATTTCTCGAGAAGACGAGTTAGAAGCTGAAGCCTGCAGAGCAAAGGGTACTGCTCCTGAGGGTGGTGTTATTGTTACTGGTTAAACAAAGGGCACAGATGATGGCGGAGTTATTGTTGTCTGGTAAAACAAAGGGCACAGATGATGGCGGAGTTATTGTTGTCTGGTTAAACAAAGGGCACAGATGATGGTGGTGTTATTGTTGTCTGGTAAAACAAAGGGCACAGATGATGGCGGAGTTATTGTTGTCTGGTTAAACAAAGGACACAGATGATGGCGGTGTTATTGTTGTCTGGTAAAACAAAGGGCACAGATGATGGCGGAGTTATTGTTGTCTGGTTAAACAAAGGACACAGATGATGGCGGAGTTATTGTTGTCTGGTTAAACAAAGGGCACAGATGATGGCGGAGTTATTGTTGTCTGGTTAAACAAAGGGCACAGATGATGGCGGAGTTATTGTTGTCTGGTTAAACAAAGGGCACAGATGATGGTGGTGTTATTGTTGTCTGGTAAAACAAAGGGCACAGATGATGGCGGAGTTATTGTTGTCTGGTTAAACAAAGGACACAGATGATGGCGGTGTTATTGTTGTCTGGTAAAACAAAGGACACAGATGATGGTGGTGTTATTGTTGTCTGGTAAAACAAAGGACACAGATGATGGCGGAGTTATTGTTGTCTGGTAAAACAAAGGGCACAGATGATGGCGGAGTTATTGTTGTCTGGTTAAACAAAGGGCACAGATGATGGTGGTGTTATTGTTGTCTGGTAAAACAAAGGGCACAGATGATGGCGGAGTTATTGTTGTCTGGTTAAACAAAGGACACAGATGATGGCGGTGTTATTGTTGTCTGGTAAAACAAAGGACACAGATGATGGTGGTGTTATTGTTGTCTGGTAAAACAAAGGGCACAGATGATGGCGGAGTTATTGTTGTCTGGTAAAACAAAGGGCACAGATGATGGCGGAGTTATTGTTGTCTGGTTAAACAAAGGACACAGATGATGGCGGAGTTATTGTTGTCTGGTAAAACAAAGGGCACAGATGATGGCGGAGTTATTGTTGTCTGGTTAAACAAAGGGCACAGATGATGGTAGTGTTATTGTTGTCTGGTAAAACAAAGGGCACAGATGATGGCGGAGTTATTGTTGTCTGGTTAAACAAAGGACACAGATGATGGCGGTGTTATTGTTGTCTGGTAAAACAAAGGACACAGATGATGGTGGTGTTATTGTTGTCTGGTAAAACAAAGGGCACAGATGATGGTGGTGTTATTGTTGTCTGGTAAAACAAAGGACACAGATGATGGCGGTGTTATTGTTGTGTGGTAAAACAAAGGGCACAGATGATGGCGGAGTTATTGTTGTCTGGTTAAACAAAGGGCACAGATGATGGCGGTGTTATTGTTGTCTGGTAAAACAAAGGGCACAGATGATGGTGGTGTTATTGTTGTCTGGTAAAACAAAGGACACAGATGATGGCGGTGTTATTGTTGTGTGGTAAAACAAAGGGCACAGATGATGGCGGTGTTATTGTTGTCTGGTTAAACAAAGGGCACAGATGATGGTGGTGTTATTGTTGTCTGGTAAAACAAAGGGCACAGATGATGGTGGTGTTATTGTTGTCTGGTAAAACAAAGGACACAGATGATGGCGGTGTTATTGTTGTGTGGTAAAACAAAGGGCACAGATGATGGCGGAGTTATTGTTGTCTGGTTAAACAAAGGGCACAGATGATGGCGGTGTTATTGTTGTCTGGTAAAACAAAGGGCACAGATGATGGCGGAGTTATTGTTGTCTGGTTAAACAAAGGGCACAGATGATGGCGGAGTTATTGTTGTCTGGTTAAACAAAGGGCACAGATGATGGCGGAGTTATTGTTGTCTGGTTAAACAAAGGACACAGATGATGGCGGAGTAATTGTTGTCTGGTAAAACAAAGGGCACAGATGATGGCGGTGTTATTGTTGTCTGGTAAAACAAAGGGCACAGATGATGGCGGAGTTATTGTTGTCTGGTTAAACAAAGGACACAGATGATGGTGGTGTTATTGTTGTCTGGTTAAACAAAGGACACAGATGATGGCGGTGTTATTGTTGTCTGGTTAAACAAAGGACACAGCTGATGGTGGTGTTATTGTTGTCTGGTTAAACAAAGGACACAGATGATGGCGGTGTTATTGCTGTCTGGTTAAACAAAGTGCACAGCCGATGGTGGTGTTATTGTTGTCTGGTTAAACAAAGGACACAGATGATGGTGGTGTTATTGTTGTCTGGTAAAACAAAGGACACAGATGATGGTGGTGTTATTGTTGTCTGGTTAAACAAAGGACACAGATGATGGTGGTGTTATTGTTGTCTGGTAAAACAAAGGACACAGATGATGGTGGTGTTATTGTTGTCTGGTTAAACAAAGGACACAGATGATGGCGGTGTTATTGTTGTCTGGTAAAACAAAGGGCACAGATGATGGTGGTGTTATTGTTGTCTGGTAAAACAAAGGACACAGATGATGGCGGTGTTATTGTTGTCTGGTAAAACAAAGGGCACAGATGATGGCAGAGTTATTGTTGTCTGGTAAAACAAAGGGCACAGATGATGGCGGAGTTATTGTTGTCTGGTAAAACAAAGGACACAGATGATGGTGGTGTTATTGTTGTCTGGTAAAACAAAGGACACAGATGATGGTGGTGTTATTGTTGTCTGGTAAAACAAAGGACACAGATGATGGTGGTGTTATTGTTGTCTGGTAAAACAAAGGACACAGATGATGGTGGTGTTATTGTTGTCTGGTAAAACAAAGGGCACAGATGATGGCGGTGTTATTGTTACTGGTTAAACAAAGGGCACAGATGATGGTGGTGTTATGGTTGCCTGATTAAACGACAAGACAATTAGCTGTGATTTTTTTATTTTCACTGGTATAGACATGGGAAATAATCAACATTGTTTGTTTAATAAGGTTTGTGTTCTGTCACAAAAGGGTACAAACTATGGCTATTGTTTCAGGAGGGGGATAAAAATGTCCCCAAAGTTTTGGAATGGCACGTGAACTTGAACTCCAATCCCATTCAGGGTACTGTTTCATTAAGATAATGAAGTTATAAAAGATATTGAAGTTATAAAGATAACCCATCATTAAACAGAATCAACTGTTAAATTTAATGGGTTTTCAAAAGGAAAAAAGCAGAGTTCAATGTTTCTGTGACACTGGAATCCATTGTTAAATTTAATGACAATAAAATGCAAAAAGACGACACTGTAAGAAAGGACAATATTTCCATGACACTGGAATCTGTTGTTAAATTTAATAATTATAAAATGAGAAAAGGCAACACTATCATAGAGGATAATATTTCCATAACACTGGAATCCATGTTAAATTTAATAATAGAGGACAATATTTCCGTGACACTGAAATCAATTGTTAAATTTAATAATTATAAAATGGGAAAAGCCAACACTATCATAGAGGACAATATTTCTGTGACACTTATTGAAGTGTCCCCCACTGTGCATTCTGGTTTGGACAGTTTTCAGTAAACATGACCATTGTTAAGGCATGAAAGCAATTTTAATGACAAAATTGAGATTCGAGTCAGAAATAAAATTGAAGGACTTAAGAATGTTAGTGAAATGGTCCCCAGCGTGCACTCACCAGGGGGTGACTTGGGGCTGAGGTCCAGTCGTGGCTATCACGTCGCGGATCACCTCCCAACCAGAGTCTATGCGACGCTTCTTAGCAGCGCCACCAAACTCACCATTCACAAAGGAGTTCTGTGTCACCTCGATCATCGAAATGTTGTCGGTGAACAGCTACAATCGAAATTCTGAATTAATATAAAAAACCTGAAGAGATTAGATAGAATTATTGTGGTCAGTATTCTTATTATTTCTTTTCCAGCCAATTTTTTTTAACTACATAATCAATAAATACAAATAAATCAGCATATCACATCGGATAAAACACGGTTAATTTTGTTCCTGAAAACGACCAACTGAAACAAGATTGACGGATGAAAGAACCTTTAGCAAATCCCTTTTTCTGCCCAAACAAAGAATGTGTCTTACTATGTAAAATATATCACTAAGTAATGTTTGGGGTTCACAAATTTATACTACCACATGATAGTGCTTATGAATAGACAATACAAGAGACATATATGAGCCCCACCTGGTGACAAACGTCTGCTGCCAGCTCCACAAGGTTTGCCTTCAGCTCTGTCTGTCTCGACTCTCGACCACTACAATCAAAGGTGGCAATTATGACATTGCTACTCTAACATTTAGTTTTATCTGTAATATTTTAGCCATACCTACTATTAATGTAAATTTTTTGTTTTATTTACTATTTCCAAATCAGCTCTTTCAATTTTTTTTTAAATATACATATGTGACGTGTTCTAACAAAATGAGTTGTATGTCAGCGAACTTGATTTCGAGAAAACACAGCATAAACATACAACGATGAATTTCGACGATTTTGACTTTTTGTCACCAAAGTATACTTTGGTATCTTTTTTGTCAATTGGTAATGCTTATTTCTCGTTTATATTATTATTTAGTACATTTCATAGCCTTTTTAGACACACTACGTAACATTTCACGCTTGAATTTCGTAAAACAGAACCGATAAATCACACTAGTTCATGTCGCATTCTTTGGGGTTTCCCTCAATGCATGGCGGACTTATTTGGTACTACAGGAAAGCCCTGGACGCCCTCTTTCGGATTCTTGTAGTAGAAATCCCCACTGACGCCAGTGTAAGCCAATAGCAGCGCTTAATGCGAGAGGCCTATCTGTGAATAAACATCACTAGACGCCGTGGGGAGCTGACAGCGGGGCCCTGATTGGCTTAGAGCTGTGCGCGCAGGCGCAGTGCGCTCTCGCTAGCCGTAAACAACGTGGAATTGATCGGGTCACTGCTACAAAACATTGCTAAATACTCGGATTATGTTGTAATAATTTCAGTAAACAGTTAGCATAATATATCTTCGACAGCGAACATGCCTTGGGAGTTTATTTTGAATGCATCAAATGGAGTAATAGAAGCAAAACGGCCGATATTGGATCGACAATGTACTCGACTGTGTGCTTATGTGACCGCGAACTTCAAATGCGTTTTTCTCCGTTTGAAACTTTCTACCCTAGGCATGTTCAGCGTCCAATAACTTCGGCTGTGTGTGAGATATGTCCATAATTTATGCACCATTGGAAAGATTAATACATCTTCTTTCCAATGGTGTGGTTAACTCAATAATTTTTTTTTGACGTACGACTCATTTCGTTAGAACACGTCACATATATATTTTATTTATGCTGTTCTGTGTCAAATGCCCGAGAGCATTAAGTGAATACAGGTGCTATAATAAATGTATATATTTCTCTTTCCCATTCTTACCTCGTGACAAATCTACTGCGGTCTCCAAACTCCTCCAGTTCCGTGTACACCATTTCATAAAGCTTTCGTAAATGGTCCTGCAAAACATACCATTGTTGCAATTAAACCAGCTATTGCACAGTCACCTTCATCAATGCAATAGTGTATTCTGTCATTCTGAAACATTTGTCAGTTTCGTTTTTAATAGATCAACATTGTTATCTTTTACACAATTTGAAGATGTTGTCTTCAATAAATGTCCTCTGTGAGAATAAATACCTTCTGATTTATTATTTGATACATCATTTACTTCCTTCATGAATGTTACTTCATGTTCTCAAGTTCTATCTTTCTGATCCAAAAAAATGCTTTTCATAAATATTAACAATTTGATATTGTCTTATTTGACCATGACAGATATACTACAAGGGCTTAGGCAGAGACATGTCTGCCTTCCTCAAAATTGACAGATGCTAATGAAGATGGGTAATTACAACTGAAAAGACAAATAATTTAGAGAGAATCATCTAGCTATTAGAATAAGTAATAGTTCCAAGCCTAAGGGTGTCAAATAACAAACAAACTAAAGGTATCGGTATTAATTACATAAATGGCTTAAGACTTTTTTCATTAAAAACTAAACCGGCACATCATGGCTAATGTGACATGAATGGCTTCAACATAAGCTCTGAATGGAACACTTTTTGGTTAATCCAAGACTGGCAAAAAGTTATATCTGGCAAAGGGCTTGATAATTACCTTCCACAAGTCAGGGTTTATGGCAAAAGCACCCTCCTCCTCTGTGCGTGCCCCGTGTGGGTGGTGTACACTCACCTGGAGTAGCAGGAAGTTGACTATCTCATCCTAAAATATCCACGCATGAACGTTTAAATACATAGATCACCAAGTGTTTGGTTAATTGGAGCAACACAGTGTCTGTTTACAATCAGATCAGAAGAGGTGTCAGGTCTCAGGTGGTTTCCTCCGAACTTGGGCTAACACAGGAGTTGTCCTTGTCTAGAATTAGTGAGTCCACTACAGGTTACACATTTACCTCCTGTGTGGGTTCTCTTTACTACCCCAGCATAGACACCAGACACTGGGCTTTTAGTGTGTCTTCCAAAAGACACAGGCAAATGTGGGGTGAACAAAATTGCATAAGTTTCGAAACGGTGGTAGGTGGGATTGAACCACCGTCCCCTCAATTGACAGTCGGGCGCTCTACCGCGTGACCACCGCTCCCCACGGACAAATACTGACAGGAACAAAGCAAGCAGGAATAAATAGGATGTCACAGTGTTCTTTTCTACAAATGTAATTATTGACTTGTATGTTATTTATTTGTTTTCATTTATTAACAAATTACACCAGAAAGTCTTCACATTGCTATGGGGCAAAAAATTGTCATAAATGTAATACAACCATGAAATGTAATAAATTTGGGTCGGATTTGAGTTAGAATTTGAGCTAGAATTAGGTCTAGGATTAGGATTACATTTAAGGAATTGTATTTGTCATTGAACAAGTGTTCACTTTTTCATTGGACTATGGGCAACTGTCCACTGGTCAACTGTTCACTAGGCAACTGTCTGCTGAGCATTAACTGTCCCCTGGGCAACTGTCCATTCGACAACTGTCCACTGGACAACTGTCCACTGGACAACTGTCCACTGGGCAACTGTCCACTGGGCAACTGTCCACTGGACAACTGTCCACTGGGCAACTGTCCACTGGGCAACTGTCCACTGGGCAACTGTCCACTGGGCAACTGTCCACTGGGCAACTGTCCACTGGGCAACTGTCCACTGGGCAACTGTCCACTGGGCAACTGTCCACTGGGCAACTGTCCACTGGGCAACTGTCCACTGGGCAACTGTCCACTGGGCAACTGTCCACTGGGCAACTGTCCACTGGGCAACTGTCCACTGGACAACTGTCCACTGGGCAACTGTCCACTGGGCAACTGTCCACTGGGCAACTGTCCACTGGGCAACTGTCCACTGGACAACTGTCCACTGGGCAACTGTCCTGCACTTGCCTTGAGTCTGTCATTGTGCTGGTTCTTCCACAGATAGAGGAGTGGAATAAAGATGGTCTCTCCCAGCTGTGTCACCTGCACACGGCCATTGATGGCGACGCTGCATGACAGTAGGTTGACTGATGACACAACGTACTCCAGGACATGTGCACTTGGCTCCTCCCTGCAACATCAGCATAAGTAGCAGTAATCATAATACAATTACAAAGCTAAAGTTGTCAACAGACGGTACAAACTGCTGAGAAACCATATAGGATATGCAGTACAAAAAATCTAGTATTTTAGATGTCTACTGTCTCAAAATAACGTCCGACCATATTATTTCGAGACAATTTTTATTTACAAGAACCAAACAATGCTATGGAAAGAGAAAAGTGCACATTTGATAACTAAATTATTCTTCTGAATGTAGTGATATAGTTTCTTGGTTCATGTTAGTTAGTAAATTATTTACCTCTCAAGAAACGTTTTTGTTTTATGTGGAGAAAATAAAAAAGCAAGTTTATTGAGAGGTAAATAATTTACTAAATAAAATAGTCCTGTTGCGGTATGTTACACACACCAATTGCTTTGCAGCAACACGTTTGTGTGCCAGTGAGGGAAGGCTACTTTCAGAAGAGACGTTAACATCCACTGGTCCTATCTACTTACAGACCTCACACAAGGAGTGGATGTACAACTTGTCACTGACAGTGCACACAATAGTGAGACTGAACTCACTTTATTCTAGAGAAGTAGTCAAGCAGCAGATGAAAGATCTTCTTCACCCGGACATCCGACTGTTCACACGCCCCAACCACAATGGTGTGGATGACCTCGGCCAGTACCCCGTGGTCAAGGCCAGATGATGCTCCAGTCAGCAGGACACAGTACAGGTAGAGCAACTCTGAAAGTGATGAGCTTGTTCAGTGAATCAGTGGTGATGTGACACTTTAACAGTGGAACTGTCATCGTTGTTTGTTATTTGACCAAACAACCTGATAGAGGAATCAGCAAGTGTGTGTGTGTGTGTGTGTGTGTGCGCGCGTGCGCGTGTGCGCGTGTGCGTGTGCGCGCGCTTGTGTGCGCTTGTGTGCGCTTGTGTGCGCGTGTGCGCGTGTGCGCGTTTGTGTTTGTTTGTGTGTGTGTGTGTGTGTGTGTGTGTGTGTGTGTGTGTGTGTGTGTTGTGTTTTGACAAGTACATATACACTACACGACAAACATTTTATTCTGTTATCCATACATTCGTTTCTTTATCTTGATCTGCTCAACATCCGACAGAACATTTGAATGACTTCATTTATCAAGGAAATGGTTCTACTTACAATCCACTGATGTTTCCTCAGCATTAATATTGTGGCAGGGTACTAACTAGTCACTAACTCTGCAATAACTTGTTACAGCGGTTTCACTACTCTAAAATATATAAGGAGGGAAGAATGTGGCAGGGTGTTAACTGGTCCTTAAATCTGCAATGTAGTCCGTGTATAAGTACGCAATTGTACCCGTATATAAGCCGCTGCACGTGGGTGCAGCAGCGCTGCGTATATTGGAACTTGAACGTGACATATTGACCGACTCGGTGGTATGGCGCAGCCACGCCTATAATTCGTGGCCAGGTACTGACCGATGCTAAAGTTGGATGCAATAAACACATGCAGGCAATGATCCACGCGTGTATTGCGTCCTTCCACAGTATCTAATTGTTTTTATTTAATTTGTTACAACTGTATTATTTATATGGTAGTTTTACGCAGTGCTATGAACATTACGCATATAGCACTATACAGGTTATTATTATTATAATTCTATGACCAATATTATACTCACGAGACCAGTGTTTTGAGGAGAGCTGGCACCAACTCTTGCGTACCCCAAGCACATCCCGGAGGAGCACCTTAGAGAGGTCCGTGCCGTACGTCTCCCTCACCCCGTCCACTTCCATCATCTCTAGTATATGACTGACCACATCCGTCGCCTTCAACCAGCCGCCTGTGTCAACATAACGTTAAGTTCTTATACAGCCCAACATCCTGTCATCAGCACTGCTCAGTGTACTTTGTCAGACCAGCTTAAAGCGACATGGTCCATTCGTGGCTTTTTATTTTTATTGCAAAATCATGTTATACGGTATAAATTATATCTATTATAGCGTAGACAGTCAAAATATGTTTTCATGTACCATTTAGGGGTTGAAAATAGATGCAGTAAGGGCGCTTAACTCTGTGTACACATCAACCATGAGGCGTTTTCGAAACCGTTGTAGGCGTGGTTAAAAGCCCAGAAGGAAATGTATGATCACGCGATGCAGTATCACGTGAACACAAGTTGACGCCACTAACGCCACACCCAGCCAGGCTCCCAGTTGGTAAAGGTCAAAGGGTGGATGTCACTTGCGGCGATTTGAGTGACAGGGTCGGGATTCTTAAAAACATTCGACGTTTAACATTACGAAGTCAGTTGTTTCGATAAAAAATTTATTGGCAGTCAGAACGCTACAATAGTTATAACTTATACTGATTAACATGATTTTGCAATAAAAAGCCACGAACTGATCATGTCGCTTTAAGCAAACACCTTCATTTCTCGTATATAAATATCCGCCACTAAAAACACTACATAGGTGAGTTCTTATACCACTTGGACTCCTCGGAGTACAATTCTTCAGATTGTTCAAGACACTTTACTGCTTCACAAATCTGTTCATTTGAACATCATGTCAATGTTGTTCGGAGAATATTTTGTCTAGAGACCTGTCCATCTGTCATTTGAATGGGCTTCATTTTGCAACAGGGAAAATATTTGTATTATTGACCCTCAGTTTTGTGTCCATTAAGCTCAAAACACTGGTATATTTGCTGTGATAATTTCTCCACTGAAAGATATACTTTTGAACTGGCACGGGAACATGTCAAAGTGTCAGTCCCAGTGCATCATTTTGTCCAGGAGTCTGTGTGTGACCTGCTCACCCTTGCTGGCCAGACCCACAACCTTCTTGAAGAGGCAACAGATATCGTCCTTCCTCCTGCGTTGAGGGGCTGTCACGCCTCCGCGCCCTGACCTTGCCTTCAGCAGAATGTCTACATCCTTGGCCATCACCACTTTCACCACCTGTGATTAACAAACACGACAGTCTCTGCTTTATATGCAAGTTGTCTGTGCACCGATATCATGAAATCATTAGTTTAAGATGGCTATGAGAGCTAAAAAAATAAAAACGTTTTGAACATAAGCTAACGCTATCTATTCTGACTCTAAGAATTTAACCCTTTAGACCTCAAGTCGGCCGGCTGTTTACTCTTCAAGTCGGCCGTACCCGGCCGTATATATTAACATCCTAGTTTGATCTATTCCAGAGGCTCTCTCTGGAGGATACTTTTGAAACACATTTACCTTGAAAGGTAACATATCAGCAATGCATTGTGGGTATTTATGCCTACCGGTGCTATTCAATTTTATGGCGTTTGATGCAATTTTTCAAAGTGCCCCCTTTTTATGTTAGCAAAATGGCAGTGTTTGCTATTCAAGCTGTTTCACGCATCGAATATGTGACTTTAGTTGATGTTTCATTACGAAGATCGTTGTTGTTGTCGGGGAAGTTGGTCAGTCGAGCTCATTTTGTAAACACGTCTATAAGACGAGTCCTATACTCGGTGTCCCCTATTCTTGCACAAAGTCGGTATGCTCAACTAGGACATAATACAATGATTGGCATAATTTTATTATAATTATTTAGGTATTTGTAAGTGGTGTAACTTGTGGGACTGTTCTGTTTACTTGCTGGTGTTTCGACCGGGGCTGCCAGGGAAACACTTGGCCGCTGTACTATGACTGGGCACTAGCTTCTCATGTTGTTGAGTATGCTTCCACTGTATTTGAGTATATGCAACATTAATATCTAAGGTATAATACTAATATTGGTACCAATGTATAGGCAACTACACTGTCTTTCAAATAAATACAACTTGTAGCAGTAAGAAATGAAGCCTAAAAAAGTTAAGTCACATAATATGTCATGTTATAATAAAGTATTGATATACTGGCACATATGTTGCATTATGATCAATTTTTTTAATTAATTATAAAGCATATCTACATCCAGTGTGAAGATAATTATATGCCATTTAAAATAATGTTAACTGTCAATGATGGAAATTCATTAAGAAAAGACCTATGCCCTAAAAACGGACACCCCTGTCATTTTTCGGAATCTGACCTTCTTTACTGAGGAACCAAAGGCTTTACACCAAAAATGGCTGAGTTCTAGAGGGTTAAATACCTTAAACAGTTACTATGATGTGTAGTTGTATTTTAATGTTGTTAAGTAAGTTAACAAAATTCCTACAAGATCACGTCAACATGACAATTCACAAATTAACAGGCTGGTTAATTTTGTCCATATATGTTATATATGTTAATCTAACACTTTCCATCCACATACCTTGAAAAGATCATACCATCCAAATAGTGTCCCAGAATGGTGGACAGTAGCTCTGTTCTTTGAAGTCTTCTGTTCACTGTTTCTGTCCAGCGCTTTCCTTACATTGGGCACTTCCAACGTCGCAATCAACTTATCTGTTTGTTTCTGAAAGCCAGGCACAAGAAGTTGCAACACCACAGTGAGCACATGAAGTCGTAACACCACAGTTGTCACAAGAAGTTGCAACACCACAGTGAGCACATGAAGTCGTAACACCACAGTTGTCACAAGAAGTTGCAACACCACAGTTAGCACAAGAAGTCGTAACACCACAGTTGTCACAAGAAGTTGCAATACCACAGTCGGCACAAGAAGTTGTAACACCACAGTTGTCACAAGAAGTTGCAATACCACAGTCGGCACAAGAAGTTGTAACACCACAGTTGTCACAAGAAGTTGCAATACCACAGTCGGCACAAGAAGTTGTAACACCACAGTTGTCACAAGAAGTTGCAATACCACAGTCGGCACAAGAAGTTGTAACACCACAGTTGTCACAAGAAGTTGCAATACCACAGTCGGCACAAGAAGTTGTAACACCACAGTTGTCACAAGAAGTCATAACACCACAGTCTTCACAAGAAGTCGAAACACCACAGTCTTTACAAGAAGTCGTAACACCACAGTCGTCACAAGAAGTCGTAACACCACAGTCGTCACAAGAAGTTGCAACACCACAGTTGTCACAAGAAGTCATAACACCACAGTTGTCACAAGAAGTCATAACACCACAGTTGTCACAAGAAGTCGTAACACCACAGTCGTCACAAGAAGTCGCAACACCACAGCGTCACAAGAAGTCGTAACACCACAGTCGTCACAAGAAGTCGTAACACCACAGTCTTCACAAGAAGTCGTAACACCACAGTCTTCACAAGAAGTCGTAACACCACAGTCGTCACAAGAAGTCGTAACACCACAGTCTTCACAAGAAGTCGTAACACCACAGTCTTCACAAGAAGTCGTAACACCACAGTTGTCACAAGAAGTCGTAACACATAAAGTCTTCACAAGAAGTCGTAACACCACAGTCTTCACAAGAAGTTGTAACACCACAGTCGTCACAAGAAGTCGTAACACCACAGTCTTCACAAGAAGTCGTAACACCACAGTCTTCACAAGAAGTCGTAACACCACAGTTGTGACAAGAAGTCGTAACACCACAGTCTTCACAAGAAGTCGTAACACCAGTCTTCACAAGAAGTCATAACACCACAGTTGTCACAAGAAGTCGTAACACCACAGTTGTCACAAGAAGTCGTAACACCACAGTCTTCACAAGAAGTCATAACACCACAGTCTTCACAAGAAGTTGTAACACCACAGTTGTCACAAGAAGTCGTAACACCACAGTCGTCACAAGAAGTTGCAATACCACAGTCGTCACAAGAAGTCGTAACACCACAGTTGTCACAAGAAGTCATAACACCACAGTAGTCACAAAAAGTTGCAACACCACAGTCTTCACAAGAAGTCATAACACCACAGTCGTCACAAGAAGTCGCAACACCACAGTCGTCACAAGAAGTCATAACACCACAGTTGTCACAAGAAGTCGTAACACCACAGTTGTCACAAGAAGTCGTAACACCACAGTCGTCACAAGAAGTTGCAACACCACACTCGTCACAAGAAGTCGTAACACCACAGTCTTCACAAGTACCACCACAGTCGCTATAGTTGTCTATAGACATTGTCTGTTTGAAGTTTTCTTCAACAAATAACAGACTGCTGCTCCTGACATCTCACTGTACACAAGGGGTGTGTCTTTGAGAAGCTCCTGCTGGGTGTGGGCCAGAAGCACAAAGCCACAACAGAGACCAGGCTGTGCTTCTGCAGTGTACAAGTGGCCAGTCAGTCTAAGCACCAGACTTTGGACTGCACTCTCATCCTTAAGGAATACTAATAATGAGCATATAAACATTCTTAGTTATTAAGTATGCATTGACACACAACACAAGCAGATAAACAGTATCCAAACAAGATATGGAAAACAAACCGATCAGACACCTGGTGTTCAACATGCCAAATGCTTTGTTCATGACTAAAAATATTGGAAAAGTTTTATTTCCCTGCCACTTCTAGGAGCTGATAAAATCAACAAACTATTTACTGAAATTGAATATGACCACTGCCATTATCATCCATGTTGCAATTAACTGAACAATTTATATTACAGCATCAAAACCGCTCTATAAAAGCAGAGACATCTCAACTGAAACGTCCATTCGACCAACTATTATTCACCCGAATTATGTAGTTCATAGTAGACATATTTATCAAGAATTGTTACCTTTCTTTCAGTAACTCTGTCTGTGTTCACGAGCTGACACACGCGACAGAGCTCAGCCAGATCATCCATCTTTGGTCCACAGAAGCTGTCAAGTTTATACTACGTCATATATCTACAAACAGTAGTGTGGAATCAGAGTCATATATCTACAAACAGTAGTGTGGAATCAGAGTCATATATCTACAAACAGTACTGTGGAATCAGAGTCATATATCTACAAACAGAACTGTGGAATCAGAGTCATATATCTACAAACAGAACTGTGGAATCAGAGTCATATATCTACAAACAGAACTGTGGAATCAGAGTCATATATCTACTAACAGAACTGTGGAATCAGAGTCATATATCTACAAACAGAACTGTGGAATCAGAGTCATATATCTACAAACAGAACTGTGGAATCAGAGTCATATATCTACAAACAGAACTGTGGAATCAGAGTCATATATCTACAAATAGAACTGTGGAATCAGAGTGATGACAGAATAATGAACTCAACTAAATTACTACAATAAATCACAACGTATCGAGCAACAACAATTTAATGTTCAGCATCAATTCGGCACCAGTACCCAAATCCAGTGTATTTATGAAGATAGTAGCAAATACTTCACAATATTTGATGAAACAATAAAAGTAAATAAGTTCTTTCAACTTCCTAAAAACTGTTTGTGTGGAGTGTGGATTTGATTCATATCTTCACAGTGGGCCTTTAATTAGTAGTATTATATAGTTCGAGTACAGTGAGTCAATTAAATTAGAATGCGTTTTTTATCTAACTAAAACCATCTGATGTAATAATTTGATACTGCTATGTTCACTCAAAATTGGGCTGTTTAGAGTCCAGTAACAAAGAATGGGTAACTTGTAGAATGGTGACTAGTGATTATGCCCCAGTAGGCAGAGCAGTACTACTTGTTTTCCAAACTAGTGATTTCACCATATAACCTATTTAATGTTTTTATTGTAGAAAACAATATATGACAGGGGAAAACTTTTGGTCTGAAGAAGAACTATCCTAAGAAACATTCAGCAATATATGTTAGGTCTTGGTTTTGTTTCAGAATACAGTCTGTGCACCCGTCCACACTGCAAATATACAAACTTGACTCTTGATTAAAAAAATAACAATTTAAGAGTCTACAATTTATTTAGTTGTGTAGTCGTCATCTTGATCAAGTCAAGTGTCAGAAGAAAACAGACATCAGTGTGGGAGTCAAAAGAAATAACTGGCCAGCCCTCATCCAAGTAGCCCCCGGGCTACTAAGACTAACTGGGGGATAGAGGCAATACTTATATTTTTATCAACCCTACCTGGCTGTTCCATTCAATGTTCTGCCCCACCTTAAATTATGTACCTGATTTTAAATAAGACAATAGTCAATACATCTTGTGCCCATTCATGGAATAGCATAGTTTATTACACCGGATTATAGTCGGAATGCCCCTCTGCCTGAATGCCCCACGATCGGAATGCCCCAAGCCTAGTCACAATGCACCAATTGCAAAGTCGCAATGCACCAACCGCGAAGTCACAATGTTCAAATGTCAAAACATGTTAAAACATTACATTTTATTTTTGTCAAACCTATGTATATATAATTATAGATATTACATTACAATATAAATGCACAATGAATAAAAAATTACATTTCGTTGATTTTCTGTACATTATTGAAAGTATAACTAATTTATGTTTTGTCTCTGTATATTTCTCCGTATGGTGTATATGTTTTATCTTGGTTCGATTGTATAACCTATCATGAAAATTAATATCGATTACAAATAGTAAGTAACAGTCATATACATGATATAGCAGCAGCCTAAAAGTTATCCTGCTCATGCGTAATGGTTACATGTTTATGCATGACCTACGCATGTACAACTATCACCAAATAGAACTGTATGCCCCAGATAAACTCAGCTCAACATAATCATAGCAGAGTATGACATCTACATTAAGTACAAAAATCAGTGCAAAATCAAGCAATGCTAATACACAACTAAGCCGCATTCAGGCAGAGGCGCATTCCGCCCATATCCCTTTTACACTAAATGTGTGAAATTCACGTGGAGCTTTAAATTATAATGATTAATTCCATCTACAATTAGAACAATCTACAATGAGGGGGGTGTTAAACTAAAAGCATACTGAACGGGGGGGGGGGCTACTGGCACTCAATTCTCACACCCCGAGGAGCAACTGGGACGAGGGATAGTGGGATGATACCAGCTAGCCTAGGCATTTGTCTTCCTTCCTTTCGATATATATATATAGAGTGAACTCGTTTATCTAGTTATGTATAGCTAAGTAGGCGAAAATTTTGTATAAACATAAAGCGTGCGTTTAAAGTGTCAAGGATTACAAATTGCATGTTATATTTTAATGCACATGCGCATGCATGCTGTTGTAACATCTACAAATTACTCAAAACGGTGCCGAAAACGAGCGATATTACAGTGATTTATCATTAGTTTTCTATTTAACCAGCTAATGACAAATGTCAAGAAGAATAAGTCATGCATACCATACGCAAGCGTGATATGTACACAAATATAACATTTATTGTAGACTTTGTTACTTTACAGTGATCTTATTTTCTAATTTGTAAGACTCAGAATACGCCGAAGAAGTCCCATGGCGCCGAGATGTTGTGCGGGAATCGTCTGCGCATGTGGATTGCGCATCTAGCAACATTCGCGCAAGTTTGCCAGAAAACAAGTGGTGGTCTAGGATCTGTTGTAGAAATACACGGATATCTCTTCATTTTCATAATTTCTTTGAAGTTTTGAACTATGTCGTCATACAAAGTAGGTACAAAAATAACCCAGGTGTACGGTTATGTTTGAAAGTTAACGGTAACTCATGTTTAATCGGATAAACAACCTGTCCGCAGCGTTGCCGAGTCGCGTGTTACTGTCAACCGACAAATTGCGGTATCTAGCCCGGTCTTGTCCCAATCGGTTGAGCTTGAGCACTTACTGTTGTATCAAGTCGCCGTGTGCAGTGTAGGGCACCGGTGGGTTTGCTAGTAAGGTATATCATGTACAACTGAACATATTGCCAAAGGCTTCAAAACCTAAGCATTTGTGGAGTCAGACCAAACAAAACCTGTCTCCATTCCAATGCCATGCTATAGATATTCCTTTCAGACTCAGTTTCATACTTAAAGCCAACATTTGGCAACAACATAAGATTTACGAAAAGTTTAAGATTACATTTTAAATTGGCAGTTTTCTAGTATCCAGGCCCACCTAAATTTTGCCATTATAACTATGTAATTGTTTTGTAAACATGGGAACTTGCAGCAAAAACATATCTTATTCCTGTAAACATAGTTACGAGAAAACAGCATTCCTTGTCTTACCACTCTAGGTATAATTACCACTTATATTCTTTTTTCCCAAGTACGTACCATTCAACTTTGACACTCCCATCAAAACAGCCTTAAGAGCAATATCCAGACTTTGCATTATTCCAATTTTTAGACATCACTAGTTCTTTTGCACGCAATACTGTATACATGCACTATTTACTGTTCTGACATATTGCACCCTAAAAGAACAAAAATATTGCCCGCCTGTATCCTCAGGATGTTGAGGCTAGGTGGTATCCAGAAGAAGAACTTTATGTTATTTTGTCATTCCACATCATCCCATTTGTATATTTACGTTACAGAAATATTGTGTCATAGCACACTTTTGACATGGCCAACTTTTTGTTAACATACGCTGCTTTATCGCTCACTGTGGCAATGCATAACTGCAGCAACGCAGAATATTGCAAATAAACTTGCTGTATGGTGCTAAAAATACCTTTTTACAATACCGGCATATCATGGATGTTATGGTAACTGGTAAAGGAAAAGGATGTTCTGGGTCTGTTTGGACGGAATGGTTGAGCAGTCGGTCTACTGGATTGTCAGTCGGAGGCAGTCATAATTCCAGTCTTGAAGACAAGCAAACACGGGTCTGGCTAATTAAGCTCCTGTATACAATGACAAACTCAAGGGCAATGTATACATATCTTCTCCCAGGTGCCAAGGTCCTCTAACATCTTATAAAGAATGGTAAACTGATTTTTCTTACATTACTACAAAAATAAACAATACAATAAAACTATATTATCCCAGAAGGATTATTTTGGCTGCATTCATAAAATACATCAATTAGTATAAAAAAATAAAAACTACAGATAAATACATTATTAAAACAGTATCTAAACTGTAATCATTAAAAAGTTACAGCCTAATCTATATTATTATTGTGGTCGTTACATCACAAATAATAAATACAGCATGCATATGTAATGAATCTCACATGTCTCTCGTGGAAGTACCAGAGGTATTTGGTGTTGAAAAGCAGTACAACGTATGGCACGTAAAAATAAAATGCTCTATAGATAAAAGAAACAAATCCTTTACATAAGACTTTTTATGAAAAAAAAATGTTATGTATGTTAACATGTTAACGACTCGTGTAACTAATTGTGTAACTAGTAAACTTTGTGAAACCAGCTTCCGTGTACAAAGATGCCCATCTATATATAATAATATGTAATGATACATTAGGTCCTAATATCATTCTATTTATATCACCCAGTGACAGCAATATGTGCCATAATCATTGTAAGTTGATACAGTGACACGGGTTGCCTCACTGGCCTGCACTGGTTCAGATTTTGACTGTCACTCACACAGGTGTGAATCCCAGCAGGTGGGCCTATTGTGTGTGTCTGGTCACTCCTAGTCCTACAGCCACTCCTCTCAGGTAGCAGTCAGACCACAGTCAGGTGGAAACAGCCATTGCACACGGGCATTGTTTCAGATCCAACCTTTTCAGCTAGTAATAGTATCAATTAAATCATGAAGGAACAGCAGCGATTGCCTGAGCATTTGGCTCAGAATCATATAACAACTGAGGTAACCTGTTAGATATTGATATTTAGAATGGTTCTAATGTGGAGACTTATTGTTTACAATATCTGATAGTTGCTAACTGGGTGGTGTACTTTGTAACTTGTCCAGTGTGTGGTGTGTGAATGTAGTCAAATATTCACTTCGGAAGTTTTTGTTTAAAATGATATGACAGCCTCCGCATTCACTGCCAACACAATGCGGAGAAGGAAGTCTGAAAATAAACCACTTTTTTCAGTGTTAGCCCTAAATTGGCATTAACAGGACAGTTCCAGGCATTATAATTAATTACCAAGTTTGGGGTTTTACTTTTTGTTAATGTTGCATTCTGAGTTAAACTACCGTTCCTGGTCCGGGACTGTAAAGTTTTATTGTATTGTATTACTAGGTTAACTTTTTGTAAGAAGGTGTATATATATGTTGTTTCTCTTGCAGGCTGCCGATTCAAAGCGGGAGGAGTTTAGAAAGTACCTTGAGAAGTCTGGTGTTCTCGACACACTAACAAAAGGTAACGAAACTGGACAACTTTGACTATGATTGCATTATTTATACCGATATTAATAATACCTTTCACCTAGCTTAGCTTCACTTAGCAACAGTTTCAAGTAGATGACTGCTGTTTGTGAACCAATACGGAAGTGGTTACATAAGGAACAAACCCACATTTCAGATTACTTTGGATGGCAGCAGAGGGATGTAACTGAATCCCAAGTCATTTAAACATTGATAAAATTGTCGCCAGTGGACAACCGGCTACCGCATTGACAGCTTCATTTACTGATAAATCATGACATTTCTTTAGGCATAGCCACCAGCTATGAACTTGTCTGGGTTATATATAAGATTAACAGTTCTTTGAGGTCTATAATATGTTAGTGTGATACTTGTATTTCTATTAACACAGTCCAGAAAGCAGTTTTCATAACTAACTAACATAACAAATTTCCAGAATGATTATTGAAAATTCATAACGGTAGGGTGGTACTGCCGGTGTCAGATAGTATATTGACCCGCGTAGAAAAGTGACCCGGGGGTCAAAATACTATAATAGAAAATTGACTCCCCCTATGGAAAAATGACCCACCCCTTGTTTCTTTATGGATCTTTATTTTGTGTATGTATTTGAGTAGTAATCACATTGAGAGTAATGTTTTGTTGATATTTATGCAACATTCCACTTTGATTGATACATTAATAATATTATTGTTATGCCATAATACTGTTTTCCAATAGGGCGTGCAAGTCTCGCGCGCGAAAACGAGGGGGGGCAGTTGGGGGCAGGATGTCCATATACTCCATGTTAACATATAGGACTTTGTTTTGTTTTGGTCGTAATAATGAACTGTCCCGAAATAGCGTATTTCAGTTATATTGTCCGAAGGATTATTACAAGCAAAAGCAGTGGAACATTTTGCCGGTGACAATGATCACGGAAATCATGAGTTTTAATCGATTATTATGGTGGTTGCCATGGCAATAGCGGCAAGTACTTGTGTTTGGCGATCTTGACTAATAATGAAGAGTGCCAGTTTTCGCGCAGTACAACCTGTTTGGGCCAAACGTATACATATGTTATGATTATGTGCATTTAGACAACTTGTCAGATATAAGTGCTTATCGAAACCACAACGTACAGCAATGTAAAACGCAAATCCCATAAAAGACACATACAGCCTAGCATCGTGTCGATTATCTGCACTACGTAAATCGCTATATGTCTATGATAGTGTGGTAAACTCAATATTAAATCGGACATTTAAGATAAGAAACGTATAACACAATATATTTATGAACTGATTTTCCTAGTATTCATCAGTCGGAAGCTACAACTGTCATCCATCGTTAGAATATTATTATTGTGTCCAGTCCCCAATTAGTCTCGCTTAGCCCCAATAAGCTCCAGTCGCGCGGAGTCACGCCATGTACCGTGACCCACTTGCAGGCCCTATTAAAGATCTCCTTTTTAAACTGACAATGTTCAATTGGCATATTTTGTTGACACTTGCACCAACACCAGTATTTTATTTTGTGTCCAATTCCATGGGAAACATTCTGCTAACTGCCTTAGATAAATGAAACAAGGTTGGGGGGTCATATTTCTATGGCATAGTATATTGACCCGTGGCTCATAATAGTCAATGTTATAAACATATTTGGCAATTTATAAGGTAATGTGATGGTTTATGATTCGTACAAGCATTACAGTAAATATCCATTTGATAATTACCGAATAAATATTTTACAGTAAGGGGGGTCATATTTCTATGGTATAGTATATTAACCCGTGAACCTGGTGAACCATTTACCTCATCTAGTCAACTGCAATTGCTAAACCAGTTGAGATTTACTACCAAGTTCACCAAATAATAGGATACACCGACTCCCTTGCCAAAGAATAAAATAATTGGATGGCTTTTTTAATATCAATGACATTTGCTAACAGAAAAAAATGACCTAAATTTAACATTAGATATTATCGTTTGAAGTGAAATACTTGGTCATGTGCTGTAATTTAACATTATGATCAAAATCATTATTTCAAATATATATCCATAAAATATGGGGGTGGGTCATTTTTCTATAGGGCGGGTCATTTTTCTATAACTGAAATTCTATGGAAAAGTGACCCGGGGGTCATTATTCTATATAGAATAGTGACCCGCGGGTCATTTTACCCCCGGGTCAATATTCTATATGACACCGGTCAATAAGCGCAATTGGCGTTCTTTTTCAATTGCGTAGTTTTTTAATATAGATCATATCTTCAGTTTGTCCTTAATTATTTTGTTAGTTCTGTTTTATTCCTTCATTACTCTTATGAACAATGCATTTATTGAACAGACGTTGCAACATGTACTGTCTGTAACTTTTAATAAAATATTAACGGCTGCTGTCTAGTGAAATAAATAAAGAAGTATGTCATATTTCATACTTAATTGTGCATTTATAACATGAATTTCCTTTTCAGTGCTCGTGGGACTTTATGAAGAGCCAGAGAAACCGAACAATGCATTAGAGTATCCTTTTATGGCTCAGTGTTAATTATTTACGCTACATTATAAAAGGATAACTATTACTGGATGACAGGTTGCATGCATGTCTGTGTATTTGTGGCTCTAATAAATTTAGTTTTCGGTGAGTTCATTTGATGTGGGGAGTACCAGTCAACAAAATACCTGATCTGACGTTGTGTGATGGCTTCAGACTAGATGTCAACCTTCGCTTTGGGGTACTTGTTATCATACATTCCGTCACTTTCTTAATTCTTACACTGAACATGTTTGGTGTTCTGTGGGGTGCTCATCTTTTACCCTGTAGTTATTGTATTGTTATAGTGTATTACAACCATAGCTTTATGTAGAGACCCATCGACCCGTCATTTGGACGGATAAAAACGAATATGGACGGGTAGAAATATGGGTGGACGGGTAAACAAATTAAGGAGCCAAAAAGGTCTTCCAAAACCGTAAATATTGTTAGTTATGCCTTGAAAGTGAGTAAAAATGGTGTGACATGTGTGTTTGTAGTTCATTTCAGGTCATCAGACACATTTAATAGTTTGTAAACTGGCTTAACAGTTAACATCCATATGTCCACCAAAACATGTATGATTGGCAATAATTTTATCCTGCATAAAGCCCTGATCACAACCAGACGACAGCTTACATGTCTGTATTTGTTGTTCAGATATTTAGCTTTGCATGAGTTCACTTGATGTGGAGAGGGATAGTCGACAAAATGCCTGATGTCACATCATGTGATAGTTTCACACTAGATGTCAACCTGCCCCGCCCTACGGGTGCTTGTTGTCAACCTGCCATGTTCTTATACTGAAAGTGTTTCGAGTCCTGTCTGATGCTATCGTCTTTAACTATAACACAGCTTCTTGAAGCAGCACATCGGTGCAACTGGCCCGGACACTGCTGATGTCGAAGCCCTCAAACTTGAGGTGACCGAACTGAGACAGAAGCTGGAGCAGTTGACAGAAGACAACCAGGACCTCAAACAGAAGGCACGTATACTGCAATGTCTTATGTGTCTTGCTGTGTCAATTATGTTATATTCCTGTTTATACCGACAAGAGTACTGATACTGTGTATGTTTCCTCTGGTCTGGCTATACAAAAGAACTGCTGTATATATTTCATGAACAAAAATGTACTTTGACTTTCCCGCCAATATTGGTTATGCTCAGAAATACTGCTATACTTGAACTAGAATCTGCCAGTAGCATTTGGAATGTTCATCGGACTTACAGTTGAGAGCATGTGGGTTCTAATATTCTAGTTGGTTTCAAAGTTTGGGTAATTTCTTTCACTAAGTTAAACATCCTAGATACAAACAGTGGTGTGTGAATATGTGAGAGAAGTTAGCTTAAAATCACACTTTATGCATTAATTGCAGTATGGCTGAAAGCTTCCCATGGAAAATAGTGATGTTCAAATGAATGGCATTGCCATGTTGTGAAACATTTGTAATTCAGTCTAAGGACTAACGTGTTATGAATTCACAATGTTCATCTGTGTTGGGTCTGCTATGTACAGTGTTGGTGTTGTGTGTGCTATGTACAGTGTTGGTGTTGTGTGTGCTATGTACAGTGTTGGTGTTGTGTGTGCTATGTACAGTGTTGGTGTTGGGTCTGCTATGTACAGTGTTGGTGTTGGGTCTGCTATGTACAGTGTTGGTGTTGTGTGTGCTATGTACAGTGTTGGTGTTGTGTGTGCTATGTACAGTGTTGGTGTTGTGTGTGCTATGTACAGTGTTGGTGTTGTGTGTGCTATGTACAGTGTTGGTGTTGTGTGTGCTATGTACAGTGTTGGTGTTGCTTTCAGTTGGCACAGTACGAACCCCCGGCAGAGGAACAAGCGCCAGAGAACTAATGCAAAAGCCCCCCAAGTTGTCAGTCACATATTTATTGCTGTACAAATGCACATAGATTATGTGAATACAGTACCACACGCAGACAGACATTTGTGAGTGGCCAGGCAGGTCGATAATCGTCAGATCATGATGCGAAAAGCATACGGACGTTGACAACATCATGAACAATATCTCCAGCAAAATAGCAGAAATGGTTTTGTGATTTATATTTTATTATTTTGTACCAGGTATATATTGTGCGATGCCGGATTTTATAATTGATTGAGACATGTAACAAAATAGCATATTTTAAAAGTTTCTTGCACTGTTTAGAAACAGTTGATTTTTTAAATTATCCAGATATCATAAACTGTTGTTCTTTGCTGGCAAGACGTTCTTAACATTTGTGCTTTTCAATTGTATCATGATCAGCAAGCCACATCACAAAGAATTCATGTACTATTTTGTAAAATAAACACTACATTGTAATGTGCTTAGTATAGTGACTATGTACCATTGGTCTGGTTTCGTTTGCTTTACAGATATAGAATTAGCAGAAATCTCCTGTAGTGATAAAAAAATTGAAAGTCTATGACTCCCCAAAACTGGCATCTCTTTGTTCATTAATTAAAATGTTTTCTCCACTAGAAAATGTGTTACATATTCATAATTAAATCAAGCTCTAGCTGTAAGTGAAGCGTTTTAAAGTCACCACAGCAGCATAAATGTTGCGGCATGTAAAACTTCCGACAACAAATGTCGGTGAAGTTGATAGAGAGTTGGAGGTGGATGTTTCCACGGCAGGCATAGCTGCCCCTGTTCTATTGTACAGTGCATTTTATACATGGAAAATAAACCTTCCTGTATGTAACTGCTTCATGTGAGTTTGTTGTGTCGTGGTAGAGGTTTCCTGGATACCTGGTCCAGAAATGTATTCCATTTGTTAGTGTATTACATCCTAATGTTGAGCGTTTCTAAGCCCAGGTGACTTATCACAATACGAGGCAAACTACCATTTTTCTGGGGGGATTTAAAGAAATTGTATCAAGTGAGCAATAGTGACTTATTTTACATTTGCTACCGTCAAAAATATACACCTTGGTGTGTTACTTTAGCATGTGTTGTTTGTCAACAAGAAGTAGTGTGTGTTGTCTCTGGTGCGAGTGCTTTGTGATCCAGTAGTGCAAGCCAAACTTTCCTGCTAATTACCGCGATTGGAACTTTGTATGCAGATTTCACCAATTTGCTTATTGGCAGTTTGGTGACCATGTCCAATAAATGCAACAACATGACAACGTCTTTGCTGAAATAATCATCTGTTTTTATATATACCGCTGAATATGCATAGGTGTGTACAAACATATACATACACACATACAATTAGAAAACAATATAAGTACCAATGATATACAGTAGAGGACACATTCACACACTCACACACATACACTCGTATATAATCAAAATCTTTGTACAAACACTATTAATTACAATGCTATCAAAACCGCGGTAAAACCTCTTCATACACGACAGACAACTATTCCGACATTTCAAAAAAATACCTTTGCACCGACATTGTCTTAGTGTTGAGCTAATCAGCAACAGTGGCATTGGACATTGGTGCAAAGTGTGATGTTTTTTGTCTTCCCTCAAACACAACTGTGTGGATGATGGATGAAAACTGCATCAACAGCCCAACATCAGTTAATGATGCACACGTTACTGCAACACTGTGGAGCAATTCAGCAATCCATTTTTATCCTCTATGAAACGTGTTCTTGCACCCCCATCAAAACCTGATTCTCCTGTATACTGATGCCATCAGATTCAGGCCAACAGTGATTTATACGCCAACACAAATGCATATTGCAATGACTTCAGCCAAAGGGGAAGCTTATGCAATCGCTTTCATGTACAACTTGCACCTGACAAGCTGGAAAGTTGAACCTTTGCACCCACAACTTCGACTGAGTTCTAAGTACCAGCCCCAACTCATGCGACAGAACCATTTTTTTGTAATGGTCTACAGAACAATGCATCATCTTCTGAAACAGCCGCAAACCTCACACTTTTTACAGATGTGTCAAAACCAGTGAAATATCCTGTAGATATCTAGAATATAATAGATGAAAGTAAGAAATGGTTAAACGATACTGCACTGTTTTTAATTGGAAATCAAGTTCCACTAAACATTTAATGACACAAATGCATTATTTATAAAAGTTGAAGGCCGTACAAACTGAAATGTCAATGGCACCATGGCAAAAAATTAAGCTGGCAAAATCTAGGAAAATATTCACACTTATGAGAGTTGTGTGTGAATTAAGACATTTTGGCACAGTGTAAGTGGGATGAAATCAAAGGTATTTTTCACACAAGCCGGAGACTCGAGGTGTCTGTGCAAGGTGTCTGTTCCTGCTTCAGTGGGCTCTCATTACAGACATAAGACATTCCAGGCCAGAACGACAACGCATCTCTTAAGCATTTGTTACTTACATTGCATGTCCTCATAGTGACACGTCAACAAGGTCCAGAATGCGTCTTGACACATGAGCTATGTCGACGATGAACTTCCTCATGAACCAAACCTATGCCAAGTTATACAACCGTATCCTGCCAATGTCGGGACCTGACACATGACTCGACATCACGACACATGACTCGACATCACGACACATTACTCAACATGCCACCGGTGACTTGACAGAGACGGTTGGAAAACACTGACTGTGAAAGTCACAAAGTTTCAGACAAGGCCCAATGACAACTAAGTCCACGCAAGATCTGTGCACATCAGTGGCAAACGAATCTGGAATACCTGGGCATATTGGTTAGTTTCCAGGAGGTAAGTGACCATATCCCTATCCTCACATGAGGAACAAGTCCTTTTCTCCTCATAAGGAACACACCCTGCTCCTCACAGGAGGAACACATTCATCTCCTTGCACGAGACACACGTCCATCTCTCCACGAGCGGTACATGTCATCTCTTCACACGAGGTGACAAGGAACAGTGAGGTACAAAGTAACGCGGACACCTCGGTGTGCGCTGGTGATCCTTCGATCCTGACTGAGGTGACCAGGCGAGGTAGTCACCTCACGAGGTAGTGCCGACTAAGCGAGGTAGGCAAACATGTTGATATTGTCCTCATCCCGCCGCATGTACTTCTGCTCAATGAGCCACTCGATCTGCTCCTTGATCATCTTCTTCGACGGCAGGAACATGTTCTTGAGGATCTCCACCAGCTCTGTCTGCAGCTGTGCATTCGTGATCCGCTTCCTCATCTTCATAATCTTCACTATCGCCTCCTGGTGGAGAGGAGAGGACATAGATGGGTGAGATGGGGCTGTACAATTCATGTCTTACGTCTTAGCTTCTCAGGCAAATATTAATTCAAGCACACTCTTCTGGAATCATTCCATTCCAACTTATAGAAGCAACAAAATCTGACTCCAGATAAGAATATCTCAAGTTACAGGACCACAGGAAATGGGATGAAATCAAGAACAACAACGGGATCTATTGTGTTTGTCTTTGAAGATATCACATGAGAGACATGGAATATATTGTTCACGGCTCTAAGATTTGGTTATTTTGACCTGTAGCTAATAGGTCGAAATATCGCACGTTTAAAAAGCTATGCTCCAAAGTAAGTTAATTTCTGACAAAAACATCCCGTGACAGATGTGCCAACTGTTTCCCACCACACCCACCTGCACTCGTAGCACCCTCAGTTGGATGATTCCCTCGTTGTCCTCCTCCTTGCTTCGTTCTGTTGACAGCTGCAGGCGACCAATCAGATTCACTTTCCCGCGCTTCTGCAACTTGCTGTTTTTACTGCGCACAAAACAAAACAATAAATATAAGTCCTCGCTGATGTGCTTCAAACTGAAGTTGCATTTTTTACACATTTATGTAATCATATTTTCAAAATAATTCCTGTTTGTTGCTGACGAATGAAAATATTACAGAAAAAGCCAGAAAATTTAAAACACCTGCCAATGTCTGCTGTCGTAAGATAAATGATACCTCATATTGTTGTTTTACTAGGGTTAGTGAGTCCATTACATGTTACACATTTACCCTCTGCTGACATTTACTTCAGCTGACAGAGACAACAGATAGATGGCACCACTTGTTTATAAAAAACAAAAAACAATGTAGGTTGAACGAAATTACCCGTTTTGAAACAGTAGTTGGTACCAATATTTAAACCCGGCAGTCTACCCATTCGACCCTTCCACATCGTAACGTTATATAGTCTTAGATAAAATTTAAATCCTGTCACGAACGAGGAATATGTGTACTGCATATGAGTCTAGGTACACCAGGAGATCAGCTAGAGATGTTTGCTGTATACAAACGACACGTACACTAAGGCAAATGTCTGGTTCACCCAGAACACTGAGTTGTCGGTGAAGTCTTTCGGGGAGCGTGCCTCGATGTCACACAGCAGAACTTGTCGTTTTAGTTTCGGGAATGCCACCAATGACTGCAACAGTAGAACGACATGTGAAACTGGACTTATTACAGGACTTATTACAAGTTCCAGTAACTCAGTCCTCCTCACTTGGTCCTTATGTGGTGCAGAGTCTAGCTCAGAACTGCTCAACAAGCATTACACTGTACTCCATGGCAGGTGTGTTCAGTCACACACCGTTTGGATTATTACTCTGGGAAGTATTCAGCCATGCTGTAATTAACTGTGTTGGTGTTTGTGTTGAGACACACAATTTTTAATGATTACATTTTCATTCATGATGGCTTTTTCCCCTGAACAATCTCCTGATGGTTTGACAGATGTGTTGAATATGTCTGCAATGGGTTGACTAGTAATTGGTTTCAATTCCAATGTATGTGGTGTGTGTGTGGGCGATTTATTCACCCATCCACTTCTGTGAGCTTGTGTCACTTAAGGCTTTAAGAAATAAACACCAAAGCATCTGCATTCACATACCACAGATCTACTGGGAACTCTCCCACGCGTGTTACTTCCCTTCAAAACCCAGGACATCAGAACAAAGGCATGGTTTTGATAACCTGAAGTACACATAATTAATATTATCAACCTACGTATTGAACGAAATCCATATTTTGTGCCGTATTCCACAGAGATATTACAGTAAAGAATGCTAGCCTACCCATAACGTCTTGCGCAGTTCTGCATCAGGGAGTTCTGTCGCTAGTTTCAGACTCTCGTAGCTGAGTCGGTCGTGTGTGCGCTGGTTCCAAGAGAACAATACTGCCATCTGGAAGGTCGTCACCTCCAGGTCAAACTTTCCTATGTCGTTGGCAAATGTGATCTGTCAACAAGGACATGGTGATGTTGTACCAATCATAGAACGCTTGTGTGACTCCTGGAAGAAATACCACATACATACACCCCTAAGACTGTATGAAACCAAGTGCATAGCGGGCTTCGACATTCTGTTGTATATATTATATATATGTATATATATATATATATATATAATTATATATATATATATATATATATTATATATATTCTGGTTCCAAATGTGTTTCTTTACGATAAAAACATAAGGCAAAGTTATTGTAGTGTCAATGAATGTTTGATTTGTCATGCAGCAATGTCAATGTAATTCAAACTTTTATAATGTATTCATGACACATGCAAACCAATACATGATCCGTCAATTTGGCAGTTAACTCACAATTCCGTTTGACATTAGATGGTGCCACTGCAGCTTGCGGCCGTTGTGCTTGAGTCTGTAGAACTCCTCCACCTGAGGGATGTAGTCCTCCAGCTCCATGGGAAGTGTCACAGACACTCGGTCTGTGCCTCGCGACCACGCCGCTGTGTTTAGGATCTTTATGTTGATGGAATCTACAAACGCAGCCAACACAACAGGTCAAACTTGCCATCAGGCATGGGGGCAATTTCATTCCAGATTTGGAACATACATACACTTAATTCCAATGCCGATTTTTTTTATTTAAAATTGGAATTGAACTGTTTAGCACTGAATGACTGTAGCATTAAAGACACGAAACTAAAATGTCTGATAAAATGCATTTTTCCTTAAAATATTTCAGCATAATGTAACTGGTTAACCACTATTTTCTAGAAACTAGTTCAAAGTTCAGCATTCCTTCTGGGCGGTCGATTCTAATATATTTTCAGTTAAAAACAGGAAGGTATACACAACAAGGTGATTCCACCTACCAGCTATCGTCTCGTTGTTGTTTCGATGAGTGTCCTTGAACTCTGTGTTGAGATCTTCGCTGACCTTGATGTCCTGGAACATGCGTGCCAACTTGTTGACGTAGTCGGCCGGCATGCCGACCTCCTGGAAACAATGGTGTGGCGGTTAAAACAAGTTCAGTTCTCAGGCGAGTACTGTAGTGATGTATTCAGAGAATGCATATTTTCAGAAAAAAATTGTTACTCTCTGTAATTACTCTTTCAGTCACCTACTGTTTTTGATGTGTCCAAATTGCGGTCCATAATATCCGAATGTGTTGTGACAATGAATATTTTCAACCCATAAAACACAAATAACTTTCACTCTATAATGACTATATGCATTCTTTCCAGACAACCGAGATTTAACGAAGGCATTCACTTACTCTGAGCCATTCCACCATGTTTTCCTCCTTCTCATTGTCTGCCGACGTATCGAGGATGAGACGACGCGTCAAATGGACCTTGTGGTAGCGCATGAACACATCCTTGTTCTGTACGTACTTCAGAACTAACAACTACAACAGCAGAATCCAGAATCATCAGCTAGGAAACTGTCCATGGCGGCACAGATGTGACACTTTTGTGGAGATCGAGACGGAAGTGGTTTTATAGATAAATAAAAGGGACAGGGGACCATTTAGAAAGAGACGACTCATAAGGAAAATCTATCATTAAGCAGAATCCATTGTTAAAATAAAGATCAAATACCGACTAGCGGAATCCAAAATTAATGGGGACTCAAGGAAATCATCGTATAATGCACCTGTGTTGAACATGTGAAATCACAAAGAACATAACATTTCTGATATGTTGTTAGTCTGAACATAATATGTTCACACAGGGTCCTAATGAACTTTAAGACAGTATTTACCACATCTTTGAGTTTCTTTTCCACCTCCTCCGATGTCAGCTTCTTGCTGAGTGGCGTCTTCCGCAGCAGCATATCACAGTAGTTGGCAAGTAGCTCTGGGCATTTCGACTCGGGCTGTGTCTTCGCACACACACTACAAGAACCAGCCATACAAATATAAACAGTACAGTCTACAAGATAACAGAGACACACAAATATAAACAAAACTCTGCCTTGACCAGTCCCTAGCCCGGCGGAGAAAAGAAGAGGGTTAGGCAAGGGGTCAACGTCTTTCCTGTAAAAAATAATTGTTGTTCATTAGCTAATTACCACTTGGATGCTAAACGTTGTGAAATATATTGTAAATATTTCATTATAACCAATTTGTATAACAGTTTGTTTGTATAACATCAACTATGAAAATGGAAGTACATTAGTCTAGAACTAGCTCACAAAAGTGGCTTCACATTTCTAGTAAATGCATTTCAAGGTGAATACATGCCCAAATCTGTACATATACGTGTATATCATGTTCAAGTTAAAAAAACATACCCTTTGCTCTTGTATGGTAATTCCAGTTTAAATATTGATGTGTCATTAACAACTTTCTTGTAGGCCTGAAACAAAACGAAATGTATATCAACGATCCAGTAACTAATTAATTTCACAACATGACCATATTTGTCTGATGCGGCCAACATCAATCAAGTCACAATCAGGTCAACGTAATATTAATTAACAACAGTGAGTCAATATAATTGAGTCAGACCATTAAACCATTGTATTTTATGTGATACTACTACTATATTAGTATCCAACATTTCTGTGTACACAAAAAGAAATACATACCCTTTCCGTAATTCAAAATAGTTGGGCATCTCATTTCATGCATACCAACCTCTGTCTTAAGTTGTTCAACATATTTCAAAAAAGAGGTATCAATTTAAAACTTTTAACACATGAAATCAAAAAGGTACAACACTCCATTTCACTATTGTACAACTTGAATACTGACTTTGCTAAATATTATAAACTTCCAAGTGTTCCACTGTCGTGCCACTGTTGTAATGTTTTTTTGTGTGGCAAAGACAAGCTACAAATTTACAAATCCTCCAGGTAATGTTCATGAACTTGGGTAGTGTCCCACCAAAGAATGAGCCATGTGATAACGAAATCATTCATGCGTGAACTTCACCCACCTTGTCTCGTGCTGTTAGAAACCTTGGGTCGTCGTTGAAAGCTTCCGCTACTAATTTGCTAAATCGGTTGAACAAGTCGAGTAGTTTCTCTATATACAACTCCGAGTCCTGAAAGTACAGAACGTATACCCTGCTGACTGAATGTCTTCGATTCACATCAGTTCTATTCGCATACAAGTAAAACAAATAATATTGAAACAAAATGAAGACACTGCATTAAAACAAAACTTACATCTAATCTTAAATCAAGATATTGTCTGAACTGAACTACATTTCCCAGTCTCCCTATTCACATAGCCGCTCCCTCCCTGTATTTCTCTCCCTCTCGTACAAATAATTTGAATGTTCCGAATAAAAATGAAATTGATTCATCGTGAATAGGGAAACACCAGTGTACATTCTCCTATCAGCCAGAAACTGAGCACAAAATTAAAGATTTCGTTGACTGACGTTAAAAGAAGAGATTTTGAAAGGTATGTGCTCCAGGTACATGTGAGGATGGACAGAAGGTACTCACTGTGGTGATGATGCTGGCCGAGGCGAGCATGTCAGCGAGCCCCTGGCTCACAATGTGCTCCTCCAGGTCATGTAGCATGGGGGTGATTCCGTCCGGCACGCGGTCCATCAGGCTGAACATGAGGCGCAGTCCTTCACAACAGACACAACACAACACAACGCTTACAAACTCATTCAAAACAACACTAATTACACTGCTACTTTACATAGCAAATAATCACACGCTTCTCAATAGCTGATAAGAAGAAACTGGTGAGGAGTAGGTTGAAATGGGTCGGACATGTGGAAAGAATGGGAGAAGAAAAATTGGCAAAGAGAGCAGATGCCCAGAAAGTGGAGGGAAAAGGGAGGCGAGGAAGACCGAGAATGCGATGGGGGACTGCGGTAAGAGAGATTTTGAAAGAGTGGGAGGAGAATGGAGAACAACAGCAAAAGATAGAGTCGGAGACAGTTGATAGAGAGGAGTGAGGAAAGAAAAGAAGACAAAGAAAAGATGGCAGTAACCATGGCAACCTCACCCTTGATGACAGGGACAACAAAAGGAGAAGAACTTGGATTAAAGGATTAAAATGTCAGCAAGAAAGAGCTAATGCATAACATAGTGTTAAAATAACTACTGGTCATGTTGTAATTGTTCAATTGTTGCAATGACATCAGCCAGTTGCATAAAAATGCCCATGTGACCGTCAGAGACACTGTACGTGTGCCGTGCGTTATCAGTACACCTACGTTCTGTCTCGTTGTTTGTGATCATGGACGCGCACTCGGCGAGGATGCTCTCCTTGAAGGCTGTCACAAGTACGTCCACACAGCATTCTGTCAGCTGGAAACACGCGCACATATACACATATCTACTAACTAGCTAACTTTGAAGTATTATAAGTAAGTGCACCTCCTCCCCGGATCCTAGTTACAAATCTCTCTGTGTTCATCCATGCTATTGGACCACTTGTTTCTGATCTACTAATTGGCAATGTATTTTAAAAACAGTTATACAAGTTGGGGTTTTTTTCAGAGGAAATTTTTCAGATGTTTTTGTGACAACATTTTTCTGGGCCACAAATCTAGTAATTATAAACATTTAGAGGCTCGTTATAGCAATATAAAGATTTCCTTTAAATAGTTAAAATAGAAGTCAATTTGTTAATTAACTGCTAAATATAAATAAATAATATTAATCTTAATTAGTACTAAAATACTAACCAACATAAATAGCACAGAATAAGGAGAATGGATGCCCACCAAATCGCCCACTTAATTACATTGTTAATTTCATTGTTAATATATATATATATATATATATATATATATATTATAATATATATATATATATATATATATATATACATGTATATAATATTTATTATATATATATGTATATATTTATTATATATATATATATATATATATATATGATTATAATAAATGAAGACCTTTTAGAAACCAAGCTGCATGAATATTTTTATACAACACGTGATCACACAACTGATCTGAGGTTCCAAAATACACACAGAACAAGCACCACATCAACAATAATGATTAATTTCACACCAATGCCAATTAACAACTATAATAAGACTAAACAAAAAAATAATAAATCACACATTACCATGCCAACCGAGTTGCAGTCCTTGCGTGTCTCCAGGTAGCGTTTGGCACGTTCCTCTTCCTCTTTCAGTTTTGCGTCGGCGTACTTCATGTAGTTCTGGACGCCATTCTCCACGAGGTATTCAGGTGCCTTCATCTTGTAGAAGGCCTCAGTTGCCTCGAGGTAAGCCTTCTCAAAGTTCTCGCGGTAGATCTTTAGTTTGTCCTCCGTGTCACTGCTCAAGTTCACTGGTGACACAAACTATGACATTCAGTACAACGTCACGGCTGTTTATCTCTTGAAGTTATTTATATGGTTTGCTATCTTATACATATACATTGAAGTTAATTATGAATATGGGCTATTCGTGATTGTTAGATTTGTCAATCAAAATTACACTTGACATTTATGTATAATACTGTGTATGTATATAAGACTTATGAATGTAGTAAAATATTTATTTGCTAATGAAGTGTGTTTGTGGCAAATATGCATACCCAAAATTACAATGTGCAAAGAAAAAATTTGAATTTTATTAACCATTAACAAGAGATTTACTAAGTGAATCATACATGACAATGATTTTTTTCTTTAGATATAGCCTCCCTGACCGTACCATAAATATTTTAACCATTTCCCTGCCACAGCCCTCAGTTCACTAAATACTTCAGTCCCAGTGACTTGACATGACATCGACTACAACAAGGTGGTTACACTCACAGCTTTGTTACCATAGTACACATTCCACTGACATTATAAACACGGGGCACTTAAATACAGAGCAACCAAAGTCTCGTAATAAAACAGTGTAGCCTAGATGAAAGTCTGCTGTGGAACTGTACCGTATGATTCACGGACGCCGATGACGAGTTGAGAATCGAAGGCCTCTCCGTTCCTCTCCGAATGCACCAGTTTCATGGCGCTGTCCTGGAGTCTGTTCTTGATGTTGGAGAAGATGCTTTGGTTCCAACTGTCCAGCATCAACTACACAACACAACAAACACCACATGGAGGCTGCTTCTGGTTCACTCATGGGTCATTATGATGGCAAGGTCGAGATATCTCTCGTGATTCAAATATAAGACTCATCGCAGCTTCTGAGTCCTCAACGGTCTTTACTTACGTGTGAGAACAAGTTGTACTGTCTAGCGACAAGTGACGATGTTTGTGGTTGTCAGGCAATAATACAAATGGGTACAGGTAAACAAGTAGAATATATACTACACTACAGATGTGATGGTTTTAAAACTCATTCTGTGTTCAACATATGATAACAAAAAATAAGTAATACATTCTATAATACGCACAAGTATATTGTTGACTAACATGAACTACCTTCACATGTCCAAAATATTTCGGTAGTTTATAACTGGTTTATTTTTTTTATAAATAAAGTAGCCTTTTGCAGGACTTCCAGAAAATAACACAACTGAAAGTTGTAGCTTTCTACTAGTAGATGAAAAGCGACCTTTTAAACATATAATCACATATAGAGCGAGGTGACAAGACTGCAGTCTGACCTTTCTGACAATACTTTCATCTGCCTGGTTCTTCTTCGGCAGTGTGTTGCGGGCCTTGCCCTGAAGCGTCATCTCCAGCTGTCCAAATGGCTTTGGCAGGTAGTTACACTGTGTGAAGAACTTGCCCCATTCTGCGATGTAGGCCTTCAGCAGCGACGAGTCGTCCTCATGTGACAACACCCTCTGGTGACAAAAAGCAGAGTCAACTCAGTCACACGTGAGCATGCTGATAACAAATATTTTTTGCTTTGTCTAACAAAATTGTCATTTGCTGTAATAATTTTTTAGCACTTTTTTGGGATTAATGTATAACACAACAGACTCATATTTTTGGCATAACCAAGGTAAATATGCATGCTATTGCTATGTAGGCCAATGTCCAGTTGGCCAATGGGCACACTGTATTTCTTTCCTTTCCCTTAAGCTTTGTACATGTTAAGACTAACACAAATTTGGATTTATACATTTATAAATTTCAACTGTCAACCACAGTCACCTTTCTTTCATTAGTATCCGGAACTGGTTTCATTTTCATAATATAGCGAAACCAATTGATGAGCAGTTGTATAATCATTTGTGAGTGGTCACTCTAAGAAATATTTCATCACTAGATGGCAGTACAGTATGTTTGCACCACCATGAGAACTTACGTAACGATGTCAACATCATATACATTTTTCACATAACCGAAAAGGGTTTCAGAAAACCAGTAACCACACATACTTCAGGAAAGTCTATTTTTACATACATAAATGAAAGGATCACTGACCCCATAAGATTGAAACCAACCATCGACAAAACTGATTAATCACAATAATACTGCCTTTTGTTACACCATATTACATTTGAGCAACAATTCTAACTTAAGTAAACCTTTGTATGCAATAAGGTAATCAATCTACAGCTGCTGACAGGTAACCTAGAGGGATGAAGTTGTGTGGTGACAGATAACCTAGAGGGATGAAGTTGTGTGGTGACAGATAACCTAGAGGGATAAAGTTGTGTGGTGACAGATAACATAGAGGGATGAAGTTGTGTGGTGACAGATAACCTAGAGGGATGATGATGGGTGGTGACATATAACCTAGAGGGACGACGATGTCTGGTGACAGATAACCTAGAGGGACGACGATGTGTGGTGACAGATAACTTAGAGGGACGACGATGTGTGGTGACAGATAACTTAGAGGGACGACGATGTGTGGTGACAGATAACTTAGAGGGATGAAGATGTGTGGTGACAGATAGCTTAGAGGGATGACGATGTGTGGTGACAGGTAACCTAGAGGGATGACGATGTGTGGTGACAGATAACCTAGAGGGACGACGATGTGTGGTGACAGATAACCTAGAGGGATGACGATGTGTGGTGACAGATAACCTAGAGGGACGACGATGTGCAGTGACAGATAACCTAGAGGGATGACGATGTGTGGTGACAGATAACCTAGAGGGACTGTTTTACAGATAAGTGGAGAATGGGGGACAGATAACCTAGAGGGACGACGATGTGTGGTGACAGATAACCTAGATGGACGACGATGTGTGGTGGCAGATAACCTAGATGGACCACGATGTGCAGTGACAGATAACCTAGAGGGACACGATGTGTGGTGACAGATAACCTAGAGGGACAACGATGTGTGGTGACAGATAACCTAGAGGGACAACGATGTATGGTGACAGATAACCTAGAGGGACAACGATGTGCAGTGACAGATAACCTAGAGGGACAACGATGTGCAGTGACAGATAACCTAGAGGGACAACGATGTGCAGTGACAGATAACCTAGAGGGACAACATGTATGGTGACAGATAACCTAGAGGGACAACGATGTGTGGTGACAGATAACCTAGAGGGACGACGATGTGCAGTGACAGATAACCTAGAGGGACGACGATGTGCGGTGACAGATAACCTAGAGGGACGACGATGTGCAGTGACAGATAACCTAGAGGGACGACGATGTGCAGTGACAGATAACCTAGAGGGACGACGATGTGCAGTGACAGATAACCTAGAGGGACGACGATGTGTGGTGACAGATAATCTAGAGGGATGACGTTGTATGGTGACAGATAACCTAGAGGGACGACGATGTGTGGTGACTCACCGACTGTGCCTGTGTAATGAAGTCAAGTATATCTTCCTGCAGTCTCTGGTGAACCTTTGGAGCACCCTTTTCGTCCCACAAACACACAGAGTGCACCGACCTGGAAGGGGTTAAAGAGGTGACATAACAGTACTTGAAAACTGGTTGTGAACTTGTGACATTCAATGAGACAACAGTGTACTGCTGATGGTATATGTAACTGCTGATCAATAATTAATGTAATTCAAGACTAAAACTATTAAGCTACCCTGAAGTGGCTGTAACCAAGACACTGTGTTTGGCATGTGTATGGATATAATTTCAATTCATAAGACACCATCGTACATAATGTACCTAAAGGAACTAACCATATATAATGGTTAATTCCTTTTTGGCAGCTGCATTTATGTGCGCTTCATTCAATGTGTTAACAGAAATTAAGACTATTTGAGCAGTGCCCATTTAGAATAATTATACATGTAATTTTAATTGTTTTTATCCTTTATTCAGTTAGATATGAAAAATGCAGTGGCATGGTCATTAGTGGGTTTAGTCAAGATGGAGTTATCTAGATCCAATCCACTCCACTCCACTCAGCCAGCCCAGTGATCAGAATGCAGTTGATATCAATAAAGTGTATGATAGTTCATTCTACAGTTCATTAATTGTATATGTTACAAATGTGACAATATACCAGTGACATAATTTTACAGATAATCATATAAGAATCAAAACATTTCTATTGAATTTAAAAAAAATCTAGTTTTGAAGATACAACTTGATTAAACTCTACAGTAGCAGCTGCCACTGGCCTGCCTGGGTTCTGCCAGATTGTATACCAATTGGTCATGCTTTCCAGGGAGGCAACCTGGCAGTCAGTGTGTGACAGTTTCCAATACACAAATACAGTCAATTATCAATTAGCCTTGTGGAGCCTGGCACACCACCTAGCCTATAGAGTTGGCATTAACCAGGCAGTCTTAATACAACAGTATTGCCTCCAAACAGGTCCAGTCCATGCCGACACATGCAGTTTTGAATTTTTTAAACCAGTTTTGCGACCTTTAGAACAATCCAATACAAATTTATAATGCATAGTAGCAGTGCCCGGAGAAACATGTACACACAAAGTTGTAACAAATAGAAGTTTCTGATATATGGGACCTAATGGCACATGGCAGAGGGTGGACACAGAGTGATGCCATACGCCCATTGGCCTTTTGGCCCAAAGGACTAGAAATTACTCATGCTATAAACAGCTGCTTGACATTTTGAACCAAAGTTCTGTAGATTATGACTCCATTGTTCTAGCTAATACATTATTATATCACCATGTCTAGGTGGCGATCTGCTACCTCTCTAGGGGGGACCCATACAGGGTAGTACCAATACTCACCAGAATAGGTCCTGCCACTCCGCTCGTGTCACTGGCTCCTGTCTCAGCAACTTGAGCACAGTTGGTCGCATGGACGGCCATTTGTCCTCAAACTGAAGCTGCCCTTGCTGTTTGACAAAGACATAACTTTATATCAGAGTAGTTGTATACATTGCAGTGGACAGTATCCTGCACAATACAAATTTCACAATGTTTTCCAGCAAATGTCCCCTAGAAACATGACTGATGCAGTCAGTGTCTATGAAAATAGTACAACCAACTAACCCCAATAGTGTGTTGCTACACTATTTCTAATGTGACAAGATGATTAATGATGCCTCACCATATCTTATCTACATATCTGGTAAAGCATATGTAATCAATTGTACATGTATGGGACATAAAACCAGTCAATGCACTAACCCCAAAAATTGTCAAACAACCTCTCATGGGTCAAATTACCTCTAGTTTGAGAACCACTGGTTTAGATATTTAAAAACATTTTTTGATCAAACTATGTTGAATATATTTAAAATAAGACATTTAATTACACAGTAAATACAGATGCGTTGCACTGTTTGAATTACAACATAAAATGTTGGTTCATTTCTGTTGCACATACTATTATACATGCGTACATTTTACACTGTATTTGGCATGTCATTGTATACAAGAGTACCTCAAGTTAGTGCACCAAGACCCTTTTAAGCGATGTTGACTACACATTCTCAGTTGCCACTGTAAGAATATATACTCAACATCATTGACAAAATGGAAATCAAATTATTAAAAATGGTATCACAATAATGTAAAAATACCATTATTCACAAATGCGATCATGCACCTCTGCCATTACAGTCAGGCATTTCCTAAGTTTGTCATAAGTAATAATTTTGTCAATAAATTGTGTCTGGGTATTTGAGACATTCAAAAAGTTTGCCAGCAAACTGTGACTAATTCAAAAATTAGTCGTAGTGTACGATGTATTTGTTTGATTAGCGACCGTAGGTAGAACAGTCTGAAGAATGCAAGGAACGATTAACATAACTATCAAGCCATTTCATTTAAAATTCATCAGTAAATAAATTCCAAATATTTTAGAATGGTCCAACATGTTAATGCTCATCAGTCCTCTGTAATCACTGATATCCAGTTAACTTATAATGTGACAATATTTACCGTAGAGTGACAGAATTATGTGATGCATGAACTTGGGACATGCGACAATACAGCAAACGTTTTTTTTTAAATGGTAGTTTAAAAGAGTAAAGACATATATGCCTGTTTTATGGAAGTTACTTATGATTATAGTCGGAATGCCCCTCTGCCTGAATGCCCCACAACCGGAATGCCCCAAGCCCAGTCGCAATGCACCAATCGCAGTCATGCACCAATCGCAGTCGCAATGCTCCAATCGCGAATTCGCAATGCTCCAACAGTATAGACCATATCCCGTTACTTCATGTTGTTATGCCTGTTTATAACAAATATGTTACCAGTTTTATGATAGTTACTTTCAATTTCCACAAATCAGCATAATCATCAAAACATTGATGTTGGCTGATTAATAGAAGAAGAAGAAGAAGAATTTGTTATGCCTGTCTGTAACAAGTATGTTAACAGGTCTTTTTGCTTTGCGACTGAATCAGATTCAGAATGACGAACTACAGTTTCTGTAGCTCTACATTGCTTCTCCAGTCCTGACGACTACGGCCTACGCTACTGACAAGACGGTACCACTGGCACTGCTCCACCGGGAATCCCTCCACCGTCACTTTCTTGAAAGGTGCGATATTACGTTGCCACTGTGACATATCTGTCAGTGTTCACTATCAACTACATAGCATAACAATTTACCGTGTTAGCAAACTTAATATTAAGCTACATGTTTATTTGTCTAACGGGTAAATCGCAAAGTTGACAAATAGAGCAAGCATCCCAAACGACATCGTCGTCGATGGATGCGAGTGTGAAAGTGGAACAAAATTATATGAATCGTTGTTGATTGAAAATACGGTTTTATATTGCACAATTTTCATGGATGCAATCTAATGGATATGTAGTGTACAGCAGTGTTGTCTAATGTGTAATAACTGATGCCGTAATACAAAAATTATCCGATATTGTCTTCGTTTCTCACCTTCAACATCTTCCTTTCTCCGTCTATCGTTTACATCTCGTAAAATTCATGGCCTGCGTGACTACAACGAGAACTGAAAAGAAACATGTCGGACGAAAGAAGCGAAGTCGCCGAAAAAGTGGTCACTGGAATTCCAAAAGCAGTATTTGTGGTAAGACTTTGAAAGGCAATGTTGGAATATGCTTCCTGTTTTGTTTTTTCTGTTCAAACCAAAAGTGTAAGTTTTCAATTCGTCTTTTAAAGAGAGAGAGAGAGAGCGATTCAGCTGTCCCGTTCTAGTAATTTGTCAAGTCGCGTGCCTTCTGCTTTTCAGCCTACATTAAATACTTATTTTTGTATAATAAAAAATCGCCCTTAAGAACAACATTTAAAACATTGAAAGTATGTTTCATTAAATTTAAGACGTTACAACCGCGTCGAATGTGCCTGTCTTGGCTGTTTGACAAAAGTGAGCGATAATTCAACGATTAAGAAGCATGGCCAAGGCCAGGGGCAATCGTATTGCGTAGCAATTGACCATTGAAGTATGGCGAACAATACACAACCGCGTATGCACGCGTCAATTCCAAATGCAATGTGTTTAATGCCATAAATTAATCAGGAATGCTCTTTCGAGAGATATGATTAATTTGATTTCCTTTAGTTGTTTAAATTCAGGGTTCTCAGTAAGGTTTTGTGATTAAATTATACATACTGAATGTCATAAATAATATAACTTTGTAGATCATAACTACAAGATGGCCACTTACCTTTTAATTTGCAGACTTTGAAGTTATATGGTTGGATTGGGAATCTGTAGTAGAAAACAGTCATACTCATAATGATCAAATATATTGAAACACTTAACATTTTGCTGAACACTACTATAAAGCTTGCAGACATTGTTGCCTCTTTAGTCACAGTGTTTGGTAATTGTCTCATGGCCTGCTTAGCGTGATACATCCAAGAGTTGGACATTACAAGAACCTCTATGTCCTACAATAAATGTGAAGATTAAGAACTTTATTTTTACCTAATACCTCAGTCATACACTCAGGCATCACTTGGGAAATGTATAGACAAAGACATTTGATTACTGAATCATACAGGATGTTATTATTTTTATCACTTATCAGCTGATCTTGTGAACAACAGATTATCTTTAATCCGCAAAGGTTCTAAATATTATAGATTTGTTGTTGAGTACCACAGTTAATTTGAATTGGCATATTGCTCAGGGTGGCAATTTTGGAGATTTTAGGAAAGAGTCCTTGACATATTGAGAAAGTCAAACACAATGTTTATTGACTTACAATGGAATTCCCCTAGGGTGATATATAGTGATTATTTGCCAGGATGATGTCGATGAATACATGAAGAGGGCGGATATCAATGAATCTGCAGAAGTCGCACTTCGTAACCTGGAGGAGAGCCACAGCAAATACAAGTTCATGGAATATAACTTAACTACGAAAAAAGCAAGGTAAGATTATTTGTTTTTGGACATGTTATGTAACTTTCATTATTCATATAATAAATAACATGTAAGGCAGAACATCTTATATGTATTTTGCAACTCATTCTTCTGTCTGCCAAAGTTGTAGGTAATTTAATGTATCTAATCTACACTATAATAGTGGAACATACATACAACTAACAACATAGATACTCTATAAATCAGGCATAGGATTAGGTACTCCAAACCGACGTCACGCCAATGCAGTCAACAGTGTGGATTGGCCTACTTGTACATTGTTCTACCATCATCCATTCACTTCATGTGCTTTGCTTTTTAATAAAAATGATATACATATAACAGTCTGATGTGTTGTCTTTTCATCTGTGTGCGTTTTATTGATGGTGATGACGGATAAGTAATTTAAATAATTTTTTGAAGTGATGTACTGTCCGCTCCTCTGCGTGGCTGCCGCAAAAATTGTCCGCGTGTTTCTTGAATGAGTGACGTTTTGAAACGGCTGGTGATTCGCGACATGGCCAGATAAAAATATATCATCCACTTACATGACAGAAGAGATTCCAAGCCTCGTTTTGAATCTTAACTGGGCGGCATAAATGCCGCGAAGCTGACAAAGAAACTCATTTGAAAAATATCGAACGAGTTTTCAACCAGTTCAAATAAAAATATCAAACTCATCTCCTGTCCTGTCAGACATTTTTCTGTCAGAATTTTATATGAAATAGTCGATTAAATTCTGCATCGCGAATCACCAGACCCAAGAAATTAGGTCCTGTAGACAAAAATTCGCTCGACGCATCACCTGTTATGGCGGGCACCAAAGAAAATTTATCGAGTTCGGCAGAATATACATTTCCACTGTGGATGAAGTATCTTGCCACTTAAGATTTATAATATATCTTCACTGTCATTTTAAAACACCAGTATTTGTCTTATTGTATACATATGTGTCGTTTAAATTGTAATATGTTGTGAAGCGCCACAAACGATTATGGATGTGGCGCTATACAAAATAAATATTATTATATTATTATTATTATTAGAAATAGGTTTAGTACAGTGAGAAATATTGAAATTAAATGAACGTGGTAAATGTTAACAAACGCTACTTGTCTTTCGTTATGGTCCGGTCAGACTACATCAATTTTAATAAAATTTCCGCTATGTATGATTTAACTGTGGTAATGATCTGAAAGGAAATACATTATGGTGGATATATATGTGCAAGAAATTTATTTATACATTATAGATGATGATAACATTAAAAAACACAGTTTTGTGTGGTCACATGACCCAAGTAAACGCTCCGAGCCAGCGACTGAGCGTAGTTCGTTCGTGTCAATCATGAATGAATGATACACTCTCGACCAGCACGGCAAACACAGCTAAGGTAGTCTAATTAGAATGGCATTGAACATTAATTGTGGTCTCAAAGGTTAAACCAATGATTATTTATGCTTGCAAAATTGTGCTTCTCCATTCTTAGCATGAGCAGCTCATGTTTTCTGGAACTGAATAATTGAAGCTTCATCTTCAAACTGAGGTGGGGGAAGAAAACGCAAACCCTTGGTGGGGTTCTTCCTGACACTGGAAACTAGCTGCCAAGTATGGTTTTCATGTTCACCACAATTTTAGTAAGAGTTCAATTTTTTATATTTCCAGTCGGTAAAGGACATTGCCAAAGTCTATGACCGCATCAATAAACCTTTCTGACTAAAACTGTAAATATTCATGTTGATTTTACCTGTTACATGTTTCCAATAATGGAAAGAGTTCCTTTCTCTGATTCCAATGATATATGATTCACCTTTCTAGCTTAACTAAGGAGCATAGATTTGCTGGTTTTTATATTTTTGAAATGGTGTGTTGGAAAATAATGGCATTATAATTGGCCATTTTCAAGTTAATATTTTTGCAAATAGTTACTGGCCTACCAATTTGCCAAAAAATAACCTTAAAGTAAATAGTATATACTTAATTGTTAACAGAGAAATTAATGTTAAATCAATACTGGTATTTTATATGACCTGCCCCAAAATGCAATTTCATCAATTTAAGCTGAGGATGTAAAAACCTGCAAAATAGTCAATGTTTAAAAAATCATAACTTTTCTTCTAATCAAGCCACTTATAAATTAAATTACCTCATAGTCATACATATTATAAGTCAAGGTAAATATTTGATCTTATACAGCACATTTATCCAATCTTTAGGGTCAAATGGTTTTACTCCTTTGCAGACCTGTTTAATATAATATCATCTTGACTTAACTTGAGTTAACATGCACGTACATGTCCGCCAACAAATATGTGACTGGTAAAAATGTATCCTGCATAAAATCCTGGCTGATGGTCACTCATCTTGTTCTGTCTCCATTTGCTTCCTCTGACCACTGGTCAGTCTATCAAACAGCGATCAACTCACCTCATTCTATGTGTGTTCATTCACTGCTTTTGGCCGTTTTCTCTGATCTACCAATTAGTAATGCATTTAAAAACATGACAGTATCGGTACTTGACATTTCTGTAGTCTGAATGAAATTAGAACTTATGCAGCCATTCAGTGCAGTAAGTACACTGATGATAATATTTTATTTTGTAGAACTTTGTTACCACAGGCCTGCACTAATCATTCTGTTCCCACATTGCAGGTTAAAGACACAGGTTCCAGATATCAAAACGTCATTAAACATAGTTCGACATCTACAATCTAAAAAGGTAAGTTTGAAGCTCTGCACAAAGTACTGCTACATGAAATTGTTATTCTTTTTTCTGTATGGGTTAAATGGAATAGAAACAAGGCGTTACCTAAAATTTGTTTTCCATATATACATAAAGATTAAGTATACAGGTAACATTTGACAACATTCTAAAAATAAATACATTTGTTATATAAATTCGGTTTTCAACCTGTTCGCAACTTAGCATATTTTAATCCGGGACCTTAATCCTGCTAGTCTGCATCTGCATCTGCATAGCTCAGAATTTGGTAAACATGTTCGTTGGGTGCATTCGCTTTTACAATCGGAAGGACAGTGGTTCAAACCATTAATATTTTTTAATTTTTACTTTTGTTTATGTTTTCAATAAATAATAATTATAAACCGAATCATTTTAAATCAATGAATGATGTACTGCTTGTGTTTTTATTCTTGTAGTAATTATTTATTCTTGATGAATATGGTAATTGTGTAATTTATTATGATCATTGATGATGTATATTTGTAAATTTAAATTATTGTTACTACACATGAAAACAAATTGTGATTTGTCTTGATAATGAAATTTAGAAATATATATATCGCTGTTATATACAATTAACATATTTTCATTTTTGTGACGTATAAATAACAAAAATACAAGCAGTAGTCTACATTATTGCTTTATGATTACATTTATAATTATTATATTGTGAACAATTTAAAAAAAGTGCCAAAAAGCAATGGTTTCGTGTAGGGTTGGAATAGATGTCTCTCTGATTGTAAAAGTGAATACACCCAGCGAACACATCTATCAAATGAGCCACGGTAACAATCACGATTCTACTCCTGGATTTAAAGAGTTATGTTAAATATACAACTCTTCCTTCACACATCGGCATTATTAATGATTATTTATGGTTTACACCACGTTTATTTCTGAAGTTAAATATATACTATCTGTGTGTAAAGTGTGTGTCCTGGTCTGGCATGTCACGGTGCAATTGATACAATTACTTTGAAAACGAGCCAAAGACGGCGGAAATCTGAAAGCTCAGACAGGCTTCCATGAAACATCTGGAGTCAATTTTTCAAAAAACATTCTTAGGGAAACTTAAGATAAATGTGCGAAAAATCGCACAATAATTGATTTTGATGCTCATTTTGACTCAAATGTTATCCTTATAAACATGCTCTGAATGCAAAGAAACAGTGCATCTGATGACAGTATGTGTCCTGTCTGACGTCACAACTGGGCATCCAGAAAGCGCTGCCAAAATATGCATATTCGAAAAAGTCCAGCTGGTATTGAATAAAGTGTGAAAATAAATAAAGTGTGGAATTTCTCATTTTAATTTTTGTTGCTTGGTGGGTATGGAAATATAAAAAAGAATGTAATATAATATGAATTCAAGCATTAGGTGTTGTCATTCCCTTTAATCATACATCTATTTATAAATTATAACTGAACAAAGTAATTTATATGCATGAAATAAAGCAGTATTAAGACTGGTTTGCTAAAGTTTGTGAACAGGCATGTACACAATATACACATTATCTTGCTATCTTGTTAAAGGATTCACCAGAAGACTTGAAGATGCATTTTCAACTGTCTGACAACTTGTATGCAAAGGCCAAGGTTCCTCCAACTGAGAAAGTCTGTCTTTGGTTAGGGGTAAGTCATCACTCACATCTTCCTCAGCTATCCGTCTATCTGTGTTTGCATGCGGTGTGTGTGTTTGCATGCGGTGTGTGTGCGTGCGTGCGTGTGTGTGTGTTACTGAAATTACTCAGAACTCAAAATTCCATATATTCTGGGACAAGTGATTTAACCATTGGACAAGTTGATCTGTTCTCTATTGTTCAATGAGAAAACTGTGGCATATGTAGCATGGACAACTAAACATACAACTAGATCTAACACCAGGTATGTCCAATGATTATGGATAAGTAGGTTTTGAAAGTTAATTTTCTCAATGAATTACTGTATGAACAAGTGAAGTCTTTAATTTATTTGTCTTTTGGACAAGTTAATAATTTAACAGATTTGGATCCATGTAAATAATAAGCCGTACCACAATGTTATAAACAGCTGGGTATGTGATCCATGATTCTGTTGACGTGTTGACATTGTGTCTGTAGGCAAACGTCATGTTGGAGTATCAATTAGACGATGCAGAGAAGTTGTTGCAGAAGAACCAGGAAGCTGCCATTGCCAGCCTGGAGCAGGTCGATGCCGACCTTGGCTTCCTCCGTGACCAGCTTACTACCATCGAAGTCAGTATCCTTTTACCAACGCTGCTGCCAGCAGGTTGGACTCTCAGGCGTGAGGTAGTATTTGGGATACAGGCTTCTTCTGTGTTGATTTTCAAATCTGGTTTTATTTTGTTTTAATTTTACATGTGAAAGACAAAAAGTTTTACTTATTGGACTGATAACAAGTTTGAGGGACTGGATGGTTGTTCTTAAAAAGAAGGGTGTAAATATGATTCCTTTGGAGGTTGGTAGACCTTACTCTTAGTAAAATGTTGACTATTACTTGAATGATATAACATAACATTGGCCAACTTAGTTTGACAAAAGTGTCTGTACATTTATGCAAAAATTATTTTGATGACAGTGTGCTAATGAACAGCCAATAAATGCCACATTATTAAATTTATTGGGTTTGCATCCATTTAATACTATAGTGATCACTATTAAATAGTGGTTATCACTGCCGCAATATAGCATGCTTTTAAATTTATTGTTTTATATATTACTGTGGTTTTCCAGCTTTTTCTCTGCTATACATGATGAGGGACAGATGCTATATAGTCAGAAAAGTAGCTAAAGGCCTGGGATAAATTTGTTCTACCCCTTAATAAAAAAATGTGCTGTTTCCAATGATGATACCATAACAAAATTTAAAGAGTAATTTAAATTTAGAGAGTACGCAACATTAAAAAGCCTCAAGATTTGCCATTTTATGGAATCTCCTGAGGATCCCGGTTTAGATATGTTGCTCTCGTGGCCTTGGTGTAATCTAGTGCAGTGAAGTCGTGCGGCAATGTTTCCCATGACTGATGTCATGATTCTGCCCTCATACATTTCCTGACAACAGACTTTTAAAAATGTCATCAAACTTGTAATTTCGGGGTTGTCATTATATTGCATGATACATATGTATACGTTTACTTATTAGAATTCTTCTGGGCAACATATGACCTTTAAATACCATAATCATTCCCTGTAGGACACCAGTGTTAGCCACTGACTGTCTGTGTTGTGTGGTGTTGCACTGAGTCCTTGACGACTGATGTAGATATGGCCCGAGTATACAACTGGGACGTGAAACGGAGACAGGCAGCAAAGGGGACGTCACCGGCGATATCCTCGTAGAGACCTCGACTCACCACAATCATAGCTTCCTTTGTACATTTCTAATGCTCGTTTCACACAATTCCTACGCGGCCGACAGTCGCCTAGACCTTGACTTTGTTGCTCTCTCTCTCTCTCTGTCTTTCTCTCTGTCTTGATTCACGATGCCTATTTTTGTACGTATCCAACCATAATCCATATTGTTTATCTGGTTGCCAAGTGCCATGGCCACAATATTAGGTGTAAATGTTTGGCAGTCGAACTGCATTCATCACCGTGTTAAATGCATTTCTTACATATTTTGACTGCACAATAAACAAATATACATTTTGTCTATTCCAAAAAACAAATGTTGCACTAAGGCAAACACAAATTCATTATTCCTGTGATATATTTTAGGATTGACAATAATACGATAGCTGTTTAAGAAAACTGGCTAACATTAGTGTTGTGGTATTACTTGCACACAGGCCTTTGATTACGTGCTTCACGAGATACACACAGCTGCCTGTGGACTGTAGTTAGCATCCTGTTTAACTTATGCATGTTTATACTACTGAATCGACTGATGACAATCCAGTAGCGAAACCAACAGAGATGTGAACTGTGCTTACGTGTTAATTACAACTGCCACGAGTGAGGATGACGTCGTTATAACCAGGAAATGTCACACACAAAAATCAAACCCACCGATCTCCATACATCGTATTTGAAAGAAACGTGTTCATCTCAGGTTTTCTGACAGTAGGTTTGAACTTCTCGTCTGGTAATATGCATAATTTGTTGTAATTAAAGTGCTTTAAAATGTTTGTAAAGAAACGTGCTTCTGATGTGGTGATTGTGTAGTCTTGTTTGTTTGGTTTTCTTATCCAGTGTGATCCGAATATTTAAGTCCAATTGTTTTTTTACCTTTTACATCAGGTATAAGATAGTTTAGGTTGCGTTTACCTGATTTCTATTGTATAAACGACAAACCTAGCGTGTGTGGGACGGGCCGATTAATTACATACTTTGCAGGCTGTGCACGATTATGAGTTTCCATCAAAATATACTGCTTAGGTAGCTAAACACTACGAATTCATTTCAAGATGCTGTTATCCTGTCTAATGTATTATCCTTGATCTATGTACAAATAAAAGTTGTCTAAGTTTGTGTGTGTTGTTTCTGCCTCCATTTATAAGTTGGTAACAATGTAATTAAAAAAATTCTGCAATTCAGAGTATATTTACTGTCTATGAAAACAGTAATTAAGTTTTGTATTTCCCCTATGGTATTAGACATTGTGATAGTCTATGTGAATGTCTATACATTTGTAGTATCTCCATACATTATCTTCAGCTGTTCACAGTACAACATAATGGACAGAGACTGACATTGTTGAATCGTGCGGCTAATTGTGCAGTGCTATACGCTAAGCACGTTGATATACCGCCTCGTACATAAAAAGTACCCGAAAGTCGCACAGGCCGCTGTACCATAATACAACGGTAATCCTATGTATGTACTTCATGGCAAAATACGTAAGCGCAAGTGCAGACATTGAGAGACAGAAGAAGACGGAACAAATCGGTCCCCCAGTATGCCTGGATCAACGTAGTCGCTATATTGAAATCTGACGTCGCCAGAAACGGAAATTGCGCGTCTGCGGTATTGTCGTGACGTCACATTTGGCGCCACTACTACGCCGCGCAGCCGACCGCTGCCGAGAGATGCCAGTTTCTTTAGAGTAATCTCGACTGCTGATGTAGGCATGTGTAATAATTTAGCCTACTTGTTTCAACGTCGTTAGTAACCGTACGCATTGTAACAGTCTTTTTATTGTGTTTTTTTCTCACTTGTCTTCGCCTGGTGAACATGCAGACACATGTCCTTGGCCGACGACGTCTGGAAGCATTACTGATCAACCAGGCCCGATTGTGTGAAATTGGCCCCGAGGGACAGTTACTTGACAGTGAGTGAAGCCTCGTTTTTATCGAGACAAACACTTCGTGCAGCATAACATGTTGATGTATTTGATAATGTAGGCCGATCACCGGGAGAATCAAAGGTAGCTTGACAAAGTATATGTGTCATAGCAAGTGCGAGTGGACATTAGTTTTAATGTTACTCTTCTCACAAAGACGTGAAAACAATTGAAACGTTTAACTTAGACGATTAATCTAGCTGGTTTTCACGCTATATGATTAGTATTATTATTATTGGTAAAATGAAGATGGTTTAAACTTCGAATAATTTCGGCGTAACCACTTCAGATGGTCCCTTTTGGGTCTAGCGATGTCTGCCAGATTTATGTGTGTCACTGAATGTGTTCTACTTGTATTAAGAAGTGAATTGGGTGCATAAAGTGTAAAGCAGTCAACAGTGTTAGTAACACGTTCACCATGACACACCACCTTGTGAGCGAGTTTCTGTTGCACAAAGACAACTTGGCATTAATTAATGTATTTCAGAAGAAGTAGTGTCAAAATATGATGCAAAAATAAGGCACATGAAACGAAACTTGTATAAGGAGACGAGATCGCACCGCAGAATGTATCTTAACATTGACATGCGTAAGCACCATTCGCGCGAATGTCACACACATTCTCGCACGCACACATACACCCACTCAATACAGTTATATTTCTTTGATATTACACCAAGCAGAACCAGCATGCAAGGGCAATCGTCAGGCAGGCGCTTTGCTATACTATTACTCGCATAATATAAATCACATAATACACATTTGATTGATCTTCCTCGTGAAACAAATGCAAGATCATTCGATGTTTTGAGACCAATGTTTGTCGCAATCACAATATTACTTTATCTAAGTAGTGACGGAGACCGGCTTCATTTTGAGGCATTGCCATGGAACCAGTCGTATACGACACAGTTATAAATGTCAACAGGACAGATCATTGGCTGTGTTATGAGGGATACGCCGAGAAACGGGTAATGCTAAAAGCTGCACATACCAATCATTGTGAACTGCCATACCTAAAAGAACACTTATTTCAGACTACACAGAAAACTAACGACTGTGTATGCTAGAATTGTGTGGGATGCACCACCTCTCTCGCGCCGTGTTCTGAGAGCTGAATTTGTCGAGCACACTTCGGAGTAAAATCGGAATACCTGAAACGAAAGAGCAGACATATGGCAAGTTCAATATGAAAACGAAACCACAAAAGAACTAATAAACAGTGGTCGCATTAAATCATTAGCACTGAGCTACATAAATTGTACGCACTACAAAGAGGATTACATTACAGCGTAAACCATGATGTGAACGAACGTCTTTTATCCCCACGCCTTACATATTTCGATGTGTTTTTATGTGTCGCCATCTTGAAATCGGACGTCGCTTAGAAACGAAGATGGCGCGTGTGCCGTGTTGTCATGACGTCACAGTAGGTGTGTCGTCTTCCGGGTTCGCGCCATTACTGGCGCGCAGCCGAACGCTGGCAAGTGATGCCGTGCAGTTTCCTTAGTGTAATCTCCACAACGTCGCTATGGGATTTATAATTTCGACGCCAATGGGGAAAAGGAATGCGGGCATGTGTAAGAACTGAAAATACTGATTTCAAGGTCGTTAGTCACCGTACACATTATAACACTCTTTTTATTGTGCTTTTTCAGATGTCTTCGCGTGGCGATGATGCAGACCAGTCTAAGGTTAACGACTTCTGATAACATCACTGAAGGTCCTGGCCCAAAGTTGTGAAGATGGCGACGCCGGACAACCACTTGACTGTGCGTGAAACCTTCCTTTTATCGAGTACAGCCCCTTCGTGCAGTGTAACGTGTTGAATTTAATGACAATGTAAGCCGATAACCAGGAAACTTAAAGATAGCTTGGCACAGATACATGTATCATAACAAATGCGAGTGGACATTCGTTTTAATGATACACTTCTCATAAACTCGAGAAAACAATCGAAACGGTTTAGCTAGAGGCATGCTCTACCTAGCTTTCACGCTATGTGATTGATCATAGCTGATATAATGAAGATAGTTTAGACTTCGAATCATTTCCTCGCAACCCCTTCAGATAGTTCTTTTTGGGGTCTAGGGATGTCTCCCTATTGTATGTGTTTTTTTTTCTACCGAATGTGCTCTTATTGTATTAAGAAGTAAATTGCGTGGATTCAGTGCAAAGCAGCCAACTATACCAGTAAAGGGTGCACCATAACACCATCAACTTGTGAGCGAGTTTCTGTTGCACGAGGGCAACTTCGATACATTAATTATAGTACTTCAAAATAAGAATGTGAAGATGTAATGTTAAAATGCAGCACATGCGAGGCAATCTTTACAACAAGAGGCCGATATCGCACCGCAGAATGTATCTTAACATTGACGTGTGTAAGCACCATTCGCGCGAATGTCACACACATTCTCGCACGCACACATACACCCACTCAATACAGTTACATTTCTTTGTTATTACACCAAGCAGAACGCACTACCACTGGAAACAGTATGCCAAAGAACCAGCATGCAAGGGCAACCGTCAGCCAGGCGCTTTGCTATGCTATTACTCACATAATATAAATCACATAATACACATTTGATTGATCTTCCTCCTGAAACAAATGCAAAATCATTCGATGTTTTGAGACCAATGTTTGTCGCAATCACACTCTCATCAGCGCGCAGAATTGTATCTAAGTAGTGACGGACCGGCTTCATTTTGAGGCAATTCCATGGGACCAATTGTATACGACACAGTGATAAATGCCAACACGACAGGTCATTGGCCGTGTCATGAGCGTTCTGCGGAGAAACGGGTAATGTTAAAAGCTGCACATACCAATCATTGTGAACTGCCATACGAAAAAGAAAACTTTTTTCAGACTACACAGGAAACTAACGACAGTGTATGTTAGACTTGTGTGGGATGCACCACCTCTCTCGCGTCGTGTTATGAGAGCTGAATTTGTCGAGCACACTTCGGAGTAAAATCGGAAAACCTGAAACGAAACAGCAGACATATGGCAAGTTCAATATGAACACGAAACCACAAAGGAACCAATAAGCAATGGTCGTATTAAAATTATTGGCATTGAACTACATAAATTGTACGCACTACAAAGATGATTACATTAGAGAGTAAATCAGGATGTGAACGAACGTCTTTTATCGCCACGCCTTACATATTTCGATGTGTTTTTCATTTGACACAATAAGATCGCGGAGTGTAGGGTGCCAACACTTTGATTAACGGAACTTCCGTCGTCGAGTATAGTAGTATGAAGGTCAGCGGTACTAATTTTAAGTTTAATATTGGTAAAACGTCTACTTTCATAGCCCTAGATTGAAAGCTTAAGAAATTGAAAACTAATCGAACAGTGGTACATTTCGTTGTGCACGAGGACAAGAATATGAATGCTGTGCAATTTCCTCCTAGAATTCTGCACTTGTGTTGTCCACCTCAATTGTTCCTACTTTTCAAACTTCAATACACGAGGCGCGGGCAGTGTAGTGGTTAGCGCATCCGACTGGCACGCCGGCGGCCCGGGTTTAATACCCAGACGCAGCAAGCGTGTTATATTTGGTACATAAATCAATAGACAGCGACTGACATTGTTGAACTGTGCGGCTGCCGGTGCAATGCTATGCGCCACGCACATTGACATGTCTCCTACATAAAACTTACCCGAATGTCGCACAGGCCGCTATACCATTATACGACGGTAGACATATGTGTGTACCGAAGGGTTAAATACGCTAGCGCAAGTTTAGACCTCGGAGGAAAGAAGAGAAGACGAAAGAAAGTGGTAACCACATTTCTTTTAGATCGTCTATGTCGCCATCTTGAAATCTGACGTCGCTTAGAAACGAAGATGGCGCGTCTGCCGTATTGTCATGACGTCACAGTAGGTGTGTCGTCTTCCGGGTTGGCGCCAATACCTCGGCGCGCAGCTGAACGCTGGCAAGTGATGCCATGCAGTTTCCTTAGTGTAATCTCCACAGCATCGCCCTGGGATTGATGACTTCGACGCCAATGGGATAAAGTAATGCGGGCATGTGTAAGAACTGAGCATACTGATTTCAACACCGTTAGTCACCGTACGCATTATAACACTGTTTTTATTGTGTTTTTTTCAGGTGTCTTCGCCTGGCGATGATGCTCACCTGTCCACGGTTGACGACTTCTGGCAGCACCATTGACTGTCCAGGCCCAAAGTTGTGAAGATGGCGACGCCGGACAACCACTTGACAGTGCGTTAAGGCTTGCTTTTATCGAATACAGCCCCTTCATGCGGTATAACGTGTTGATTTTATTGACAATGTAAGCCGATAACCAGGAAACTCAAAGATAACTTGAAACATATATATTTATCATAACAAGTGCGACTGGACATTAGTTTTAATGATACAGTTCTCACAAACTCGAGAAAACAACCGGAACGGTTTACAAGAGGCTTGATCTACGTAGCTTTCACGCTATGTGATTGATCAGAGGTGATATAATGAAGTTGGTTTAGACTTCGGATCATGTCCTCGCTATCCTTTCAGATTGTGCTTTTTGGGGTCTAGGGATGTCTCCCTATTGTATGTGTTTTTTTGTTTCTACCGAATGTGCTCTAATTGTATTATGAAGTAAATAGCGTGGATACAGTGCAAAGCAGCCAACTATACCAGAAAAGGTTGCAACATAACACCATCACCTTGTGAGCGAGCTTCTGTTGCACGAGGGCAACTTCGATACATTAATTGTAGTACTTCAAAATAAGAATGTGAAGATATGATGTTAAAATGGAGCACATGGCAGGCAATCTTTACAACAAGAGGCAGATATCGCACCGCAGAATGTATCTTAACATTAACATGTGTGAGCACCATTCGCGCAAATGTCACACACATTCTCGCACGCACACATACACCCACTCAATACAGTTATATTTCTTTGTTATTACACGAAGCAGAACGCACTACCACTGGAAACAGTATGCCAAAGAACCAGCATGCAAGGGCAACCGTCAGCCAGGCGCTTTGCTATGCTATTACTCACATAATATAAATCACATAATACACATTTGATTGATCTTCCTCCTGAAACAAATGCAAAATCATTCGATGTTTTGAGACCAATGTTTGTCGCAATCACACTCTCATCAGCGCGCAGAATTGTATCTAAGTAGTGACGGACCGGCTTCATTTTGAGGCAATTCCATGGGACCAATTGTATACGACACAGTGATAAATGCCAACACGACAGGTCATTGGCCGTGTCATGAGCGTTCTGCGGAGAAACGGGTAATGTTAAAAGCTGCACATACCAATCATTGTGAACTGCCATACGAAAAAGAAAACTTTTTTCAGACTACACAGGAAACTAACGACAGTGTATGTTAGACTTGTGTGGGATGCACCACCTCTCTCGCGTCGTGTTATGAGAGCTGAATTTGTCGAGCACACTTCGGAGTAAAATCGGAAAACCTGAAACGAAACAGCAGACATATGGCAAGTTCAATATGAACACGAAACCACAAAGGAACCAATAAGCAATGGTCGTATTAAAATTATTGGCATTGAACTACATAAATTGTACGCACTACAAAGATGATTACATTAGAGAGTAAATCAGGATGTGAACGAACGTCTTTTATCGCCACGCCTTACATATTTCGATGTGTTTTTCATTTGACACAATAAGATCGCGGAGTGTAGGGTGCCAACACTTTGATTAACGGAACTTCCGTCGTCGAGTATAGTAGTATGAAGGTCAGCGGTACTAATTTTAAGTTTAATATTGGTAAAACGTCTACTTTCATAGCCCTAGATTGAAAGCTTAAGAAATTGAAAACTAATCGAACAGTGGTACATTTCGTTGTGCACGAGGACAAGAATATGAATGCTGTGCAATTTCCTCCTAGAATTCTGCACTTGTGTTGTCCACCTCAATTGTTCCTACTTTTCAAACTTCAATACACGAGGCGCGGGCAGTGTAGTGGTTAGCGCATCCGACTGGCACGCCGGCGGCCCGGGTTTAATACCCAGACGCAGCAAGCGTGTTATATTTGGTATATAAATCAATAGACAGAGACTGACATTGTTGAACTGTGCGGCTGCCGGTGCAATGCTATGCGCCACGCACATTGGCATGCTCCTACATAAAACTACCCGAATGTCGCACACGCCGCTATGCCATTATACGACGGTAGACCTATGTGTGTACCGAAGGGTTAAATACGCTAGCGCAAGTTTAGACTCGGAGGAAAGAAGGAGAAGACGAAAGAAAGTGGTAACCACATTTCTTTTAGATCGTCTATGTCGCCATCTTGAAATCTGACGTCGCTTAGAAACGAAGATGGCGCGTCTGCCGTATTGTCATGACGTCACAGTAGGTGTGTCGTCTTCCGGGTTGCGCCATTACCTCGGCGCGCAGCTGAACGCTGGCAAGTGATGCCATGCAGTTTCCTTAGTGTAATCTCCACAGCATCGCCCTGGGATTGATGACTTCGACGCCAATGGGGTAAAGTAATGCGGGCATGTGTAAGAACTGAGCATACTGATTTCAACACCGTTTGTCATCGTACATATGATAACACTCTTTTTATTGTTTTTTTTTCAGGTGTCTTCGCCTGGCGATGATGCTCACCTGTCCACGGTTGACGACTTCTGGCAGCACCATTGACTGCCCAGGCCCAAAGTTGTGAAGATGGCGACGCGGGACAACCATTTGACAGTGCGTTAAGCCTTGTTTTTATCGAGTACAGCCCCTTCGTGCAGTTTAGTATAACGTGTCGATGTTGTTGAGAATTTAAGCCGATAATCAGGAGAATCAAAGATAGCTTGAAACATATATATTTATCATAACAAGTGCGACTGGACATTAGTTTTAATGATACAGTTCTCACAAACTCGAGAAAACAACCGGAACGGTTTACAAGAGGCTTGATCTACGTAGCTTTCACGCTATGTGATTGATCAGAGGTGATATAATGAAGTTGGTTTAGACTTCGGATCATGTCCTCGCTATCCTTCCAGATGGTGCTTTTTGGGGTCTAGGGATGTCTCCCTATTGTATGTGTTTTTTTGTTTCTACCGAATGTGCTCTAATTGTATTATGAAGTAAATAGCGTGGATACAGTGCAAAGCAGCCAACTATACCAGAAAAGGTTGCAACATAACACCATCACCTTGTGAGCGAGCTTCTGTTGCACGAGGGCAACTTCGATACATTAATTGTAGTACTTCAAAATAAGAATGTGAAGATATGATGTTAAAATGCAGCACATGGCAGGCAATCTTTACAACAAGAGGCAGATATCGCACCGCAGAATGTATCTTAACATTAACATGTGTGAGCACCATTCGCGCAAATGTCACACACATTCTCGCACGCACACATACACCCACTCAATACAGTTATATTTCTTTGTTATTACACGAAGCAGAACGCACTACTACTGGAAACAGTATGCCAAGGAACCAGCATGCAGGGGCAAACGTCAGCCAGACGCTTTGCTATGCTATTACTCACATAATATAAATCACATAATACACATTTGATTGATCTTCGTCGTGAAACAAATGCAAGATCATTCGATGTTTTGAGACCAATGTTTGTCGAAATCAGACTCTCGTCAGCGCGCAGAATTGTACCTAAGTAGAGACGGAGACCGGCTTCATTTTGAGGCAATGCCATGGAACAAATAGTATACGACACAGTGATTAATGTCAACAGGACAGGTCATTGGCCGTGTCATGAGCGCTATGCCGAGAAACGGGTAATTTTAGAAGCTGCACATACCAATCATTGTGAACCGCCATACGAAAAAGAAAACTTCTTTCAGACTACACAGAGAACTAACGACAGTGTATGTTAGACTTGTGTGGGATGCACCACCTCTCTCGCGTCGTGTTATGAGAGCTGAATTTGTCGAGCACACTTCGGAGTAAAATCGGAAAACCTGAAACGAAACAGCAGACATATGGCAAGTTCAATATGAACACGAAACCACAAAGCAACCAATAAGCAATGGTCGTATTAAAATCATTGGCATTGAGCTACATAAATTGTACGCACTACAATGACGATTACATTACAGAGTAAATCAGGATGTGAACGAACGTCTTTTATCGCCACGCCTTACATATTTCGATGTGTTTTTATTTGACTTATCAAGACCGCAGAGATTAGAGTGCCAACACTATGATGAACGGAACTTCTATCGTCGAGTATAGTATTATGAAGGTCACCCGTACTCATTTTAAGTCTAAATATTGGCCAAACTTACTTTCGTAGGCCTAGATGGAAAGCTTGAGAAATTGAAAACTAATCGAAGAGTGGTATGCGCCATGTACATTGCGTTGTGCACGAGGACAAGAATATGAATGCTGTGCAATTTCCTACTAGAATTCTGCACTTGTTAATTCTTCCTAATTTTCAAACTGTGCACGAGGACAAGAATATGAATGCGCCTCCGACTGGCGCGTCGGCGGCCCGGGTTTAATACCCAGACGCAGCAAGCGTGTTATATTTGGTATATAAATCAATAGACAGAGACTGACATTGTTGAACTGTGCGGCTGGCAGTGCAATGCTATGCGCCACGCACATTGGCATGCCTCCTACATAAAACTTACCCGAATGTCGCACATGCCGCTATACCATTATACGACGGTAGACATATGTGTCTTACGAAGGATTAAATAGGCTAGCGCAAGTTTAGACCTCGGAGGAAAGAAAGATCAGACGAAAGAATGTGTAACCAACTTTTCGTTTAGATCATCGATGTCGCCATCTTGAAATCTGACGTCGCTTAGAATTGAAGATGGCGCGTCTGCCGTATTGTCATGACGTCACAGTAGGTGTGTCGTCTTCCTGGTTGGCGCCATTACTACCGGCGCGCAGCCAGACGCTGGCAAGTGATGCCGTGCAGTTTCCTTAGTGTAATCTCCAGAGCATCGCCCTGGGATTTATGACTTCGACGCCAATGGGGTAAAGGAATGCGGGCATGCGTAAGAACTGAGCCAACTGATTTAAACATCGTTAGTCACCGTACACATTATAACATCCTTTTTATTGTGCGTTTTAGATGTGTCTTCGCCTGGCGATGATGCAGACCAGTCCAAGGTTGACGACTTCTGGTAACATCACTGAACGTCCGGGCCCAAAGTTGTGAAGATGGCGACGCCGGACAAACACTTGACAGTGCGTGAAGCCTTGCTTTTATCGAGTACAGCCCCTTCGTGCAGTGTAACGTGTTGAATTTATTGACAATGTAAGCCGATAACCAGGAAACTCAAAGATAGCTTGGCACAGATACATGTATCATAACAAGTGCGAGTGGACATTCGTTTTAATGACACAGTTCTCATAAACTCGAGACAACAATCGAAACGGTTTAGCTAGAGGTATGCTCTACCTAGCTTTCAGGCTATGTGATTGATCATAGCTGATATAATGAAGATAGTTAGACTTCGAATCATTTCCTCGCAACCCTTTCAGATTGTTCTTTTTTGGGGTCTAGGGATGTCTCCCTATTGTATGTGTGTTTTTGTTTCTACCGAGTGTGCTTTAATTGTATTAAGAAGTAAATTGCGTGGATACAGTGCAAAGCAGCCAACTATACCAGTAAAGGGTGCACCATAACACCATCACCTTGTGAGCGAGCTTCTGTTGCACGAGGGCAACTTCTATACATTAATTATAGTACTTCAAAATAAGAATGTGAAGATATGATGTTAAAATGCAGCACATGCCAGGCAATTTTTACAACAAGAGGCCGATATCGCACCGCAGAATGTATCTTAACATTAACGCGTGTAAGCACCATTCGCGCGAATGTCACACACATTCTCGCACGCACACATACACCCACTCAATACAGTTATATTTCTTTGCTATTACACCAAGCAGAACGCACTACCACTGGAAACAGTATGCCAAGGAACCAGCATGCAAGGGCAACCGTCAGCCAGGCGCTTTGCTACTCACATAATATAAATCACATAATACACATTTGATTGATCTTCGTCGTGAAACAAATGCAAGATCATTCGATGTTTTGAGACCAACGTTTGTCGGAATCATACACTCATCAGCGCGCAGATTTGTATCTAAGTAGTGACGGACCGGCTTCATTTTGAGGCAATGCCGTGGAACCAATAGTATACGACACAGTGATAAATGCCAACAGGACAGGTCATTGGTCGTGTCATGAGCGTTCTGCCGAGAAACGGATAAGGTTAAAAGCTGCACATATCAATCATTGTGAACTGCCATACCAAAAAGAAAACTTCTTTCAGACTACACAGAAAACTAACGACAGTGTATGTTAGACTTGTGTGGAATGCACCACCTCTCTCGCGTCGTGTTATGAGAGCTGAATTTGTCGAGCACACTTCGGAGTAAAATCGGAAAACCTGAAACGAAATAGCAGACATATGGCAAGTTCAATATGAAAACGAAACCACAAAGGAACCAATAAGCAATGGTCGTATTAAAATCATTGGCATTGAGCTACATAAATTGTACGCACTACAAAGATTATTACATTACAGAGTAAATCAGGATGTGAACGAACGTCTTTTATCGCCACGCCTTACATATTTCGATGTGTTTTTATTTGACTTATCAAGACCGCAGAGAGTAGAGTGCCAACACTTTGATGAACGGAACTTGTATCGTCGAGTACAGTATTATGAAGGTCAGCGGTACAAATTTTAAGTCTAAATTTTGGTCAAACTTCTACTTTCATAGGTCTAGATGGAAAGCTTGAGAAATTGAAAACTAATCGAACAGTGGTATGCGCCATGTACATTGCGTTGTGCACGAGGACAAGAATATGAATGCTGTGTAATTTCCTACTAGAATTCTGCACTTGTGTTGTCCACGAGGCGCGGGCAGTGTAGTGGTTAGCGCATCCGACTGGAACGCCGGCGGCCCGGGTTTAATACCCAGACGCAGCAAGCGTGTTATATTTTGTATATAAATCAATAGACAGAGACTGACATTGTTGAACTGTGCGGCTGCCGGTGCAATGCTATGCGCCACGCACATTGGCATGTCTCCTACATAAAACTTACCCGAATGTCGAACAGGGCGCTATTCCATTATACGACGGTAGGCCTACGTGTGTACCGAACGGTTAAATACGCTAGCGCAAGTTTACACCTCGGAGGAAAGAAAGATAAGACGAAAGAAGTGGTACCCACATTTCTTTTAGATCATCGATGTCGCCATCTTGAAATCGAACGTCGCTTAGAAACGAAGATGGCGCGTCTGCCGTATTGTCATGACGTCACAGTAGGTGTGTCGTCTTCCGGTTTGGCGCCATTACCACGGCGCGCATCCGAACGCTGGCAAGTGTTGCCATGCAGTTTCAAAAGTGTAATCTCCACAGCGTCGCTGTGGGATTGATGACTTCGACGCCAATGGGGTAAAGGAATGCGGGCATGTGTAAGAACTGAGCATACTGATTTCAACGTCGTTAGTCACCGTACACATTATAACATTCTTTTTATTGTGCTTTTTTCAGGTGTCTTCGCGTGGCGATGATGCTGACCCGTCTAAGGTTAACGAGTTCTGGTAACATCACTGAACGTCCGGGCCCAAATTTGTGAATATGGCGACGCCGGACAACCACTTGACAGTGCGTGAAACCTTGCTTTTATCGAATACAGCCCCTTCATGCGGTATAACGTGTTGATTTTATTGACAATGTAAGCCGATAACCAGGAAACTCAAAGATAACTTGGAACATATATATGTATCATAACAAGTGCGAATGGATATTCGTTTTAATGATACAGTTCTCATAAGCTCGAGAAAACAATCGAAACGGTTTAGCTAGAGGAATGCTCTACCTAGCTTACACGCTAATTGATTGATCTTAGCTGATATAATGAAGATAATTTAGACTTCGAATGATTTCCTCGAAACCCTTTCAGATTGTGCTTTTTGGGGTCTAGGGATGTCTCCCTATTGTATGTGTGTTTTTGTTTCTACCGAGTGTGCTCTAATTGTATTAAGAAGTAAATTGCGTGGATACAGTGCAAAGCAGCCAACTATACCAGTAAAGGGTGCACCATAACACCATCACCTTGTGAGCGAGCTTCTGTTACACGAGGGCAACTTCGATATATTAATTTTAGTATTTCAAAATAAGAATGTGAAGATATGATGTTAAAATGCAGCACATGCCAGGCTATGTTTACAACAAGCGGCCGATATCGCACCACAGAATGTATCTTAATATTGACATGCGTAAGCACAATTCGCGCAAATGTCACACACATGCTCGCACGCACACGCACACGCACACATACACCCACTCAATACAGTTATATGTCTTTGCTATTACATCAAGCAGAACGCACTACCACTGGAAACAGTATGCCAAGGAACCAGCATTCAAGGGCAATCATCAGCCAGGCGCTTTGCTATGCTATTACTCACATAATATAAATCAACACATTTGATTGATATTCGTCGTGAAACAAATGCAAGATCATTCGATGTTTTGAGACCAATGTTTGTCGAAATCAGACTCTCGTCAGCGCGCAGAATTGTACCTAAGTAGAGACGGAGACCGGCTTCATTTCGAGGCAATGCCGTGGAACCAATAGTATTCGACACAGTGATAAATGCCAACAGGACAGGTCATTGGCCGTGTCATGAGCGTTCTGCAGAGAAACGGATAAGGTTAAAAGCTGCACATATCAATCATTGTGAACTGCCATACCAAAAAGAAAACTTCTTTCAGACTACACAGAAAACTAACGACAGTGTATGTTAGACTTGTGTGGGATGCACCACCTCTCTCGCGTCGTGTTATGAGAGCTGAATTTGCCGAGCACACTTCGGAGTAAAATCGGAAAACCTGAAACGAAATAGCAGACATATGGCAAGTTCAATATGAAAACGAAACTACAAAGGAACTAATAAGCAATGGTCGTATTAAAATCATTGGCATTGAGCTACATAAATTGTACGCACTACAAAGATTATTACATTACAGAGTAAATCAGGATGTGAACGAACGTCTTTTATCGCCACGCCTTACATATTTCGATGTGTTTTTATTTGACTTATCAAGACCGCAGAGAGTAGAGTGCCAACACTTTGATGAACGGAACTTTTATCGTCGAGTACAGTATTATGAAGGTCAGCGGTACAAATTTTAAGTCTAAATTTTGGTCAAACTTCTACTTTCATAGGTCTAGATGGAAAGCTTGAGAAATTGAAAACTAATCGAACAGTGGTGTGCGCCATGTATATTGCGTTGTGCACGAGGACAAGACTATGAATGCTGTGTAATTTCCTACTAGAATTCTGCACTTGTGTTGTCCACGAGGCGCGGGCAGTGTAGTGGTTAGCGCATCCGACTGGAACGCCGGCGGCCCGGGTTTAATACCCAGACGCAGCAAGCGTGTTATATTTTGTATATAAATCAATAGACAGAGACTGACATTGTTGAACTGTGCGGCTGCCGGTGCAATGCTATGCGCCACGCACATTGGCATGTCTCCTACATAAAACTTACCCGAATGTCGAACAGGGCGCTATTCCATTATACGACGGTAGGCCTACGTGTGTACCGAACGGTTAAATACGCTAGCGCAAGTTTACACCTCGGAGGAAAGAAAGATAAGACGAAAGAAGTGGTACCCACATTTCTTTTAGATCACCGATGTCGCCATCTTGAAATCGAACGTCGCTTAGAAACGAAGATGGCGCGTCTGCCGTATTGTCATGACGTCACAGTAGGTGTGTCGTCTTCCGGGTTGGCGCCATTACTACGGCGCGCAGCCGAACGCTGGCAAGTGATGCCATGCAGTTTCCTTAGTGTAATCTCCAGAGCATCGCTGTGGGATTGATGACTTCGACGACAATGGGGTAAAGGAATGCGGGCATGTGAAAGAACTGAGCGTTCTGTTTTCAACGTCGTTAGTCACCGTACACATTATAACACTCTTTTAATTGTGCTTTTCATTTGTCTTCGCGTGGCGATGATGTAGACCACTCTAAGATTAAGGACTTCTGGTAACATCACTGAACGTCAGGGCCCAAAGTTGTGAAGATGGCGACGCCGGACAACCATTCGACAGTGCGTGAAGCCTTGCTTTTATCGAGTACAGCCCCTTCGTGCAGTGTATAACGTGTTGATTTTATTGACAATGTAAGCCGATAACCAGGAAACTCAAAGATAGCTCGGCACAGATACATGTATCATAACAAGTGCGAGTGGACATTCCTATTAATGATACAGTTCTCATAAACTCGAGAAAACAATTGAAACGGTTTAGCTAGAGGCATGCTCTACCTAGCTTTCACACTATGTGATTGATCATAGCTGATATAATGAAGACAGTTTAGACTTCGAATCATTTCCTCGCAACCCTTTCAGATTGTGCTTTTTGAGTTGTAGGGATATCTCCCTATTGTATGTGTGTTTTTGTTTCTACCGAGTGTGCTCTAATTGTATTAAGAAGTAAATTGCGTGGACACAGTGCAAAGCAGCCAACTATACCAGTAAAGGGTGCATCATAACACCATCAACTTGTGAGCGAGCTTTTGTTGCACGAGGGCAACTTCGATATATTAATTTTAGTTTTTCAAAATAAGAATGTGAAGATATGATGTTAAAATGCAGCACATGCCAGGCAATTTTTACAACAAGAGGCCGATATCGCACCGCAGAATGAATCTTAACATTGACATGCGTAAGCACAATTCGCGCGAATGTCACACACATTCTCGCACGTACACATACACCCACTTAATACTGTTATATTTCTTTGCTATTAAACCAAGCAGAACGCACTACCACTGGAAACAGTATGCCAACGAACCAGCATGCAAGAGCACTCGTCAACCAGACGCTTTGCTATGCTATTACTCACATAATATAGATCACATCATACACATTAGATTGATCTTCCTCGTGAAACAAATGCAAGATCATTCGATGTTTTGAGACCAATGTTTGTCGAAATCAGACTCTCATCAGCGCGCAGAATTCTACCTAAGATGTGACGGACCGGCTTCATTTTGAGGCAATGCTATGGAACCAGGAGTATACGACACAGAGATAAATGTCAGCAGGACAGTTAATTGGCCGTGTCATGAGCGTTCTGCCGAGAAACGGGTAATGTTAAAAGCTGCACATACCAATCATTGTGAACTGCCATACGAAAAAGAAACCTTCTTTCAGACTACACAGAAAACTAACGACAGCGTATGTTAGAATTGTGTGGGATGCATCACCTCTCTCGCGTCGTGTTCTGAGAGCTGAATTTGTCGAGCACACTTCGGAGTAAAATCGGAAAACCTGAAACGAAATAGCAGACATATGGCAAGTTCAATATGAAAACGAAATCCCCAAAGGAACCAATAAGCAATGGTCGTATTAAAATCATTGGCATTGAGCTACATAAATTGTACGCTCTACAAAGATTACAGAGTAAATCATGATGTGAACGAATTCGTCTTTTATCGCCACGCCTTACATATTTCGATATGTGTTTATTTGACATTTCAAGATCGTAGAGAGTAGAGTGCCAACAATTTGATGAACGGAACTTGTATCGTCGACAGTGCTGACAAAGGGTTGGTGGGACGTAATGTTAGACACTTTTCGACAAATAATAAATATATTTGTTTCAAACTGTAACAACTGTTTACATTATCGATTGGCATAATGGAAGGATAATTAGAAGCCGAAGCAGTGTGACACTTTGTCGGTAAGGATGATCACCGAAACAATTTATTTGTATTGGTTATTATGGTGGCTGTATACATGTGTCATGATTATGTTCATTTAGACAACTTGCAGATCTAAATGATTATCAAACTGTTGTGAAACCACAACGTCCAACAACGTAATATGCAAATCCCGGGTCTAAATCGTTAATACTACATGCACTACGTAAACCGCTATATGTCTATGATAGGAATTTCTGTTTCGACAGAAGTTGGAGATCTGTGCTATTGGGGTGATACAACTGCTAGCGAACGATTTTCAAACGTCATCGACATGTCGAGGCCATAAAACGATTATAACAAATATGTCTTGTGTCTACCATTAACTAGATATACAGTAATCGCAGACACCAGAACCAGGTCGAATGAAGCGAAGACTAGCGACACACGGCACTTGACGATGAATGAAGTGTTTGTTTCTCACGGAATATTGAGTACAGCAGTTTGTGTATTACGATATTTCCGGAATAATGCTTCAGAAACTTCTTTCCGCTTCCTGTAGTTTTCGTGAAATAGAAGCTCTTTATTCACTTATTTCTTCTCGTTTTCTGTTCAGCAAATTACTGTATTCCCCGCGCGGCGCCAACATATTCAGCTTCTTGTCTTGGCGAATGGCCCCACTGACGACAGCCATAGGGAGCTGGGGAGACAACCCTTATGTTGAACAAAATTCATAACTGTCTCGTTGTAACGTCTGCTCCTAATTTACATGGGAGCGGGTATGTGGGGTAGAACTAAAGATAAAAAATTAAAGGTAAGTTTTTTACACACCGCTCATATATCTTCAGGATTGCTCAGAGCGCTTTGATATTTACCATATTCAATCGAACACCGTCTCGACGTCTCCGGGAAGTGTCCAGGCACGTTGTAACTAATTGCCCAAGTTTGACACCCAGCAATACAGGGTTCGATCACGGGTTTTCTTAGTCGAGACTCCGATGCTCTAACCAGTGAGCCACGTCGCCCTGCTATTGTCTGCATCCCACTCAAATTCCAGGGGCACAGTTTCCCCTTGCCACCCCTTTCTCTCGCTTATGTACGTGCCTCAGTGTGTACGTGCGTGCATGTATGTATGTATGTATGTATGCATGTGTGTGTGTGTGTGTGTGTGTGTGTGTGTGTGTGTGTGTGTGTGTGTGTGTGTGTTTATGTGTGTGTATTTGTGTGTATATATATATATATATATATATATATATATATATATATATATAGATATATATATGTGTGTGTGTGTGTGTGTGTGTGTGTGTGTGTGTTGTGTGTTTGTGTGTATGTGTGTATATGTGTTTGTGTATGTGTGTTTGTGTATGTATGTATGTATGTATGTACGTGTGTGTGTGTGTGTGTGTGTGTGTGTGTGTGTGTGTGTGTGTGTGTGTGTGTGTGTGTGTGTGTGTGTGTGTGTGTGTGTGTGTGTGTATGTGTTTGTGTGTGTTTGTGTGAGTATGTGTGTGTATGTATTTGTGTGTGTGTAGGTGTAGGTGTAGATGTGTTGCTAACAAAATGTCTCTGTGGTTTCGCTATGAATTCTCATTTATTAGGGAGACGTTGTCTTGTTCTTAAAACGCACACTTGGTGTGCGTCTTAAGTACACGGGTGGGTCTCTTAGGTACATTTCACTGACATAGCTACATTGATAATAATAATAATAATAACAATTATTGGTATTTATAAAATGCCCTTCCAAGAAC
>JAODUO010000226.1:0-7500 GCA_025642075.2 Ridgeia piscesae | reverse complement strand
TTTTGTTTGAAAAGGCGTAGCGCCTTATAAGTCTCAAGACTTCTGCTACGTCTCTTCAGCAGCGGCAGAAACTCATCAGTCATGAAATTGCATTGTATTGTATTATATTTCCCACAATATGTTGTACTGAGCAATACTATTCATTCGTTCGTTCGTTCGTTCGTTCGTTCGTTCGTTCGTTCGTTCGTTCGTTCGTTCGTTCGTTCGTTCGTTCGTTCGTTCGTTCGTTCGTTCGTTCGTTCGTTCGTTCGTTCGTTCGTTCGTTCGTTCGTTCGTTCGTTCGTTCGTTCGTTCGTTCGTTCGTTCGTTCGTTCGTTCGTTCGTTCGTTCGCTCGCTCGCTCGCTCGCTCGCTCGCTCGCTCGCTCGTTCGTTCGTTCGTTCGTTCATTCTTGAGTTTGCCTGGCCCTACAAGTTGCCAAAGGATTGCGCCTTGCCATCTCGCTGGTTTAAGTCGAGGGATCCATAACCTATATGATTCAGCAAAAACACGATACCACCAATCATTTCCGGATTCCATAATGAACATATTAAGGCGGCAACTCGACTATTACTCAAACAAACTGTACTCGCTGACGTAGTCTTGTGATATTGTTAGAACTGCACTCAATGATCAATATCACATTTTCATTGTTCTTGCGACTGGTGACATTTACTGTGTGCGATATGTCGCAAAACGCTAAATAAATGTGTTCATGGCGCTGGTGATCAATACTCGACCGTGGGTCCGTGCCGTATCTCTAAAACGGTCGGAACTACAGCAGATCGTCAGATTGTCGTGATGACATCCGTCCGAGTGCATCCCCAGCGAGCCGAGTGGACCAGACGTGGTCCTGCGAGCTTATTGCCACAACGAGCGGCAGTCGAACAGTCGATATGAGGTCATGTCTTTCGTCGGTGCCGATTCTGCCTCTACTTCCCCGGGACCCTCACTGCGATGTCTGCTCTTCTCTTGGGCCTGTTTCTGGGCTGTCACAACAGCAGGTAAACAGTTTGTACCCTACCGCTTCCACCAGATATAATGTGTACAAGCCGGTGCACAGGTTAGGACATAGGACTGTCAATGGATATCAAATCTTACCTTTACACTTACGTATCTGAGCAATTTGTTAGAGTGCTTAAAAAGGGAAGCTGCGATGATTCGGACACACTGCTCATCGTATCATAGAGGTAAAAATACTGTAGGGCACATTGGAAGGAGAATAGGGGAGACGAAGACAGACATCAAAGAGAGTAATAAATCCATAAAGTTTCATATCCATAAATGTTCTGTAAGAGCACAAATATAAATAGCAGAACAATAATAGGAATAATACCTGAGTAAGAACAAAATAACACAACAGTAAATAAACCAAGAATAAAACAAGAGTAAGAACAAAATAATACAACAGTTAATAAACCAATAATATAACAAGAGTAAGAACAAAATAATACAAGAGTAAGTAAAGCAAGGATAAAACAAGAGGAACTAAATCAAGAATAATATAAGAGTAAATAAATCACGACAGTAGCGCTGTACAGATATCGGTAGATTAAGGTAGACTAACCAGGTATGGCGGTACGATGGGGCGGTCGGTGGCGAAACCAATACTGGGGAGTTGAGAGCCGCGGCTCCAGCGCTACACTGCTGTCTGGCCGTACCGTCGGAAAACGGGAGGGCAGGGTTGCGCTTGAATGGATTTTTCGAGGCGACGTTCAACATTTTAAGGTTTACAAGAAACTTCCTATAACTCCTCCACTGAAGTTCTTCATGTTAATAATCATACAAATACATTTATTTTTAAAGCGCCGTATTTCCGGAATATAATTCTGGTCATAAAATATAACATAGATACAATATAGTATATATAAAATGTTTCTAGGTAATAAGCTACGATTACAAAGTTAGTATATTACACATGATACGTAAAATCTTATGTAAAATAATAATAATAATAATAATAATAATAGCAAAGCTTCTAATACAATCATAGTATATAACGTAAACGTATCCATAATAAATTTATATATTAAATAAAATAATAAATTGAAATAAAATGTATTAATAAGTTAACAGCTAACAACAAAGTAAGATACTAAATTAATATAACAAAAATAACTAAGATGAATTCAGTAAGCTACATATTATAAGTGGTTTTGTAAATAAAAATATATATAATTGACAATTGGATAAGATCAGTGACACCCACCTAGTGGGCACCGACCCCTCATCAAAAACAATTTTGAAAGACCCACAACGTGCAGTGCTACATAGACATGTGTCTGTGTCTTCGAGTGACAAATTTGCTAAAATAATTGTTGTATGTATATACAGACGGTGTTACAATCCTTTCTACTGAAAAGTATGGTAAGACCACCTTATACATCGGTGAATTGAAACTACATCAGAGAATAACTATAAGTTCACAGGCAAATCTGAAAATATATATAGAGAGCAAAATATTGTCATGTTTTAAGTTCACTGCAGAGTATTAAATTTACTTTTCCCTCAATTATTTATTCAAAATGGACCCGTGATCCACCCACCTACATCCAATTGTGTTATTTCTGGAATTGTTTACATTTATAAAAAAAAAAGCCCCAAATTAATTAGCCAACAAATGCGGCCATAAAATGTGTAGTTTCAAATGATGCTTGCATTGCACGTGTCCAGCTGCCGGAAGAACTTGTCCGCCGACTCTGGTGGTTGTTCAAGCTGACAGGATCCTGACGGTTGCTGTGGACCTAACATCGTCACCACCCACTTACGGCCGTCCGGCAGAACTCACCAGGGACGGAAGTATGTAGTTGGTCTTCTCCTCCCCTACAGCTTAGCCACTTGTTCTTCATTTCTGTTTTCTGTTTCTTCATCTCGTTATTCTTGCACGTCTCCAAACACCGTTTCCTTGCGAGTAAATCATTTAAAAAAGATAAATGTCTTAAATGCAAAATACGCGTAACATAATGTGGTTATGCAGCATTAGATCAGGAGATTAAGCGGAGGTCAGATAGAAGTTTTTTATAGGGTAGAATGGGTGTGAAAATATTGAATATTGATAGAGAAAATATGTTTGATAGCTAAGAAAGATTGAAGGTTCACAGTTATATATAATGAGACAAATACACACACACACACACACACACACACACACACACACACACACACACACACACACACACACACACACACACACACACACACACACACACACACACACACACACACACACACAACACAACAGCGCGCCAAGTATTTAATCCGAATTATATCGTTTAGCTATATATATATATATATATATATATATATATATATATATATATATATATATATATATATATATCTTCTTCTTCTTCTTCGCCTTTTCCCACTAGGTGGAGTCAGCGGCCCGAATTCTTGATTTCCAGAATGTTCTGTTCTGGGCATCCTCTGGGGTGATCCGCAGTGCCTGCATATCCCTTCGGACGCAGTCTTTTTCCACGCACTCTCATGTCTTTTTCCACGCACTCTCATTTCAACAACTGCTCTCACTTCGTTGTTTTCTTCCTTTCTCTGCATGTGTCCATACCAGCGTAGTCTCATTTCCCTTACTTTCTCTTGTATATTATTCACTCCAAACTCCTTTCTGATGTCCACACTCTTTACTTTTGTCTCTCAGGGTTACTCCTTTAATTCTTCGCAACATCCTCATCTCTGTTATATATATATATATATATATATATATATATATATATATATATATATATATATATATATATATATATATAAAGCAAAATATTTCTGACCTGTTTCAGACTGCTCACAAGAGAAGCTGATAACTGATGTATAGATAATGTGTTATGTGTTTGTAGGAAATAATAGGGCTGTCGCTATTGACAATGTTAATGGATTCGTGTACTGGATTGAATTCGGCAAAATGAGAAGGACAACATTTGATGGCCACAATACAAAGAACGTCTTCGACACAGGCAAGTAAATCATTATTGTTTGATTCCCGTTGTTTATTGTTGTCGTCGCCGTCGCCGTCGCCGTCGCCGTCGCCGTCGCCGTCGCCGTCGCCGTCGCCGTCGCCGTCACCGTCATCGTAACTTCCAATTTTGATCTCTAATGCTCGCCTAACCTGCCTTTTTCCTATGGTATTGGTGTATGTGTTAGTGTGTGCTCGCGTATGTGAATATCAGTGTACGAATTATATGATATGTGCATGCGTACGCTATCTCGATTATAATGTGCTATCTCCACAGGTCTATGGATGTCTTCCATCGCCATAGTGCCACAGGAACACACACTCTACCTGTCACTGTACAATGAAAGACGTATTGACGTCGTCAAGGTGAACGGTACAGGACGGACAACGTTCATCAACTGTGCAGGGAAGCCAAGTGGCCTGGCAGTCGACTGGAAGAACAGGTGATATACATTATATATATATACAATATTTATAATATATATATATATATATATATATATATATATATATATATATATACATACAAAATAATTATATATATATATATATATATATATATATATATATATATATATATATATATATATATATATTTAATTCTTATGTCTTCAGTAAACGTGTTGACTGCCTTGCAAATTGTGTTCAGTTACTTGATTCACTTTATTATGCTCGTAACAATTATTAGCAGTAAAACCGAGGCGAGCAGAATTAATCACAAACACGTATGTCTGTATTTAATATGTAGTTGTTGCTTACACGAAGATGGGTTTCGTGATGACGTTAACATATGTTGAAATGTTATGCCATTTGATAGTTATCCGATACTTTTATATTTTTTAGGTTGCTGTTATATGCACGGGCATCGATCGGTGGGGGACGGGGGGGACGCGTCCCCCACTTTTCAGCGTGGGGGACAGCATAGGAATTGTCCCCCCACATTTCAGCTCAGAAAAAATATTCAGAATTTATTATGTATTTTTGAGATGCAGTGGAAATTTCGCAAAAAAGAAAATTAATTTCGAGAATCCTTTTTGAAAAACAATATAAGGGATAGACACGTAAAGATCATCATGATATTATGCTTCGGAATTTCCTCACTTGTTAATAGCATCATCGAATGTTATTGCTTACTAAACATATCGCCAATATCATATAGTGCTGCGGCTGAGTGTTTGATTGCCTGACCGTTAAATGCAGTAACTCTTGTGGATACTTAGCATTTCTGTGTAAACGAAATAAACACTGAAATGTTACGTTTCAAAGAAAAAGCATGCATGCGCAAAGTGCGTGTTTGTGCGCTTGCGGTGCGTGTGTTTGTATTATGTGTGTACGTCTGTGCGGCGTATGTTGTGTGTGCGTGTTGCGTGTGCGTGTGCGCGTGAATGTGTGCGTGCGTACATGCATGTATGCATACATGTGTACGTGCGGACGTGTGTGCGAGTGTGTGTATACAACAGATTAGCCGAGCCTGTCAGACCTGAAATCATGCAAGTAGACTGTCATGTCTGTTTTACCTTGTCCTGTGGGAAGCCGTAGTTTTTCAGACCGACGAACCCAACAGTGCTGAAGGCGTCGATGATCTGCGCCGCCAACTGATGTTGGACATCGTCGCTGACGTCTTCTGGTTCCTTGCGTATGTTGAACTGCTCCAGGTCGACAATGGGAATCGGGTACGTCATCTTATCAGCTATTTGTTATTTGACCGGTAGCATGTCCGTTTTGCTTAAGACCCAACAACAAACTATTATGTGTCCAGCGTGTCTAAATTAGCGAGTATCCGCTTGGAGTGGTCTATTTGACGGACCAAACACTTATATATATCATTCCGCCACCTAGCGATGAAATACTAAATCAAAATAGTATAAGAACAATCTAATCACGTGCATCGTCATTGCGTGTATGTGGTAATATATTGTGTGTATGTGTTGTAAGGAATCATATTTACATAATTCTAATTTACTGCAATATGACCACATACTATATAATAATGACCATATACTATAAAACTTATATAGCGCCTACATCCTGAGAAATCAAGTTCAGAGTCACATCAACACAAAATGATTCATTGATCTCACAGTCAATAAACAATTCCAGTTGTTATCATATTGATTGATACGCCAGGGAACTATGGTGGATAGGCAAGGTTGTAAAGGTATATCTTTAAATAACGACGGAATTTAGCAATACCTTCAACTGGTTAACACTAGAAGGAAGCATATTCCAAAGAGTTGATACACCCACATCAAAAACCCTATTCATAATAATAGTATTGACTTTAACGACAAAAAGTAATTCAAAACCAGATGATCGAAGCTGAACATGTTTTCTTCCAGGAGAAAGCAAATAATGTAAATACGATGCCTGTTGATACAAAAAGTGCTTAGTAATAACGGTACAGTTCTTAAAGATGATCCGACATCGAACAGGAAGCCAAAGCAGAGACTTTAGAAGCGGCATAGAATGTGTTAAAGGTGGACACCTAGTCGCAGCCCTTGCTAAGCAATTTCTAACACGTTGAAAGTCTGTGATATCCTTAATGGCAATGTTTTAATAAAATGCTCTAGAAAGGCTGGGAATAGATAATTTAAAATGTCGAACTACATATTTACTCCTTTACCAAAAATAGGATTACCATCTCTTTACGCACAATTTCTTTCGTATGTTGTACGAGTGGATGTATTGTGATTGACGATTTGATTTTACTTCATTTGTTGATTGATTGACTGACTGACTGATTGGTTGATCGATCGATCGATCGCTCCATGGATCGATCCATCAATCCATCGATCCTTCGACCGACCGACCAACCGACCGATCGATTAACTGATTTCATTACCAAGTCTCGTGAAAACCAGGAAGCAAATAGCGCCACATGTTTTATTGAAGAAATATTGATCTCGGCAAGCGCTTTGATCTGTCCTCCAATACGCTTGCAAGGTTGACGTAAAGAGTGTGGTTAACATTCGAGAGACATAATTTACAGAGTCTTCTTAATGAGCATGGTCTTTTAAGGCAATTAATCGTGGACTCTCTACTCCAGACAAGATATACATCTGAACTCCTGCCATTACGATGCATCTTTAGGATCCCGTGGAAGGATCGAGTTTCAAACACAGCCGAACATCTGCAAGCGTGATCTAAAAGCGCGAAACATCGACGCTGACGGGAGGGTAGAAATCGGTAAAGAACGGAACGAATGGAGGCAAGAGTTGAACAAGGACATAGCAAGGGGAGGCGAGGATCTAATAACTTGTAGAACAGAGAGGGGAAACTAGGTATCTGCCCAGACCGAGACAGACTACAAGTGCAGCCAGTGTAACTGAGACTGAGTGTGTCTCTACAGTCACAGCACACGGTGTTTCGGAAACCGAGAAACCTCACAGGAACGCAAACCCAAGTCTCGTGAGACTGACGGACGGTTATACGTACATCATTACGTTGTGTTACTGAGCATTTCTCGGATAGTTCCGTTCCACCAGATGGTTCCGTTAGTTGCTGGGTTCTTCTGTTTGTCATCCTTTGACGCCACACGAAGGGACAATGTGGAAGACA
>JAODUO010000225.1:335000-456619 GCA_025642075.2 Ridgeia piscesae | reverse complement strand
GTTGTTAAAGTCCGGTGCCCACATTTGACGTACTTTGCTTGGGACGGCCAAATCTCGAATTAGTCTAGTCTGGTCTATTTGATTTACAGATATACATATACATACCATTTAGTGCCAATGCAAATGGTTCGGTTGGTCTATGATTGCTTTTTAGTAACTGTGAAGACAGGTATTGTTTAGTTGTAAGTCCCTCGACTTGGGGGCAAATTGGAATGACTGCGATATAGGATTGTGTTACATTCTGGCTATAGTTTACAACTTACACAGTTGCATAAAACGATGTACAGTATATATATATATATATATATATATATAATCTCTTTAAAATGTACATTGTGGTTAAACTGTAGGGGAGAGATAAAGTATAAAATATGTATAAGCTGGATATCTAGAAGTTAAGATGTTTTCGGGATGGTTCCATGAGTTCAACCAATGTTGGTATGTCCCATACGTAATGACCACCGTCATTTGTACTGGTTTCATTCGATCCAGTGGACTGTGTGTGCATGTTGTTCAACTTGTCTAATTTTATTATTATTTATTTATTATATTTATATAATGTTATGCATTATAATATTTAATTATGAGCGGACGACGCTGACGCGATATGGTCATTGTCACGAGCCCGAAGTAGACACTAGGCACACACACACAGCCTTTCCGCCTGGCTACGCGCCTAGACACTGGCATGCACGTGATACGCACTGCTGACACGACATGCCTAGTTGTATGTAGTAAGTAGTACTAAACTAGGTACGTGCCTGCTCCGTGCGCGCACAATGCTTCTTATCTGGAATCTTCTAACTACGCTCACGGTGTCCTTCGCCTAAACCGGTTATCTGTCGATCTGCAAACAAGAGCGACACGAATAACTTAGTTATAGATATACCACCCATGTCTCGTGAGTGCGTATCATGGAACTGGTGCAGTTTAATGTACCGTTTGCAGGGACGTATCGTACGAAATACCGACGTAGACCCAGTGTCGTGGTCGCAGATTCGGCCGGGCCCAGATTAGGCACGAATCTACCGAATCTGGGACGGCGACGGTAGTGGGCCAGAATTCTAATATAATTTTCATTAGTAATACAACAATGATTTTTTTAAATAAAAATGCCCGCACTGTTTGCGTTTTGGTGAAACTTCGCCAGGCGTGACGTATATGTCACCAAGGCTATGTCAGAACAGATATGTATGTGAACTATGCGTTTTGCCGAATCTGTGCCCGGCCGAATCTGGGCTCATGTCACCGGGTCTAGGCGCGTGTTACTATTATCAGCGAAAGATTTCGCGTCTATCTCGAATTGTTAGCCGCCGACCTATCGACTCATTACACATGAATGCTCACAGTCACAATGGGACACATGCAGTCTTTTGCTAATATGCAAAATGAAATAATGAACTTTTCACAAACAGCTTACTTCATTGACGCACGCACGCACGCATTCACGCATGCTCACGTGCGTGCTAGCATGACTCTAAAAGAGACCGGGGACTTGAACTTGTAGAGTTTATACGCCTACCAGTCAACTCACGCAAAACCATAATTATAAAGTGTTACTACCATTAAAAAACTATTACCATTATTTTAGGCTGGAGAGACGCGCCCCTAAACCTGTTCATGGGAAACGGGCAATCCAGTGCACCCCGTGAAAAGACATTTCTCAAGAACAGTTTTAGGACTCGTCTCTCCAGCCTAAAATAATGGTAACTGAACGGTATGGTGAATGGGGTTTGGGACAAAGGCTACATAACATTATACCGTTCCCTCAAGTAGTGCGCATGCGTGAGCGGGCTACAGGAAAGGCAACTCTGTGAAACAAACAATGCACCGCTTCGTTGGGAGCCAGTTTTATTATTTGACGAAATAATGAACCGGATCACGAAAAAGGCATTGCCTGCAATCAGTCAGTCATTTACTTTAGACCAAAACAATATCTGACAGTTGAAGACGGCGGATAAGCCATGGATGGAACCTGCAAGCTGGCCACCCAACCGCGAACTCTTGTTAGGGTGGAGGAGGTATAATTGCCCAGGTGCTTCATCAGCGAACGGACTTTACTCTCCTCCGAAACAAGCATGGTTAGCGGCCTATCTAAAAACAAAAATACATTACAACGATTCAAATATTTTAACCCCTTAATATTTAACATCTGATAATTATTGATAACGTAGGCCTAACTGTCTAGTTTCGCCGTTTTTTTTTAGCATGAAAGGTATCTGGCGTTTCGTCTCTTTCGATCGAAGTGCACGAAGAATCCATCCCAAAGTTCCTCTTGCCGTGTTGGCCGCGTTGTAGCTAGTAGGCCGCTTGTAACATCGTAACCACCGTAGCACTGCACAGACGGAGCCTTTTACATTGACAACAGACGTAAATGTATTGACGTTGTTCAGTTAAACACGAACAAGAATCCACTTCCGCTGATCCACTTCAACTTCTTACGACTCTTGTACACAACAATGCATTGTTAGCGGCTTATCTAAAAACAAAAATTAAAACGTCATCACTATTGTTGACGCGTCCGCACTTGCGCTTTGCGAACTTCCTGGCAGTAACGTACCAATGTGCGCGTGCGCCAATTCCATAATTCGATCTCAGCGGTGTATGACAAATACTGTTTGTAATGTCGTCATAAAGGCGACATTATGAAGAAGCTGTGTGCTTCGATGGTAAAATAAAACGCTACATCAAAAATGTCGTTTAGAAATAGAAAAAGTCTTTTGGTGCACATGGGGCCTCACAATGCAAACTTGTCCCAGGGCCCCAATACGTCATCACCCGCCTCCACCGTATACTAGTTGATTTTATTCTTACCAACCAGGCAACCTACAGCTTGCTTTCGGAAGTGACGTCTGCTCCCGTCTTAGAAAAGACGTAAGACCACATTAAGGGTTCGTCTGCCATTCCCTGACGAAAGAGTTTCACATAGAATTGTAGCATTGTGCTAGTTGTTTGAGTATCTGTGAGGAATTGTGTAGTATTGATTGAGTAGAAATTATGTATTTATGTAGCGTGGTATCAGAGCTTTCAAATACTAAACAGTGAAACAGTGACACACAACAGTCACTAATTGGTGACACAAAACACTGACGTCTACAGTCACCAAACGGTGACACACAACATTAATGTATACAGCCACCAAACGGTGACACACAACACTGACGTATACAGTCACCAAACAATGACACACAACACTGACGTCTACAGTCACCAATCAGTGACACACAACACTGACATCTACAGTCACCAATCAGTGACACACAACACTGACGTCTACCGTCACCAAACAGTGACACACACAACACTGCCGTCTACAGTCAACAAACAGTGACACACAACACTGACGTCTAGTCACCAAACAGTGACACACAACACTAACGTCTACAGTCACCAAACAGTGACACATAACACTAACGTCTACAGTTACCAAACAATGACACACAACACTGACGTCTACAGTCACCAAACAGTGACACACAACACTGACGTCTACAGTTACCAAACAGTGACACACAACACTGACGTCTACAGTCACCAAACAGTGACACATAACACTGACGTCTACAGTTACCAATCAGTGACACACAACACTGACGTGTACAGTTACCAAACAATGACACACAACACTGACGTCTACAGTCACCAAACAGTGACACATAACAGTAACGTCTACAGTCACCAAACAGTGACACATAACACTGACGTCTACAGTCACCAAACAGTGACACACAACACTGACGTCTACAGTTACCAAACAATGACTGACACACAACACTGACGTCTACAGTTACCAATCAGTGACACACAACACTGACGTCTACAGTCACCAAACAGTGACACATAACACTGACGTCTACAGTCACCAAACAGTGACACACAACACTGACGTCTACAGTTACCAAACAATGACTGACACACAACACTGACGTCTACAGTTACCAATCAGTGACACACAACACTGCCGTCTACAGTCACCAAACAGTGACACATAACACTGACGTCTACAGTTACCAATCAGTGACACACAACACTGACGTCTACAGTTACCAAACAATGACACACAACACTGACGTCTACAGTCACCAAACAGTGACACACAACACTGACGTCGTCACCAAACAATGACACACAACACTGACGTCTACAGTCACCAAACAGTGACACACAACACTGACGTCTACAGTCACCAAACAGTGACACATAACACTGACGTCTACAGTCACCAAACAGTGACACACAACACTGACGTCTACAGTTACCAAACAGTGACAAACAACACTGACGTCTACAGTTACCAAACAATGACACATAACACTGACGTCTACAGTTACCAAACAATGACACACAACACTAACGTCTACAGTCACCAAACAGTGACACATAACACTAACGTCTACAGTTACCAAACAATGACACACAACACTGACGTCTACAGTCACCAAACAGTGACACATAACACTAACGTCTACAGTTAACAAACAATGACACACAACACTGACGTCTACAGTTACCAAACAATGACACATAACACTGACGTCTACAGTCACCAAACAATGACACACAACAATGACGTCTACAGTCACCAAACAGTGACACACAACACTGACATCTACAGTCACCAATCAGTGACACACAACACTGACGTCTACAGTTACCAAACAATGACACACAACAATGACGTCTACAGTCACCAAACAGTGACACACAACACTGACATCTACAGTCACCAATCAGTGACACACAACACTGACGTCTACAGTTACCAAACAATGACACACAACACTGACGTCTACAGTCACCAATCAGTGACACACAACACTGACATCTACAGTCACCAATCAGTGACACACAACACTGACGTCTACAGTTACCAAACAATGACACATAACACTGACGTCTACAGTTACCAAACAGTGACACACAACACTGACGTCTACAGTTACCAAACAATGACACACAACACTGACGTCTACAGTTACCAATCAGTGACACACAACACTGACGTCTACAGTCACCAATCAGTGACACACAACACTGACGTCTACAGTCACCAAACAGTGACACACAACACTGACATCTACAGTTACCAATCAGTGACACACAACACTGACGTCTACAGTTACCAAACAATGACACACAAAACTGACGTCTACAATCACCAAACAGTGACACATAACACTGACGTCTACAGTCACCAAACAATGACACACAACACTGACGTCTACAGCCACCAAACAGTGACACACAACACTGACGTCTACAGTTACCAATCGGTGACACACAACACTGACGTCTACACAGTCACCAAACAATGACACACAACACTGACGTCTACAGTCACCAAACAGTGACACATAACACTAACGTCTACAGTTACCAAACAATGACACACAACACTGACGTCTACAGTCACCAAACAGTGACACATAACACTAACGTCTACAGTCACCAAACAGTGACACATAACACTAACGTCTACAGTCACCAAACAGTGACACATAACACTGACGTCTACAGTCACCAAACAATGACACACAACACTGACGTCTACAGTCACCAATCAGTGACTCACGTGTGACAAAGCAACAATACCACCGAGCAATTGAAATGATACTTCAAAATCCAGTCGGCGTCAATAAACTAAGCTATTTGTTTTGTAGTACCTCGGGCCCTTATCGGCTGATGCAATACGTATTATACTGAGACTGAATAATAGCCGCTCCAGACATAAGCACAAACATGTTTGATATCTCCTTTACTAAAGTCTTGTTTATGATTTGGCAAGCACGTAGGACCTTGGTAATGCCTCGTTGAGTTGCCAGTCGTGTCTTTCTCAAAGGCACGTACGTATACCGCAGTGTTTTATTTACTGGCCTACCCGGTACAGGTCTTCATAGATCCTTGACTCGGACACCAATCCTTGACACGTTTCCAAATGTGTCAGTGGGACGTACTGCTGCTTTGTGAAACGAGTAGAGTATTTTCTGTAATCTACATTCGCGAGTGTTACGTAAATGTGTGACATATGCACGTGCATACGTATGGGTAGCTAAAACAGCAATGCAAGAAGATGACAAGAATATATCATTATTGTCAAACGGCTTTATATATAGTACCTGTCTGGAAAATAATTAGCATTAACGAACATAACATTATGTAGGGTCACACAAGATCCTTTCCAATATCTTCATCTCGCCCCTTGGACAGCTTGAAATGTATAGATACTGCAGGATAATATATATAGCCTAGGACTGGAAGATAGTTATCTGGGAGCACATGCATGCAGGTCTGGGCAACTAAACTTTGGGCGCAGACAGACTGACCGACTGCCAGATTTATTTCTGACCACAAAATATACAATGTTATTAAATTTATTAAATTTAATATAATTTAAATAATTAAAATAAATGTAGAAGGCAAGGATAATCCCATCAAGACAACATGTCTCTATCACGAGAGTTCCTTTTAATAATAATAAATCGAATATAAATGGTACGTATTATAGAAAATACAAAGAAAGAGTCTACGTACACAAGTCAATGTTAATAAACAGCTAGGTACATAAACGTGTGAAACATATATCTAATGTGTATAATTAACGACGTACGTACAAAGGCAGACATATAGGTCTATGAGTTGTGTGTGCGTGCGTGCGTGTGTGTGTGTACATACACGCATGCACGCACCACCACGCAAGCACGCACGGACGCACGCGCATGCACGCAACCATGCACGCACGCACACACACATAATAATTATTATGTTAAATTGTCACAATATTACTACAACGTACGTACATTAAATTGTTAGCTGGGCGGCTTTGGTCTCAAAAGTAGGCAGGTAATGGACTCAAAACATGGGATATATCAGGTCATTAAAATATGCAACAATTATATAATTGCTTGCTTTCAGTGATCGAGCTGACATACAGTCTAACAATGCAAAATAATCATGAACTCTCGCACTGTAGAACGAACCACAGTCCACGGAACGCGCATGTCCATGCGTCGCTTCGTAGGTTACGTGATATCCTAGTTGGCAAAATCCGTTTGATTATTATATTATCATTCTGATCCACGTCCTACATGCGTATGCCATCATGTGACAATCTGACGCTGGCGCTTCGTTGCATCGACGTTGCGCTGCAGTCGCCATTTTGCTTCGGGACGTCAGTGAACGTACGAGCAAAATAACGACTTAGTCGACGATTATAGTGAGCCTGCATTGTCAAAAATTATCAGACAGCTGCATGAATATTCAGTGGTTGTAATCTGCTGCTCGCAAATCCAGTGTCATTTCCGATGCTTGTAAGTGAACGCGAGTAAGCAACGGAGATCGCGAACGCCATCGGTCAGGCCAGTGTTTCCGCGAAGATTGTTTATGTCCGCGAAGTGCTAAGAGGCAGACGGTGACCTCTCGCATGTAAATAAACCGTCGGTTGTGTTGTGGGGCGTCAGTGTACGCACAAACACCGACCGTCAGCGTGAAATCACTGAACCGTTGACCGGAGAGTATCGACAAAGGCAGTCACACACAATCTCACAGTGCTCACTGAAAGCCTGTCGAGTAAACGTAATTACACAGCGTCGTCTGCTGCCTTCCGACTTCAGCACAGACGGCCAACCGCAGTGAACAGGTGAGTGTCGACTTGTCCACTTAATTGATGTCATCTGCACAGTCAGAGGATGGGTGTTTGTGTATTTCTTGTGAACAGTACTCGTGAATTGCGATGTGATGTAAATAACACGACGCGTGAGTCTGCAAGTTAACTTTGTAGTTTGTCAGTGACAGTGTAATTAATATACTGCTACTATTCCAAATTTGGTAGCTGTCTCTCACTAACCATATCCCTGTATCTCACGCCAGGGTAGTAGTACTTGGTTCTACTTACAAGGCATGCAGATGCTACTAAAAATGTAAGGCAAGTAAGTATCCCTAAATTCATGTGATAAATCTTGTTGAATCTGGGTGAATTTTTGTTAAAGCCTGCTGCGATTAGTAACTTTTTAGGCTGAAAAAAGTATTCATGGTATACACATGTTGCACACACATTGGTCATGTAGTTAATTGAATATTATGCATATGACAAAGAAACTGGATGAAATGTTTACAAAAAGTACCATCATTATAAATCATCTTTGATTATATAATTAATGTAGTGTCAACAAATTGCAAGGGCCGGTAATTCTTCCAATTCTGAATCTGAATGGGATACGTCGTAAAGAAGCCAATATTGTTAACTGGCCTAAATTATTAGGGCCTTTTCTAAATGTTTTTACCACCTTTTTTCAATGTATATGTGTTCGAAATGTCATTCTACATCAGTTCCGGTACAAAGAAGCCAGATATAAAAAAAAATAATTGTGTTTTAGAGTAATTTAATGCCGTCGAGTTGATGTAAATAAGCCGATGGCACAGGGTGCGAGCGGTTGGCTCATGCCAGACACATCACGACCGCAAAGGCGATGTCTTGCGATTTGTGAATATGTCCCGAAAACTAAGGTTTCATCATAAATTTTTATTCTGTATAATGCAGATTTATTTGTTTTAAGCTTTAATTTATAAAAAGATACTGCTAACTTCTTTTTATTTCGACTTCGCAATGCACATGCAATACATCGCCTTTGTAATTCTGAAGCATCTGGCATGCGCCAACTGCTCATGGCCTGTGATATCGGCTTATTTATGTCGACTCAACGGAATTAAATTGCTCTAAAACACAATTAAAACAATTTATATCTGATTTCTTTATACCGGAGGTGATACAGAATGACATTCCAAACACATACACATCGAAAAAAGGTGGTAAAATTATTTTTAAAAGGCCATAATAATTTAGGCCAGTTAACTGGTAAATTACCCAAGGGCCATACATTTTAGAGTCATTAATTCATCTCTTATACTGTTTTAATAATGAAGTTATCTGTATTTCTATACTTTTTACTCATGTATTTTATATTTTTTGGTGAACGCTGCAAAAGAATTTCCCAGCCCGGGACAATAAAGTTTTATTGTTTTTGTATTGTATTCTTATTACATGGTGTATTGTGATAATATAAGATACCTTGCTATAATGGTTATGTTTAAAAATCATGTAACTGATATTAATGACACAACTCATGAATGAATTTAAAAGTCGCGGACAAATCAGACATGTACAAAAATCTAGTTAAAAAAATTATGTTTTAGTTTAAAACCTAAACCACCCCTGTATGTAAACTTATGTAATATTAATTGTGTCATATGTGATGGTGTACCATTGTAATAACATGAAAAATTTAAATAGAAAAACTAAGCCTACTGTTGTATATTTTCAGGTAACGCAATACAGTTTGTAACATTATCCATTGTGCGTCTGTACATGCATAGAAAAAAGGTTGTTTTAAATAACCCAGTGCCCGGGAGAATAATCATCTATTTAGACAGGTCATGCAAGACTGTCTATGTTAAGGTGACATCTTTCTACTGACTGAGCAGTATCGTCTCAACTAATTTATAAGAATATGTGAGAAATATGTATTTTATATACTGCATGCATTATACTTTATAAAAATGTGAACATAGTAAAAAAAATTAGTATCCTTGCAACAATATAATGTTGTCACTACATTATGATATCTGATTGCCAGTCTCTCTGTCTGATCTTCAACGATGACCCATCATCTCCATGCTAGAGTTCTTTTGCAGCTGTAAACGTTTAAGCCACAATTTAGTCTGAAGCCAGTGCATGTATGTACAATTAAGACTTTTGTTCCCATTTTGAAATAGCTGTTATCAAACTCAACCAAGGTTGCATCCTTTATAATTATATAATCTGTTACAGATACATTTGTATCCAACGCAGGGTACACATTTTGTAGTAGCACTCTGTCCTAGCTTTCTTTCACATGCCTGATAGCATAATGTGTTGATGACTGGACTTCCAGCCTTGAGCCGTAATATCTGATAGCATTAAGTTGTAACATCAATGAGTGATGACCATGACCTCTTTGGGTGTGTATAATTGTATATAGTTACAGTACTACTATCAGGGTCATTTCTGTACCATATATGGGGTAAATTTGTGTCGTAACCAACTTGTTTTTGACCACCAAAATGTACTGACCTTCGCTTGTTAGACTGCATCAATAAACTGTTGCTTTGTTTGTTATGCAATGATATAATTTGATCAAAGGATGATGGTCAGTAATATTGTTTTACACATAATAATGTTATGTTCATATAATAGGACACTTGTTTGCAGTTTCAACCACTAAAGATAAATTGACATAACTGTCAGTAAATACTTCAATGTACAGTGTATACAAACTAATGAGAACTAAAAATATACCTATATAAGCATGTTTTGTTTAGGGTAAATAACTGGTTCATAGATGAATAGAATATTTAGCCATGCTAGTGTATTCTTTAGCCTAAGTAGCATTGTGAACAGAACAATTTTGTGCCTATACCACTCATTACCTTTCAAGTTTTTTTTTTATTGAATACCAGGGGTATATATTTAATACATAATTTTGGCTTGTTCTGTTCAAACATTTGTGTCGCACCGTTACTCATAAATAATTGTGACGTCTTCTAACGAAATGAGTCGTATGTCAAAAAAAAAATGATTTAGTCACACCATTGGAAAGAAGATGTATTAATCTTTCCAACGGTGTAAACATTATGGAGATATCTCACACACAGCCAAAGTTATTGGACGCTGAACATACCTAGGGTAGAAAGTTTCATTCGCATTTGAAGTTCGCGGTCATATAAGCATACAGTCGAGTACATTGTCGATCCAAAATCGGCCGTTTTGCTTCTATTTCTCCATTTGATGCATTCGAAATAAACTACCAAGGCATGTTCGCTGTTGAAGATATATCATGCTAACTGTTTACTGAAATTATTACAACATAATCCGAGTATTTAGCAATGTTTTGTAGCAGCGACCCGATCAATTCCACGTTGTTTACGGCTAGCGAGAGCACACTGGGCCTGCGCGCACAGCTCTAAGCCAATCAGGGCCCCGCTGTTAGCTCCTCACGGCATCTACCCGGGGTAGTGACATTTATTCACAGATAGGCCTCTCGCATTAAGCGCTGCTATTGGCTTACACTGACATCAGTGGGGATTTCTACTACAAGAATCCGAAAAAGGGCGTCCAGGGCTTTCCTGTAGTACCAAATAAGTCTGCCATGCGTTGAGGGAAACCCCAAAGAATGCGACATGAACTAGTGCGATTTATTGGTTCTGTTTTACGAAATTCATGCGTGAAATGTTACGTAGTGTGTCTAAAAAGGCTATAAAATGTACTAAATAATAATATAAACAAGAAATAAGCATTGCCAATTGACAAAAAAGATATCAAAGTATACTTTGGTGACAAAAACTCAAAATCGTCGAAATTCATCGTTGCATGTTTATGCGGTGTTTTCTCGAAATCAAGTTCGCTGACATACGACTCATTTCGTTAGAACATGTCACAATTTATTATTTGTATATATGAAAATGCCTTTAGAAGCAAAGTACTCCGGTTTCTTTTATGATAATCTTTTAAAGCTGTTTAAAAAATATAAAATATAGGTACTTTTAAAAGAAATGTTTATTTTGTGACCTACGGAACACATGAAGAGCCTCGACTGACAGACTTTGTTTTGTAGTTGGCAGTGGTGCTGAGAAGTGGGTAACAGAAGGCACCCAACAAGATGAAGACGCAGAAGAAAGATGAAGCAGCTGAAGGCACCACCAAGTGTCGTATGTAATCTAGTCGATATTCACCAGAGTTCTGTCAGTCAGTGTGACTCATCTAGCACCATAATATTATAATACTTACTCTAACATGAATCGTAAATTACTCGTGTGCGAAATATGCATATTATGTGGCAAATCGGTACAAGTTAAATGTATAGCTCACATATGTGGGTGGTAGCTTCCATTAAATATATAGGCATACTGGCACATTTATTAGGTAATTAGAGTAATATAGAAACCTACCACTGCATTATTATTGAAGGGCTGAGTCAACTGGCTGCCATTGTAGTGTCATGCTTAATGTTTTAGCAGCAAAAACTACCATCAGCTGCAAAGTTTTCAGACTGGTAATAATTTCTGGGCACATAGTGTGTGGCGATGTCATGACTGACAACAGTTAAGAAATTATCCTGCATTAGTTCCTGACAAGAATTCTTTTCTGTCATGCTAAATGAACATCAGGCAAAAAAAGCTACAAGTGTTCCCTTCCAACTCAGTCTGAGACAAGGACAGTTGACCTCACATCACATAGCTCTGGTCTATTTTCCCATAGGCCAATTGTCTAGTTGTCACATAAATGTCCCCAAGAAGCTGGGTCACTTGTGAATTATGGGGCCAGACATCCAGGTCTTTGTACTAAAATAGAATATGTCATTTTGACTTTGAATTATTACACACATGGAAACTGCACTTGTTTGCGTGCATGTGTTTGCCAGGTTTGCGTGCATGTGCATTCACTCAGGCCTGCATGCATGCATACGCACACACGTGCACATGAGCGCACAACACAATGATTTCTGTTGATCGTCTACAAAATGTGCTATTACTAACTAAGATGTGCTAGATGGATCTTGGTGCACTTGGCTTATATAACTTGGCCATATATTTGTAATGTAACTGGTGAGATTGTTGGCAAGCTGTTAGTTAATGGTAGGTGTGGTGCTATATCATGACACTTATATTGGTTAACTAAATGACTAGTTAACATGATACATTGCAACCTTGAATTCATTAGCACTTGATATCTTTTGTCAAGGATAAAATAAAATGATACATCTACAAAGTTTATCTTTTAATCAATTTACAGTGAATTATTAAGTTTACTACAATATTCCACAAGTGAACCCAGTTTAGAAATGGAAAGTTCGCCAATATCCTCGAAAATCAAGCTCAGTGGCGCGACAAAACCAAGGGGTTAAGCAATTGCGTAAACGTAGAACAGTGCGTGAGTCGTTGATGGATGGACGAAGGTTCTAGGAAGCTAAGGAGGATAGGCAGCATTAAAGAGATATGTTTTTAGACGTCGGCGGAAGGACCCCTCTTGGCTACTACAATGTTTTGCAATACTAAAAATTCAACAATGTGCCCTCCCTTTTATTATAAGTTTAACTACAAATGTATGCCAGTTGAGAAGTTTACTTCAAGCTTCCGTCACACTTGCATTTAGTTGGCAGTACAGTATTTTGTTTTAATCCAGACCAATTCCACTCCTTGTTTATCCTCAAATGAACTGCAAAATAGCTAAGTCCACGTCAGGATAAATGTTGCCATTTTGTTTCCAGAAAAATGCATTTAATAATGTACCTTATTATACATTCACATACGGACTAAATAAAAATAGGTTCACCTTGCAGCCTGTACAGCTATAAAGTAATATGAAACATTGTTATTAATTAACAAATTTTCATTGAGATTGAAGTATTAGATATGCTTACAGTGTTAATATTTACTTGTTGGTGTTTTCTGAAGAGTATTGAGTACGTTTGATTTGGCAGTGTGACTTTTATATTAATGAAGCTGTGTGTTCTTACAGAGTCGTTCTGCGTCTGGCTGCATTCCCCTGCTACCCTGCTGTACGTAAACTACTTCTTCTCAGCATGGGTACGTTGCATCTGTCATTCTTAAACATCTTGTTGGAAGTTTTATTTAACCCTACAGCAGATTCTGTATGTTCCCAGGGTTAACATATCAGGGAAATGTGGTTATGGTCAAAAGTGTTTACCCAAACAACTTCAATTCCTTGTCCATAACCATAATCCTGCAAGTTCATATCAGCTTATATTTACAACAATGTGCTTTCAGTATATGTATTATAAATGCAACCTGAACAAAGGAGAATAATGACTGCTTAGTGCCATATGTGGGAGGCCCATTATGTACAAAAGCAGTGTCCTGAGGGAGATGTCATCACCACATTCGCTAGTCAGACATAGTTCATCATTGTGACTGTAGGGAGACTGGATGTGGCAGTTCGCAGCAGGTCTCTATCTCGTACATCTTGCTGGCGGAGAGCTCCGCCTTGCCGCAGTCTTTGGCTTCACAGCAGGGGGCGCTGTCATGCTCCTCGGTGGAATCATTGGCAACTGGGTGGATATAAACCCTCGACTACAAGGTAAGATTTTCGGTTGTTGAAATGCACTGACCGCCAGAAAAGTGATAGAAGTTTTGATGCCAGTTGAGCTGTATGTGTTATGACTGTGTATCAAGTGTTGCAGTCGAATTTAATTTTATTCAACATAAGCAAGTGTAACATGTCACAACTGAAGATAACACCATCTGTATACTATGAATATAGTTAACAGTAATAATAATAAATTATGTTTTCCATCCCCTATTAATAATTGATCATATTATTTCTTATTTAAAAATGCACAATTGGCTAGACTTCAGTTTGTGCAACCTTATGTATAAGTTGCTAAGGGTACTGGATACTCGAGTATACATCAACCAATATAATATAATAATTATAATGTGTCTGAAATTACAGAGTAGGGTACATAACAATTAAATCTGGATAAATTCTTGATGAGTAGAATACTGTAGTCATAAAGTTGTACACATAACTATCAAAGTATTTATAAAAAAAATTATCTTAGTAGTTGAACATTTGTGAAGCATTGTGTTAGCATACAATTTGGTCTAAAAACAAAATGGGGCAGTGGTGGCGCCACATTGTGGATTAATGGGCATTATACATATAGTGCTGCCCTGAGTGAGTGGATGAGACACTATTAAGCTCACCTGTAAGTGGATGTCGGCAAACAGCAAAGCACATCATTTTATTTACTATAGTATTGCTATTTACCCAGAACTTGTCCATGATATTGTATGCCATTTAGATTCTCTTTTTTCAAATGTTTAATAAGAGGTCCATTGTTATGTTGTAAGAAACTAACTTACTTTGCAGCATATCTTTGTGAAACGTACGACATTTCAACCCATCAGCTATAGGTCTTGGTCACATGTGTTGGCTCAGGTTTCGGTGTGACACCAGTACGTGACCAAGACCTATAAGTTACTGATGGGTCAAAATATCGTACGTTTCACAAAGATATGCTCCAAAGTAAGTTAATTTATTATAACAACCATATCTTGGAGCCACGAATAATATATTCCATAAGGTCCATTGTTGATTATTATTAAATGGGATGGCTGCTAACAGAGCAACCAACAATAGTCTTACTGGCAGTATCACCAACATCTGTCTATTTTAGGACATGATCAAGATATCATTAGTTGATTGTGTTATACATTGATTGATTATACTTTTATGTTATGGCAATGAATAATACTATATACTGTTTTAACACAGATAATTTCATAATTCAGCTTTAGATATCGTTTAGAAAATGGTACCATTTTGTGTTATATGTGAATCAAATAAACACTTCTAACTCATCTCAATTGTTCTGTTATGGGACACAGTTATGCAGCATTCTGAATATTATAATTTAAATGAACAGAGTTGACTCAGATGTGTATCTAAGTACTAAGTACACATCCATAGACAGTGGTGGCTAATGTCAAGTTCTTAACAACCAGTCATAGCAAGGTAGTTGCAGCATCACTGAATGCTTCCCAGAGCTATTAAAATGGTGTTCAGATGAACAGGTTTGCCAAGGGGTGAATTGTAAAGTGCTTTGATCTATCAACAAGACTGAATGATGCACTATACATGAAGTTACCTATTTAGTGATGGGAATATCGCTTTCCATCCAGAACTTTTTTGTGAGGCTGTGTGTCTCTTATGTGTTCCAGTGGTGAGGGTGTCACTATTCATCCAGAACTTCTTTGTGATGCTGTGTGTCTCTTATGTGTTCCAGTGGTGAGGGTATCACTATTCATCCAGAACTTCTTTGTGATGCTGTGTGTCTCTTATGTGTTCCAGTGGTGAGGGTATCACTATTCATCCAGAACTTTTTTGTGAGGCTGTGTGTCTCTTATGTGTTCCAGTGGTGAGGGTATCACTATTCATCCAGAACTTCTTTGTGATGCTGTGTGTCTCTTATGTGCTCCAGTGGTGAGGATATCACAATTCATCCAGAACTTCTTTGTGATGCTGTGTGTCTCTTATGTGCTCCAGTGGTGAGGGTGTCACTATTCATCCAGAACTTCTTTGTGATGCTGTGTGTCTCTTATGTGTTCCAGTGGTGAGGGTATCACTATTCATCCAGAAATTCTTTGTGATGCTGTGTGTCTCTTATGTGTTCCAGTGGTGAGGGTATCACTATTCATCCAGAACTTCTTTGTGATGCTGTGTGTCTCTTATGTGTTCCAGTGGTGAGGATATCACAATTCATCCAGAACTTCTCAGTGATGCTGTGTGTCTCTCTTATGTGTTCCAGTGGTGAGGATATCACTATTCATCCAGAACTTCTCAGTGATGATGTGTGCTGTCGCTGTTTACTTCACACTGGTCTACCGGGAGCAGTTTTCAGCAATGGTGGGTGGCCTCATGCCTCAGCTCTGTGAAGGTGTCATCATCTTCTTCGCAGTCATTGCTCAGTTGGCGAGTGTAGCCTACAAGATTGCAATCGAGAAAGATTGGATCGTTGTAGTCGCTGCTGGAGACAACGCAAAACTTGCAAGTAAGTTGTTGATTTTATAACATTTGTAAAAGCTTTTGTTTATGTTTCTACAAGTGACATCACATTTCCCTGGTTAAAATTCGTACTTGTGGCTTGAAATTACATAGAAAACAATGTAAATGTCTGTAATACAGTGGAACCCCTCACGAACAACCACCCTCATTTACGACCACCCGCTTTTTACGACCGTTTTTCATTGATGGAATGTCTACGCTGTATAAACGTTCCCTCACCAACGACCACCCGGCAGACGCGACCAACGACCATGGCAATTTGAATTTTACCCCTGACGAACGACCATCCGATAGGTGGCCAGCACATTTGTTAACCTAAATATCGCAATGAATACTCATTAAACGCATGACTAACGCGCACGGACGCGCATAATGCCATAAAAACAATAAATGGCCTGATGATGACCATTCGTTTTGGCGATCTTTTACTTTCTGCCTGAATTATGAAAACGACATCTAACAGCCGCTAGACTTTCCTCACATATCTTATATATTCATAAACACACACTATGTTATAAAATGTAATCACTTACATTATTGAAACAAATCAAATTCACGAAACAAACTCGCGCAAGAACTCGCCAGCAAGACATCATTCATGGCGGACATGGTCACCGTCGTTGGCTACGCTAACTCTGTGATTAAATATCCATATTGTGTATGAGTAAAGTTGAGAAACTTGTGTATGATTAAAGTTGAGAAACGTAGGCTAAGTTTTAGGTTAGTTTAGGATAAAACCGGAATCCAGATTTAGCGACACCGCGATAATATATCGACGTAACGCCACGGTAATCTACGGCCTAGGCGATGTCGACTTTAGGTTAGCACTATTTAGATTTATGAATTTTATTCTTCACAGCAATTTAAATGATTTAATTTTATGACCTAGCTTATGTATATGTAATATGAGTTATTTGAGAGGAAGTTTAGCGGCTGTAAGAGGTCGTTTTCATGATTAGATCAGAAAGTAAAAGATCGTTTTGCGGCGCCTCTTTTAAGACCGTGCCAATCTGATTTGGGGGGCGGTCTTAAATGAGGGGTTCCACTGTACATGTTTTATAGTTAGCTGGGTTATAGTTATACCTGTTCTGATATATGTATATGAATAACAAGTACCTCATTTTAGATAGTACTCAAGTAACGAGTACTTCTGAAAGTACTCGGATACAAATATTTAATATAATTTATATAATATAGGACGACATCCAGAGGTACACGCATGCACGCATGCACGCACGCACGCATGCGCACGCACACACACACACACTATATATATATATATATGTATATACATTCCAATGATCTGATAAATACTCGCATTTTAATGAGTTTGAGTACATTAATTTATACACGAGTAAAGGTGTGAGTACCAAGTACTTTGTGAAAAATTGCTGCTCTTCTGTACCAAAGAGTACAAGTAAAAAATACCAGTTTCTTATGCAACATCACATTCTCACAGACCTGAATGCGATCACACGGGCCATGGACCTGCTGTGTAAGATCCTGTCCCCGGTGACAGCGGGCCTTGTGATGACAGCCGCCTCCCTCACTACTGCTGCCATCTTCATCGCCGCCTGGAACTTCTGTTCTGTCTTTGTCGAGTACGGCCTCCTCTTGCAGGTCTACCGCCTCGTGCCACAGCTCGCAGTCAAGGAGGACGACGTGGACACTGGTGAGTGTACTGACCGCCTAGCTGTTTTTAATGGAAACCTACCATTTACGTTAATAATATGTTTTAAAGTTTGCTTGTCTTCTTTTAATCTTTGAATTATGCATGTATAATTTTACAATGTTAATTTAGTATTGTATTTAACTTATTTAATTTATTGAATAAATTTATTTATTTAACTTATTTTAACCTGTTTATTTAACTTAATTATTTAGCTTGTGTCTAAATATGTATATACTTATTTTATGTTGTTAGTGCCTTTGAGGAGGGTTTTAACATATGGCGCTTTAAATGTTTATAAATAATGTATACCTCCTGGCTGTTTTTAACGGAAACATGCCATTTTGTAAATATTAAATCATCTCAACATCTGATGTCATTGACAACAGCAACATGGCAAAACAATACAATTATTTTATTAAACCAGTCAATTATATAAAATTGTGTGTAATGTATATATATATATATCAGTGATTGGCTGAAAACTGTTTATTCTTTTGCTATATCACTTAGTTCATTCAGTTTGTAACTTGTTTGTGTCGGCAGTGAGCATGAAGGTAGAGTCAAAGTCCCAAGAGAAAGACAAACTCTCGACAGTGGACACAGGGAAGATGGGGGATGAGGCAATGTCTCCGCTGCGAGGAGACGAGGCAGAGGAAGCCGAGGGGAAGAGGAAGAAGAAGAAGGAGAAGAAGTCTGTGCTGTCCGTTCTCTTTGACCCGTTCATCGTGTTATACACGGGCTGGAGGACCTATGCACGTCAGAGGGTCGTCTTTGCTGGCCTCGCCCTCGCCACGCTCTACATGACAGTACTTGGCTTTGACAGCATCACAACAGGTGGGTGTGTCACTAATGACGGTGTCACCACAAATGGATGTGTCACTAGGGACAGTTCCACCACAGGTGGGTGTGTCACCTCTGACAGTGTCATCCCAAATGCATCATCATATATGTGTATGTCAGTAGTGGCAGTGTCACCATAGGTGTGTATGTTGTCACCCTAGGTGTGTATGTCACTAATGACAGTGTCTGAGATGGGTATGGCTGACATTGTCTGAGGTGGGTGTGTGAGTGTTATAGATGTGGTATTGACACTAATGACAGCACATCACAATATGGATGGCAGGTGAATGTGTCTGTAATTATAGTGTCACATGTGAGACTGTATGGATTATGGGATACATTGCACTGAAAACAATGTCACACGTATTATGGGATACATTGCACTGAAAACAATCTCCCACGGATTATGGGATACATTGCACTGCAAACAATCTCCCACGGATTATGGGATACATTGCACTGAAAACAATCTCCAAAGGATTATGGGATACACTGCACTGAAAACAATCTCCCCTATGAATTATAACTGTTCTGTAATGACAGATGTAAACAAGTTATTTATGATACTGAGTTTTGAGATTGGCTATGAGGGAATGAGATCAAAGATTTGCTAAGAGTTGTACCAATTCACCTGACTGTACAGGAGGGCCTTAGCCAGAGACCTGTCTGCCTGACCAAGACAGGTAATTAACTGATAAGACTGGTGGACTTAAAGGATACCAGCTGATTACTAGATTTGCTAATGGTTCTAAGTCTAAGCCCAGTGACTAGCATTGACACAAGTGGTAATAAAACAACTCATATGACCAGTATTATTGAAATAAATAGCTCAAATAATACTGGTTAGTCATAAAAAATACTAAATTGGCCAATTAAGGCTCTGGCTAGCGTAAATGGCTTCCAGGCAAGTCACTATTCACCCTCCTCCCTCCGCCGTATACAACAATATTGGATTCTTACAACATACCTCATTCAAATTCAGACAGAAAGACACACTTTTGAGTAGGTAATTCAAAACTCTAAGGGCTTACTGTATGCTGACATGTTCTTTGTCTTTCCCGCAGGCTATATCTATGCAAATGGCCTCAGCGAGCTCATGGTCGGCCTGTCGATGTCCCTCGCTGGTGCCACAGGCATTCTGGGTACCTTTGCCTTCACATGGTTCCGACGGCGTGTCGGCCTCGAGCGTACGGGGTTGTTCGCATTCAACTTTGAACTGCTCTGTCTCACACTCACTGTGGTCTCTGTGTGGGCCCCGGGCAGTGTCTTCCAACCCGCCAGTCTCTTCAACCCACCCCAGCTGGGAGGGCAACAGAACTGCACAGGGGTGACGGGCATCATGCCCGACATGGGGAACTCGTCTGAGTTGACGGGATATCATAACGTGGAGAACGGGGTGATTCCCCAGGGATGTGGGGAGAGAGCCTTGCCCAAGGAGAAAATCTCAATCTTGTTGTTCCTCATCGGAGTCATCACTTCCCGTGTTGGTGAGTGTGTTTGTAAACGTGTATTTCTGATACTTACTGCTGAATGTGGATTTGCTATTCAGATATGGTTTTGAATGTTGCTTACTTTGTGCATTGACCAAACAGTTAAAAAAGTCATCATTACTTTGGAAGGTTAACCAGTATATGTTGCAAGGTATAAGATTTTCTGAATATTTAATATGAAAAAACAACGTTCTGACATGCTATACACCCAATGTAACCTGGTGTAATAGACTGTATACTGAATATGGATTATGACAATTTATAATTATATATGTATTCAATAAGTAATGGCAGTGTTTACAAATTTCTATTATTTGCTCACAGTTGTAGACTGTTTGTTAACATAGATGGGTTTAGCTGAAGAAAATCAATTATTGTTTACTCAGCAAGACTCATTCTACATTTTGAGCAGAACAGAATTGGACTAGTTGTATAAATACAAAAAATCATATCTGCAGGTGTGGATGTATAGGGAAGTGTGTAATTGGTGTGATCACATTTGTAGAATGTGTAACTGACATGATCATATGTAGAGTGTAATTGACGTGATCGATGTGTAAACTATGTAATTGATGTGATAACGTGTGTAGGGGAAGGGTGTAAATGATGTGATCGATGTGTAAACTATGTAATTGATGTGATAACGTGTGTAGGGGAAGGGGGTAAGTGACATGATCATATGTAGGGTGTAATTGACGTGATCGATGTGTAAACTATGTAATTGATGTGATAACGTGTGTAGGGGAAGGGTGGAATTGACATGATCATATGTAGAGTGTAATTGACGTGATCGATGTGTAAACTATGTAATTGATGTGATAACGTGTGTAGGGGAAGGGTGGAATTGACATGATTATGTATGTAGGAAAGTAGGTAACTGAATGATTGCATGTGAAGAGTGTAAGTAACATGGTCATGTGTGGTGAGTGTGTAATGGTGCATGATCCCATGTGTGGAGTGTATCATTAATATGACTGTATGTGTAACTGACATGATTGCATGTGTAGGGAAGTTACAACTAATGTCAGCTTAATTTGGGTATGGTGGATCTGGATGTGTAGGGAAGTGTGTAACTGTGTAATTGACATGATGTGTAAACCACGTAATTGATATAATTGTGTACGTAGGAAGTGTAACTGACAGGGTTTATTTGACATGATCCCTTGTGTAGGAGAGTATGTAACTGACATGATCACATGTGTAGGGAAGTGTGTAACTGACATGATCACATGTGTAGGGAAGTGTGTAACTGACATGATCGCATGTGTAGGGGAGTGTGTATCTGACATGATCACATGTGTAGGGGAGTATGTAACTGACGTGATCGCATGTGTAGGGGAGTATGTAACTGACATGATCGCATATGTAGGGAAGTGTGTAACTGACATGGTCGCATATGTAGGGAAGTGTGTAATTGACATTATCATACGTGTAATTGAGTGTGTAACTGATGTGATCGCATGTGTAGGTCTGTGGATGGCGGACCTGGTGGTCACCCAGCTACTGCAGGAGTCGGTGCGAGAGAGGGAGCGTGGCATCGTGAACGGTGTCCAGAACTCACTCAACATGCTCATGGACGTGCTCAAGTTCACCCTCGTCATCATACTGCCCTACATCGAGACCTTCGGCTACCTCATCATCCTCTCCTTCATCTTCATTTGCTTCGCATCTCTCTTCTTCGCCGTCTACTCACGCTCCATACGTGGCCACCTGCTCCACTGTGAGAAGATCTTTCCGTGCCTCAAGATCAACAACAATACTACGCATACCCCCATCTACAAGGGAGAGATCACTCGCACTGTCACGGTCGACGAACCGCCCAAATCGGTGGAACGTGACGTGGTCTGAGGCCAGTGATTGTCCAGCGTTTATGATAAAGTCCGCATTTTTGTCTGTTTGTCACACAAGTATAAATGCAAATGAAACATCGGGTGAAAAGAAAGTACTGAGTTTTGTTTGATGTAAGCATATTTGGTTAACTCTTGTCAGTTGCGGAACAGAAATGCTATAGGCCATATGTAACCTAACAAACCAGGGATTAACATGGATTAATACTGAATTTCAACTCAAAAATGCACATATCAACCAAGTCGTGACATGTCTGTATGTGCACTAACAGGACTGTGATTGTAGCTGAAATGTTGTAGTGCGCATACATTCCGTGGCCTGCGGAAGTTTATGTCTTCTTTCTCCTGACTTACAAGTGGTGGGATACTGTCCACAGACAGTGTCCAACATATGCTCAATGAACCAGGTGTTAAGTTGCACAGGCCAATTGTGCATGTGAGCCTAAGAAGCTGTATGTATCATGTTAAGATCAGTTATATGATTTACTACAGCATGTTGACAGTGTACTGCCTGCCAAATTGTTTTTAGTACCAACGTTTGCAACTTGAAAGTTACCTCCTAACATGTTCAAATTGTAAACAAAAATCTAGTTTCAAAACAAACTTTTTGCCCCAGTATTGGAGAGATGTGCTGTGTTAACTGTTGATTTAGATTGATTTTGTTCAACACAGCCATCTTTTGTTATTGTAGTGTCATGACTTGAAGACCTTAGCATTGCTGTAATAATCCTGAAAATAATTTAATATTGCTACTATGCCAGTCCTGAAAACAATTTAATACTGCTACCATGCCAGAAACTGCCACGGTTGTTAACAAGGAAGTTGTTTTCATGAATCATCAGATACAGCTGAGCTGAATTATATTTATACAAATATTTTACAATTATGCGATTAGTGTACACCTACTTAGATATTGCACAGTGTATGGCTTGGGTAACATGCAAGTATGCATTCGCACAAATCACAGTTAGGCACACACATTGATTGTGTACGCAACTGCTCGTACAAAGGTATATCTATAACTAGAATTTATAATCCAATAGTAAATCATTTGATGATGCAAACATTATGTCAATGTAATTGAAACTTAAATTATTTGTATCTATTTGTATGTGTTCTTTCTAACTGGTGTTTGTATATTCATGCCAAATACATGGCATTTTGTGTTCATGGCTAGGGGGGTGTAGGATGGACAGAATGGGTCCTAAGAAATCAGTAGACTCCACACCGTGCCCCCGAGTGTCTTATGAACAACTGCCATTAAAAAAAGTCGTTGCACAGCAATGGTAAGACATTATTTTTCGTATTGGTATTTAATGAAGTTCTATAATTATATGCAAGAATATTTACTAATTATAGTTGATACACTTAAACTTGTCCAATTAATTTGAAAGCAAGTTTGTCCACTTTAACTTTGTTGAAGAATGGTTATTGTTAGTGGTTTTATATAGCGATTATGATAAGCAACTTTGCAGAATGTTGACGTGTTAATATATACATATGTGTATTGTTATATCATAGGTAGTGGCTGTCCTGGAATGTCATTGTGCTTTGGTTGTTTTAGCATGTTTTGGGGAGCAAAATTAATTTTGTATTGGTTGTGTAAATTTGAGTTCCTGACTGTGGTGACTGAGTTGATGATGTTATGGCTGGGTTGATGATGAGATGACTGAGTAGATGATGGATGACTGAATTGACAATGTGATGTTATGTAAAAGAAGTCTACAGGTCCAAAGTATAATGTTCATTCTTTGAATTGGGCCATGTTAATATTGTTATGTGTTGTTATTGTTACAAACTTGAATCATGTCTTTTGTAATAACAAGGGAGACTCCTTGGTATGATGTCACAATTTGTCATGTGCTGTCATTGCGTTGGGACATTTATTGTGCCACTTCATGCCATTACCTTTGCCATTGTTGTAGCTGGTTGATTCACTGGTCTGTCTGCCAGTGTGTGGACGAGAATGTGTAATTTTATGTAATGGTTCACCAGTGTAACTCAAGAACACGTGTATTAATAGATAACTAATAATAGGCACTGTGTTTGCGACTGCAAGGCAGTTTTTATTATGTTATAACTGATTACTTATTAACAAACTTGTGTCTGACATAAATCATTGAATGGGCTCAGCAATGCTGACTACCATTACTAACAATAACCATGCTTTATAGCACTTGTGTAAAGTCAGTACACTTCCTCATTGAGAGGCATCATTGTCATTAATATGGGCAGTTTTGGTGTCATCAGTTTGTCACCACCACACTGACATCTTCATGTTTACCTCCAAAAATGTGCACAAATAAAGTTTTAAAGAAATCAACTTGGTACATGTCGTGTTAGCACACTTACTGGATGTTTTAAAAGTAATGTGCCTGGAGGCATGGGCTACCACAGATCCCGCAAATATAGAATTGTAGGTCCTGTTTGTAAAAAAATAAGTATCATGAGCAAGTGTTTTTGTACTAACCCCCTACCACTGTATATTCACTGGATACAATAGCTACCCTATGCCAGAATTGAACACTCATTTGAAAGAATGTTTTCACCCTAAATCCTTGGTTATTCCTCACTCTTGTGATCTGGCTTTAAAGGGTGTAAAGGATCGCATTATTATTTGTGATGCTTTATTATTAATATTCCCATTAACTTTTACACAATTAAAATCATTTAGTGGCACTGTAAGTAATGTAGTAGTATACACATTACCTGGTAATAGTAGATAATAGTTGTAAGAACTGTACTTAATGAGCCACATTTATATAGCTTTAGATAAAATATGGTTCACAAGAAGAAATAATAAATAAAAGACATTACAAAACAAAATCAAGAATCAATTTAGCAGTTCTTCACATGATGACAGAGTAGTTATAATATGAAAAACTTAATGAATTAAAAACAATGTACGTGAGTATTCTAACAATTTGGAAATTTAATAATTATGTGAAAACAAATTGGTCGAACTGTAACTTATTCGAGAAACATGGCAATGAATTTCATGCAAATAGAGTTGTCCTCAAATTACAAAATATTTTAACATTAAGCATTTAATAGAAATAATGTAGTTTTGGTTGCATGTATACTTCTTAAATTCTGATCTTTAAAGGGGGTGGTCTAGTCTTTAGGTCGTCTCTAGAACAATAATGTTATCTTTTTTTGCAAGAAATTAACTTACTTTGTAGCATAAAGTTTGAAACGTATGATGTGACACCAGTACATGAGCAAGATCTATAACTGATGGGTCGAAATATTGTTCGTTTCAAAGGCTATGCTCCAAAGTAAGTTAATTTCTTACTAAAATTAACAAACCTAGGAGCCATGAACATTCTAAGTATACCCCGCCCGTCTTAGACTTAGGTATATGTCGATTTTATTTTTAAATATATTAACACTACTAGCACCTACACAATCAGCTGATAACCTGTTCCATTTGTTTACTGTTCTTTGTGGACATTTTTTTCTTCTAATATCTATAGTCTACACTGCTTCTTGGCTAATGTAACTCCATGTCCTCTAGTCCTCTCTTCCTTGACTGTGAAAAAAATATTTCTGTCAATATTTTCATACCCATTCAGTATTTTAAACACCTCAATCTGATCTCCTCTCAATCTTCTGGTTTCTAGTGTTGTTAAACCACATTCTTTTAGACGCATTTCATAACTAATATTCCTGAGTTTTTGTATCATTTTGGTTGCTCTCCTTTGTACTCTTTCTAGCATATCAATATCCTTCTTGCAATACGGCCTCCATGCTTGTATACAATATTCTAAGTGAGGTCTAACTATTGTTTTATACAGCGGTATTATTAGTTCTTTTTCTTTGTACACTATATTTCGCCTAATTAATCCAAGAATTTGGTTTCCCTTCGCTGCTGCAATTCCACACTGCTCTGACACCTTCATGTCAGCACTAATAGTTAACCCTAAGTCCTTTTCCTTTAAGGTAGTATTTAGTACAGTACCACCCATTGTATATTGTGCATCTTCATTCCCATGTCCTGTGTGGAGGCACTTACATTTTCCAAAATTAAACAGCATTTGCCACTTCTCAGACCATTCTATCAACTTATTAAGATCATCTTGTAAATGCTGTCTATCTGCATCACTTTTAATTTTCCTAAACACTTTTGTGTCGACCGCAAACTTCAACACCTAGCTTGTTATGTGATCATCCAAATCATTGATATATATTAAGAATAAAATAGGTCCCAGTACTGATCCCTGCGGTACTCCACTCAAAACCGATTTCCAGTTTGAAACCCTCCCAATCAACTACTACTCTTTGTCTTCTATCAATAAGCCATTTTTCTATCCAGTTGATCATACCATTTCCTATGCCATGGGCCTTGGAGTTTAAGTAGTAGTCTTTGGTGTGGCACTTTGTCAAAGGCTTTTTTAAATCTAAGTAGATTATATCTACTGGTGATCCCTCATCTACCCACTTTGTGACATCTTCCAAAAAACGTAACATATTTGTTAAGCATGACCTCGCTTTTAAAAACCCATGTTGAGATGGGTTTATCAATTTATTTTTAACAAGAAAATCAACCAGGTGATCTTTAATTAGTCTTTCTAATAGTTTGCAAATCACCGATGTTAAACTCACTGGTCTATAGTTCTCTGACTTTTTTCTCGAACCTTTTTTAAATAATGGTATAATGTTTGCTTCTTTCCATTCTAACGGAACTATTCCCTCCTCTAATGACAAATTGAACACTGTTGCAAGCGGTATGCTGATTTGTTCTACAATTTCCAATAGTAATTTGGGAGGAATCCCATCCACTCCAGGTGATTTATTATCCATCATATCTCTTATTTTCATAGCTACCATTGTTGGGGTTACAATTAGTTGTCCTAAATAGTCAAACTCTCTCCCTTACGAAGCAGAAGTAAATATTGCCAGGGTAAAGTCTGTGTTAATTTGAACAGGCCTTCCAGGGAGTAAAGGTTAAAGTGAAGAACTTATATTGTTTGTTTTCATTACCACCCTCGTGTTGAAGTGGTGGAGAATGTGGGAGATCTAGTTGTGGTGTGGGCTCCTCTCTCTCTCTCTCTCTCTCTCTCTCTCTCTCTCTCTCTCTCTCTCTCTCTCTCTCTCTCTCTCTCTCTCTCTCTCTCTCTCTCACATGTGGTGTTACTGCTTCTAGGTGCAACGTGCAGTTCACGACTCATCTCTTGCTTCAACACACTCTACCTCTTCTGCAAGGTGAAGCCAGAGCTGCTGATACCATACGCCAACATCATACAGCCGTACCTCGACATCAAGTGCAATGTAAGTTGGCTATCATAGCCAAGCTGTTTGCACATGTAACCATGCTATGCTGAGATATTTGGACAACTTTAAATTGTACGATGCTTACAAAATGTAGTCAGGCTAAGTGTTGATGCCAGCATTAACTTTCTAAATGTTGACTACACTTTGAAGTGATGATTACACTTAGTTGACAGCGAACATGCATATTTTCATATGTTTTCTTTTGTCAGAGAATGTATGGAGAACTGAGATACAGTCACCTGAATTTAAAGACAAAATGCTTCATTTCAGTTGCTGTAGAACTGGTTTTATATTATTACCTGATATGGTACAATAACTCATGAGCAAACGTGAAGTTTTCAAGGTGCATATAATTACATTGTTTTGGGGGGCATTTCGCTAACTGTATATGGGGGCAGCTTCTTTTCATTTTGTTTTTGATGTTGTATAGACGCCAGGAGATTACATGGTGCTACACAATGTTGCGAGGATCCTCGAACTGGGAGTGCCCCTCATGGACCACCCTGGCGAGAGTTTCATTGCTCAGCTCGAGGAAGACATGATGAAACTTGTGCTCAAGCACGGCATGCTGGTATGTCACTGATTCTCAGCCCTTGTTGGGGCTGTCCTGGTCCCAACACCAGGTGCATGTCTATTATTTATGTTGTTTGTGGTAATGAATTGTAAAATGTTTATGTTATTACTGTTTAAAGTCACATAGCTAGCTGCTGCAAACATTGGTGGTATCTTTATATAGAGCTGGTACTTTACTAGGGACATAGCACTTGAAATTATTATCACTAGCGAATGCCAATTTTGCCCAGCTCTGAGCAATCTTGTGATTATATCATTCTTAAATGACGAGATTGAAGAGAAATGACGAGATTCCAACTAGGACGATTTCTGTCTGTTGGTTTTCATGCTAATGCCTTAGTCAATCATGTGGTAGTATTAGTGTTATACAGTTGGTCAGTACTACAATGTTGTACGTGTCGAGAAGATTTGCAATTTCTGTATAAATTCGAACTATACATGCAGCACCATCACAACTTACATATATTTGTATTGTAGGTGCTGCAAAGCTGTGTTAGCTGTCTTGGCGCAGTTGTAAATACAGTCACACATAACTATCTGTATTGATTTCTAGCATTATTGTAAAAGGATGATGAAATATAGATGTCAGTGTATTGGAAGCTAAACGTATGTGTGGGTAAACATGCCAGTGCTATTAACTCTACTGCATGGATAGCGTTCTTATTTTACACCCTGCTGTGGGCAGATGATTTGAAATATCCTTTTGGTTAAATAAAAACGTTGCAGCATCAAATAAATCCTGGTTCTCAAATCTCAGTGCGTTGCACATACAAGGGGGGGGCACCAGCGGTTTTAGGCATTTTGCACAGTAGAGTTTATATACCTGTGATCCACTGACCTATCTTGTGAAGACTGGCGTTGTGTATCATCCTCACAACCCCGGGCACTGGTGACTACATTACAATCTTGGTATCCATGGCGTGTTGACATGTCAAAACCTGGATTTATTGCCAGGCTCATAAGCCAGTCCTCTGTCTTTAGTGTCATCTCTGAGAATACACACTGAAAACATCATTCCCTTCCCATTCCCTCCCTTTGTGCATCCCTTCACCCATTAGCTCACCCAAAACGATAGAATCTTCAACCCAGTGGTGGTAGTTGTTAAATAGATGCCTGTACTGGCCGCTAGTCACTGCCAGTCGTGACTACACCTGTGTGATACTGAGTGGCTGTGGTTGCAGGTGTGCTCACTCAGCTGATGTGTGAGCACCAGAAGGACCCCAGCAGTCCCCAGTTGGCCAGTAGTCGACCCACCCTCCTACGGTCTCTCTACACCGTCGGGCTGCTCTGTCGACACTTCAATTTTGACTCTCAGGAATTTGGTGAAAAGAAGGTAGGATTGAGGGCATTGTTGTGTTGTCACCTGTTGTTTATTACGATGTATGTGGGTGGTTATTCACTTTAATAAACTTGTTGGGGAATTAAACAGATGTTTAGATGAAGAAGTGTCTAACATTGAAATTAATTGAAAGTGAACTATGATGGACTATGGTTATTTTATGATCATTTTAACAAACAAATCTGACTGAGCATATGTAGGTAAGTATACCTTGTTTGGCTAAATGGTATAAAATTATAAAGAATGGAAAAATGTGTGTTACATAATGTTAGTTTGATGTATTTATTTAGGCTTCAAAAATGGTTTGAAACAAGTTATTCATGTAGCAGTCTAACAGGCATAGGTGGTCTGATGTTAAACAACTTCTGGGTAGTGTCATACACTACTGTTTTGTAAGCATCCCTAAGAAAAGCTGATCTAAAATGAATGTTAATCTAGAATGAATGGGGGAAGATTTATATTGTTGTGGTCATTTAATCCAGGTGTCCATTCGAGACAAGGTCTTCGATGTGATGCTTTACTTCATCCGTCACAAAGATGAGGAAGTGAAGCACAAGGCCCTGGCAGGACTAGGTCAGTTCAACTGAAGATATGCAAATTTTCTCATCTAACGGGTTGTTTGTTCATAATTTTGTACAATGATTACTAATTTTGTGATCTCCACTTTCTTACTATATTTAGTACTTTATGTTAATAATGTCTAGATTGAAAGTTATGTTGTGATCATTACAGCATGTTGATATGCAGTCATTAGCAGTAGAGTTTCACCATATGTTTTATCCAGTGACAAAAATAAGCTGCCTTTATTGCACGTGTGTGTTTTAAAAGACATCACAAATTAGTAGATGAGAGTACAGAAAGAGACATGCGGTCCTTCGTACCTGGGAAGAGTAATTAATTACAAGTTATCAGGTTATTGCACAGATAAACACTGTGATGTTTCTTGCAAGCAGGGTTCTTTGTGACGTGAGAGTATGAATACATGCTGGGCCAGGACATGCGGGAGTTATACATTGACCTGATGACATGCAAGGAGGCCCCGGTGAAGATGCGCTGTCAGGTGCTACGCAACATGCTCATGTACTTGATGGAGGAGGAGGCGAGGATGATCAAGGCCGATCAGGAGGGAGTGTAAGTTCATCTCGGTCATACCCAGTTTATTGTATGATTTAACTTACTTTGCAGCAAGTTTGTCGATGAGTACTCGTCAACAAACTTTTGCTCCAAAGTAAGTTAAATCATACAATAAACCATTCTTAGAGCCAGGAACAATATAGTCAGTATTGTCATACCCAGTGTCGTGAGTTTGCACCAGAACTATGTGTAATAATATTATTAATATTCTGACAATAATAAACTGCTTTCATACATCCACAACAATGTGTGGTGGTGGTTTATGTGTGTGCATGTTAATGTTTTCTTTCTAAATGCAGTGCATCCCAGACTTATGGATTAATCTCACAGATATAAATAGAACACACCAGTAGAACAAGATCGCTCGGCCGCTATCAGTTGACACATGATACTTTGAAGTCAACACGGGCTGGTGACAGCCATGCTACTGCACGGCAGAAAGCTACTGCAGTCCCTGTATATACATAGGACTGCACCAAGTTTTCTACATAATTATCACGTTATTTATTTACTGACATCAGTTAGCCAGTGTCTCACTGTGTGAAGGGTGAGTACAGCTTATTACTATTTCATTTGTTATTCTACCAGATCCACAATTGTTGTGGTGTTTTATTACAAAAAGTCATTAAAAATCAACCAATTGAAGTCCGTCCTTCAAAGACATTGGCGAGAACACCCGGACCTATATAATTAATTAAAATTTCACAGATTAAAAAATAGACCATACAAAGTGGATGAGAGAATAGGGAAAATAACAACAAAACAGAGCTGCCAACATTACTAACAACAACAGTAGTTGAAAAGGTAGAAAAGTAGTAATGTTAAGATAGTCAACTAACTAATTACACTGTGTCAATAGTAATAACACTAAATAAATAAAATCAGGCAAACTAGAACAAAATAGCAGGGGTGTCCTAGTAACAGGTTTCCTTAAAATGACAAGTTTCCTGTTCATGTCCCCTAAACATAATTAGTTTGGTCATTTCATGTATTATTATTGGTCAATTTGCATATGACTGTAATGTCTTAAAACTATTAATTTCCTAAATTAATGGCAGTGGAACATAAATACGTTCGCATAGACTGTAACCTAAGCTGTATATATAACCTGTGGAAAGAGACTCCGGATCCTGTTTTCTGTCGAGTTATACGCTACACAGGAAATAACTTGCTACTTCATAATGACTGTTGAAGCCAGCATGTCCCCAAATGGATTAACGTTGCTCACATCAGTGTCAACCACCGAACTGTCCAGTGTTGGGGTTCTATATAATCCGGGTCACAGCTATTCCCCTAATGACTAAGCTGAAGGATACAGCATATCCCACTGGATCATTATTCACATTGCCAAGGAACCACAGTGACACATATTTAGATCCCTACCCCAACACAGTGAACCAACTGGAAACATTCAACAGCTGGCCCTGCTGGCCTACTCCAGAAATTAATCATGAGCTATCTTAACTATGCCTAGGGCTAGGGGCACAGCGACACATATCCAAGTTAAAAATTTCGTCTTAGCAAACGTTTTTTACATTTATTACATTGCTCCACAGTTCTATTCTACCCTGCCAGTGAGTACAGCACTTTCTGCCTGGCAAGTAGATGGCAGCCAGTGGTCCACAGCGGCTTCAGTGCAACGGGCCAGCTTGTCACTCTAGTCTATAGGGGAAAGATTAATGATCTAACTCTGTGATTAATCTATACCTACTCAGATGATAAGCAACCCCTTTAAAATTCCAATTTGTTGATTGTTCTTACCATCATTGAATGTAGGGTTTACACTGGACATTAGACAGATGTTAATTGAATGTTCACATTGTCATGAATGTTTTTTTGTGATTTTCAGGCTATAGGGGATGTTTTACATATCTAGCACTGTGAAACACTGCTCAGATATACATCACAACAAACAGTGATATAAAAAACTTGGGAAATTGTCTTTTGCATCTGTGTCTGTAGCATAATCGTCTGCAGCAGTGCATTTTTGCTAGCAATGGAAATAAATGCGATATGTAATAATAATTATTAAAATATATGTATAGCAATAAATAATGATGTATAATAATACATTTTTTGTGTTTGTTTGATACAGGGAAGAAACTGCAGAACAAGAAGGATTTGAAGGAGATGGGCGATATACAGTCAGGGTAAGTTGTCTCGTGGAAACTGCTCTTTTCAGAAGCGCATGTGCTTCCTTCTAAGTTCTGTCAAACGGCTGTTTTTGGTGAGTAACTCTAGTTTCGGAGAGTGTTTTTGTCTCAGTGTACATTTTGATGTATCCATGTGTGAACATTTCTATAAAATGATATGATCCTTTATCTAGATTTAATACGGTAATTTTTGTAGCGGTGAAACATGCAAATCCTCCAAGATGCAACATGCATTTGCTTTCTTTTATGTTTGTCTGCCTCCTTGAACCATTCACTTCTGAATAACAATGACCTTTCTCTTACTTGAGAGAATTGTGCAGTGATGAGTGCATCAGATTGTGACAATTTAAATGCGTTAAACCATGTAAACATGTGCATTAATTCTCTTTGGCTGGTTGTAAGCTAGTAGTATTGATCTTATTTGTTTTTATATTTAATATGGTGACATGTATAATATCCGTATCTGCCACACAAGACCCTCATGATGTTTGTTTGAGTTGTGTGTTTCTCTTGCAGATACTTGAGTCTTTCTTCCATCATCACTCACAAGTGCAAGTGAGGATGATTGCACTCAGTGTCATCACCCTCATCCTACGACAGGGCCTCGTGCATCCTGTACAGGTAGGTAATCACCCTCATTGTGTACTCACCCTCACCCTAAGACTGTACCATGCACCCAGTGCAGGTAGGTAATCATGTGTGGTGTGTTGAATTTGAAGTACAAGGGGGTTATCCAGAGATATAGGCTTAAATAGGTTGATGAATACATAAATGTTATTAGTGTAATGTACAATGCACTCTGCATGTGAAAGAATGCACGTTGACTAGATTATGGATGGTGTGTGGGGCTGTTGCAGATTGTACCATATTTGATCAGTATGGGAACAGACAGCGACAGCACCATCAGAACAAAGGCTGACCAACAAGTACAAGAGCTCGACAAGAAATACCTGGGCTTCATTCAGGTAACAACAATTAACACCAGACAGACATGAGATTTACAAAAATGGGCATTGATTCATGGTAGACCCGCATTTAATCATTGTACCAGATGAAGCTTGATCTGTTGTGGCCATAACTGCCTGCAGATAAGCTGGCCTTTAATGACTTGTATATGCGGTGCCATCTGCAGAAATATGACATTATTCATGTAGCAGAATACAATTAAGTGTAAAGATAATAACCAAAGAACCTGTGTAAATACAGCAAATAGCTGTGTATAACTAGTGTGTTGTTGGTAAAACAATAATTAACGTAGCATTTGCTGTGTGATAGGGTTATATGGCTAACAATTGGAACAGTTTGAGTTACCATTGTTTGAAAAATATTTCACTTAATGATGAATCAGAGGGAACGTTTAAAAAAGGGGTCTAAATTGTGAAGAATGTAATACTAAAAAAGTGAAACAATCAGCCTTGGATTTAGAACTTGGCAGTGTCATTGGTACATGCCTGTAACTCAGCTGCATTGGTGCTCCAGATAAAGGCAATGCAGGGAATCAAGATGTACAGACTGCAAGAAATCCTGCAGCAAGTTCCATCTGAGCCGATCCATGGCATCCGCACAGATGACGACAACATCATCAGTCTGAACAGCTTCATCTACTCCCTGATCCACAGTAACCGTGGTCAGAGGCGTGCCATGCTCCAGTCTCTGCTCAACATGTTTGACGAAACAGGGGTATGTCATTTGGTTTACACATCATGTAGATATGCTGGGTTGGTTGGGATTGTGTGTTAGGATGATTTTATAACCGTACGAATGAGGATGGATGGTTCAAATCTGTACTGTTTTTCATAGTCAGTTAGCCTTTTTCTTGTGATATTTCGCCATCAGTGTCATCACATTCAGTGGAAGACATAAGTAAGTTCGTAAATAAGATGGACACTCGCATATCTCTGACAGTTTCCACAAGAGCGACCCAGGCCATAGCTATGATCCCCCCATCTATGTGTTGTCCATCTATCTGATAAAGTTTGATGGTGATGAAACAATATGCCAAAAGTAAAAATATACTGATTGTGATGTCATAACTAAAAACAAAAGTATTTTGGTGTCTTTGAAACTGTTGGACTTGGCACCTCCTAGTTGTCTCAAGTACACAATACAATCTGTTCTCTCATCTTATTATGGTAGTCTTGTAAATAATACAAGTTTCATATGGAATACAGTGTCAACAATAACCTAACCTAAGTAACTTATGATTTCCTTTGCATTTTGATATACTAGCAAAAATGCCCCCACTTACATTGACTTCTATGAAATAAGATGCTTGTGTCGTCGGAGACAGACTGCATTTGTATGCTAATACATTAATTTTCATGAAATAAAATGCTTGTGTATGTGGATGCAGACTGCATTGTGTGTGTGTGGAATATTGTGTATGTTTGTGGGTGATTGCAGAAAGCGTTGTTGAGTGAGCTTATCTATACGGCAGACAACATTTTGATATTGTCTAACTTTGTATTCAATCACGCATGGATAACCACAGAGATAAAATTATGTTTTCTCATATTAAATAATATACTACAAAATGTCAGACTTCAGTAAAACGTTTGTTTTGTAGCAATGACACTTGGAGTTGTGATGTTCATATTCTGTAGACACAGGAGAGTGAATCTGTTGCTGTTTCTTCAGGTCTTCTTTCCTGGAGCAGCTGATGATGACAGAGCTAAGCTTGAAGACGATGATGATGAAGAGTTGAACACATTATTAGGTTGGTAAAGTAATCGCAACACATCCATTGCAATAACCAATATAATTTATTCATTTGTTGCACATTATCATACTTGCCCCAAAAGAACAATCCATACTTTACTACAGAAGTCATCATTAACTTTCTGTAGGGTTCAATGTAAAATCTGCTGTCATCACTCACTCAGTTTACAAGCAAATAACTGTAACATGAACTGTTTTTGATCTAGTTGGGGCCTTGAGGAAATGTTGGTATTTCCAAACTATTATTGATTGTTTAGGAAGTTACTACATGCTTTGTGGTAGACATGTTTTTTGGGCGTTGATGTAATGTTGGTATTATCAAATTGTCATTGATTTACTTGGATCTTCCTGCAGCAGTTGTGAGATATCTGAATGTTTATAATCTGGTATTGCAGAGTGTATGCCAGAAGACACGACGGCACTGCCGAACCTGTTCATGATGTCACAGGGCTGCATACTTCTACTGATGCTCAAACAACATCTGAAAGAACTCTATCGCTTCACAGACAGGTCAAGCTATCAACATTGACCTTTCGTCGGCTGTAATTGTAATACGTATTAGTTTAATATAGTCAATAGTGCCAGGTCCAACATTAACAATTAATCTACAATTGCTAAAAATATTATTAGAATACCATTTCTGCTGAATGTTGTATATAATAACAAACTAATAATAATTTAAAATACTAATGATACGCAAATAAATATCAAGAGTTTAGCCAGTTGTGATATCAGATGTTTTTCTGTAATGATTTGGTAGACCTTCAAAAATTAAAAATTAATAGATCCTCTTGATTTTAGATCAGAGCAGGATTTGTTACAGAAACACTGGATGACTTTATTCCACGTAACAAGTTCTCTTGTTAACCTCCTTGAAGTTTGTTGACATTTGTGTTGTTCCATACAGCAAAATTCACCGCTACTTGCCAACAGAACAGGCAAAGGTGTGGGACAAACCTCTGAACTGCAAAGCAAAGATGACCTTTAACCCAAGCCAAGCAATGGATCTGATTAGAGAGGGCACCCAAGACTTGCCACAAGATGATGACACCAAAACTAAGTTGATTCAGGGCTACTTAGATGTGAGTGCACTTTGTTAGTGTTCTATTTGAATAAATAGGCTGGATATGATTTCTCGTTCATAATCTAAAAACTGTGATCTAGAAAATGTCTACGAACTAGTTGTGTTTTAAATATGTTATTATTGTCTAAACTGGGGGTTTATTAATGACACAACTGGATGTGAAAATGTTGTAATAGAAAATATTACCATAAATTTGACACAAGGATCATCCTGACTAAATGGACATTGTGTTAGTCATGTAATATTATATAAACAGTTTCTCTTCTGACATATAATTAAGCACAATTTTGAAAATACAATTACTCTGCTATCTGTATGAAATGGGCATTTAGCATGCAAGGTAAATATGTTATTTGAATGGAAATGTTTTAATACATTGATGGTAAAGAACTGATAAGACCACGCCTAATGAATGCCCACTCTTATTTCAGTTCAAACAGCTCATGCTGTCCATAGACCCAGATGATGACGATGACATTCCCCCACCCCCCTCTCAGTCCGGTCACGGCACCCCAGCCGCTGCAGGCACGCCCTCTGGTGGCCAGGCAGGGGGTGATGCAGCGGACGCAGGACAAGGTGGCCATGAAACTGGCGAATCATAAGACTCAAAACCAGTTGCCGTTATTGATCTCTCCGGGGATGGCGATGGAGATAATGGTGGTCAAAAGGTGAGCACGGTCATTTCGTCATAATGACACTTGATTTATTTTTTTATGATTTATTTTAAAACTTATTCAGTCAATTTTTTTAGTTATTTTAGGTATGTAATTACTTTTGATTTACTGTATGACGTCTGTATGACGTCTGTATGACGAATTTAAAAGCAACACGTTGTAGATATTTGTTAACTAAAATACATTCATATAACTTACTTACATTGATCTGAAATGACCTAATATTGCATACACAGAGTTGTGATTGCCGGCAAGCTGATAAACTGTGTGATGATTATGTGCAGGTGGAGATACCGAAAGCGCCATCGTCACTGATGGCATACCACAAGTGTTTGATGAGTTCACATCATCGCCGTGGTCGCACGTCAAAGTCATCCTCCCACAGCAGCAAACCTCACAAACACAAGAAGAAGATACGATGGCGGCATTATAGTGAGGACGATGACGAGGAAGACGACAGCGAGGACAGTGACTATGTGGTGTAGCAGTGCCAGTGGTGCTTGTTGCGGTGCGGAAATAACAAGACTTTGTGATCGGTCACATCTCTGTGATCTGGTGTGCTGATCACAGCTGCAGACTGTCCATTAGAATGGCTGTGTGGCTCCGTGAACTGACAGAGTTCAGATGAACAGGCAGCGGTGCACGTTCGGTGCAATAACAGGGCATAGCCTACTGGCTCGTTGCCACGGGATACAGTTGCCATGGGATACAGGTTTTGTGTGAAACTAGTCGCTGGACCACAGTTTGTAGCTTGTGTCAATATGGTCCTGTTTGGAGATTTATAGAAGACCTGAGGACGTTATCTGTGTGCACAAACACTGCATGCCTGCCTACGTCACATAAGAGCCCATGTGTCCTATATGTTTAGGTACTTGAAGCAACTGCAGAAGGGTCCTCTACTGGGGACAAGTTATCATAGACATCATGATGGTCTACACCTGAATTATTGGGGGTAGTCGGAATGTGTGCTCCCACACATCTGATGTTTACAAGTGAAAAACTTATACCACATTATATGGATAGACATATGGGTAGTCATGCCTGTCAACCCAAGGACCAATCGACTCCCGTTGGTGACGTGATTGTCGATCTAGAGCGTGCTATTGTTGTGAATAGATAAGATATTTATATACATAAATATATATAACTTGTTGGACTATTTATATTGGTATGTGTTGTGACATTTGTCTCTTACGTAGCTCTGCTGTTGGTATACAGAGGTACCGTAGTGTACATTTTTAGAGTTAGGAGCATGGGAGGGTGGGTTCTTTGTGTACATTTTTCATTTCATAGACATCTGATTGAATATAAAATTATGTGTTTATTGTTTTTAATCATTGGGGTTCTTTATGTGAACAGATCAAGGCCGTATTTCACTAGGGTTTTATGTGTTAATGAAATGAGGTTTCTGTTGGAACTTATGTTTGCTCACAACTTAAAGACTGATTGTAACATTATGCTTGCAATTTGGTTTATGTGATAATGACAAATTAATTGATAAAAATAATGTCATAAGATTGGAATTTTGGCTCATATATAATGACATTTATATTATTGATAGAATTGTATAAAAAAAAACAGTTTAAAGCAGTTTATAAATTGTAATTATGAAAAAAATGACCTATGAAGTCATTTGCATTGTGAGACGATGCTGCAAGGTGTTAGGAAGATCTCTAGACAGGATAGGTCAGGTCTATTCCGTCGAGAAATAATAAGCTATTTTATCCAGTTACATACCTTGAATTTGGTGACTTTCCTTTGACCTTGATAGATTGGGAGAAGGGTGCTATAATAAGGCACAGCTGATTTGTCAGAAAATCATTCTTTAATTGTCAAGAATCAAAGGCCTGTTACTAGGGCATTGTGGAAAATGGCTGTCGCCAAATTCCGCTGCAATTGCAGGGCATTATAATTATTTCATGTTATTTCTGTTGAAATAGAAGTTAATGTACGACGTGTATTGTTGTTGACAGCCACACAATACCAGAGGTATCTTTCATGTATAGCTTATCACGCCAGTTAATCGGAAACACCGTATTCTGCCCTGATCTATTGAATGGTCCTGCATTTAAAGAACTCACGGAGCAGGATGAATTTCTGTCAGTTGTGACTGTGCCATCAAGCATTTGTACGAGCGAACATTGCATTTTAACAAAGTCACTAAATGTGCGAGTTACTAGCTGAACTGGAAAATCGGCCATCTTGTTTCGTTCCTGCAAGCTTTATTACTTGTTGATAAGTTACCTTTTTAGTAGTCTAACGATATTTTAAGAGTTATGTTATTGTAGTATGTTAGAACTGTCGTGTCCTCGCCGCCGTCCTTACAACTGGTTAGGAATTACACCTAGGTTGTTTATGTACAGTCAAGACAGTTTTAGCTTTTATTGTGCCAGTGGTCGTTGGTCGTGGTACCACAGACCACCTTCTTTGTACATTATCACCAACGTGCAGTTTATACCCTGCCCTGAGTGGGCATGCACACTGTGGTATTCAATTTCATTGTGCTGTAATTATAAATGTTTTATTTCTGTGTGACACGTCACCTAATTCAAATAACCACATTGATGACATACACACTACAAATGGTCCAGCGAATAGGCATCTTTTTTCAGGAAATAAAGTTTGCATTTAAGGTTCTTGTGTGTTGCTTCCTGCTATTTAGTCTTAGCCCAAAGGTCCAATGGAGTTAAGTCATTACTCTGCATGCGCCATTAGCTCTCATATTTCAAAAACTGTTGAAGATCATTTTCTAATTTTGCATAGATGCTTCTTAGGGTACTATGCACACAACATTTATAGTCTATCAATTCATGTTAAAGCCTCCAGGGCCCAAAAACTGGTATATTTTAATAGAGTATTGTCACTGTACACAAGCAATCTGTAGCTGACTGCTCTTGAAGGGCATCTGAACGTCTCCCCCAAAATCAAAATGTTCAGATTTTGCCTGTTTCACTATTCATTAGACTAGTGTATTCCTCTACCAGAGGCCCGGCTCTCCACTACCCCATCTGTAAAGCTGGACATTTCCTGCCAACCTTTGTTGCAGGAAATGTCCAGGGAGCCATGGAATTTGCTGCCAGGGAGCAATTAGACAAGGCGCCCTTGACTAATTGCTCCCTGGCACCAGTGACGGGGGCTGTGTCAATAACATCGTATAATTATGCAGATCCCTGTTAAACTGATTGTAATCAACAGAACACAATAAATTGGTATCAAAAAGAACATAAAATATACAAGTATAATAGTCAATGTATTCCATTATTATGCTGTGGATTAATATTGTCATTAGCATTCATATTTTTTTGAAGAAAATTGCATTACACAATCATGTACGGAAGTCATTGTCATATTCATAATTAAAATATATTAATTAATAACAAAATAATATTAATTATCATTTTTTCATATTTAGTGTCGACATCTAGCGAATGTGGTATAAATAACAGATGCAATCGAGCTCGGTTAACGGAGGCTAGGTAGACCATAGTCCACAGCGCCGCCGTGCGCAAAGTGGGCAGACGCGAGTAGCAGACGTGATAGTCGTTGTGAGGTTCGTAATGTAGATGTATTTATATCGGTTGCATTCATGTTTTGACCCTCGACAAGTTAAGGGAAGGGCAACCCTTAACAGTGCATAAAATGGGTTGGCACTCACCGTCAACACGAACATCTAGCTCTAGTCTAATCACTAGTTGCTCCCGTCTCAATTTGGGGCGTAAAACTAGAGGCACTGTCACTGGGGACGACGAGCACCCTGACAGTGACCATCCTCAGCATAGCCATAGAAAGGTCGGCTTGGCGTAAACGTTCTGAGAAAAGACTGACTAGTTCAATGATACCTCATAAGATAATAACGTTGTATCCACTATACAGCGGTACATACAGACAAATCAGTAAAACCCTGCCGAGCCCTGGAAACAACTAGTCTTAGTTTACCCTCAAGAGATGTTCGTGTCGTCTGTCCAAACAGTATGGCTATGCCTATGACCAAAGGCAATGTACCATTGTGGACTGTCTGTAGTGTGGCCTCGATTGTGGATAAATTATGACTGTATTAGACAAGTATACTTTAACAATCGGTTTCTGCCTTACGCAAGCACAGTAATGATAATGTATGCAGTTTTCATCAACATTGATTTTAAAAAATCATTCAGCAACATATCAATAACATATCAATCAGAACTACTCATTTCATCAATGACATGCAAACAAAGTGTTAAGTACAATATTTCTAGTATGATACTTACTTCAGTAGCTCAATCTTCACATGCTAAAATGTAAGCACACGGTTCATGCCTCAACGTTGCGTTAAAACTCATCACTAACACTGCACGACATAACACAACTCATCCACTTTCCTGTGGTGATTATGGTGAATTGTTGCTAATTGTTTGTACATCACCATCACTGATAAGCTGCACTGTACGCGCATGATCTGCATTCACTATCAAAATATATGTTAGAAGCCTATTTGCCTCATTTTAAAGAGACTAAGTTGTTGCAAGTATGTAGACACCCTTTGCTCAGACTCACAGTGTCTGATATATATCCAAATAAAGATGTACAATGTATTATGAAATCTAGCAATATAATCATAATTGTGAATCCCTTTAAGAACATTATGTTAAATTTATTTAATTTAAGTTCATTTGTGAAAACTGAAACCTACATTTGAAGTACAGGCACACACAATTAACCATTTTTACTTTGTTGCAGACATGTATCTGACTGAGACGCCGACCACTGAGGGGTGTTTGCAATCACCCACCCTAGATGGCAGGATTTGTAGCGATTTATGAAATCACAAGTGTCACTTGGAATTATGGGAAATATCAAATGATCTACTTATTTCCTGATATATATTTATTAACAATATATATTTATTAATGGTATAATTATACATAAACAAAACACACATCGAACGCTGTTGATAAACACCAGAAAAGATGTGCAAACACACATCCTTTGGCCTGTTTTCGATGTTGTTTATTAGTGAAGTGTTAGGAATGGCAATGCATAGTCACGGTGCTGACAGTCTGGACGATATGCTCACCAAGACGGCCTCCATCCTAAATGTAACGTTTCAACGATCTGAAAGATCGGCAATAAATGGAGTGAAAAAGAAAGGAAATGACACAATTGAAAGAGATCATCATCATCACGGGAAGGGAATTGATCTGATCAGTTGGCACTATGAATATGTTCAGCTTCCGTTGATCATCTCGATTTTTTTCATTGTCACTGCAGTTTGCAAGTTATGTAAGTGAAAAACCTTTTACTCATTTGTTGGTTTTCGACAGCCGAAGTTTGTATGCTGTGAGATAATGACTACATAACTATTTATGTTGTTAATAAATAATGCTGGCAGTATATATATAAATTAGCGGGGCCACAATTCTTTGTTTAATAAACAATGCGTAAGAGCTAAAAAATGAGGAATTGGATGAGAAAACAATTGTGTTAAAATTTCAGAGTAATCCATTATCAAGGAACATACCTCTCAACGCACCCAACGTTGATAGCATATTGAAATATTTATAACTTGTCCATTTGACAGTAATATGTGCTCAATAGTGAATCTATAAATGTTCTATCCTACGAACATTTTTAGCCCATACACATTGTTGATTTCAAAATAATTTTCTCACCATGTACAATTTTGCCACTAATATATATATATATATATATATATATATATATATATATATATATGAGTGTGTAGATATGTTTGTCATTGACCATATATATTTTACAGATTAACAAACTATCAGTTAGAATAATATGTAAATATGATCAGTGGTAAATTGTAGAGTGTAATAGATAAATAATATGCTTCATTGTGACAAATAATACACATAAAACATGATTAGTCTAATATCCATCAATTTCATATTAGAACAGATCTCATCAATAATTATTATTTCATTAAAAGAACACAAGTGTCATTTGGCAATGATTGATACCTTTGAAACATTCCATTCCATAAGAAATGAGCTTGAAATAATGTAAACCTCTCTGCTAACTGTTATTTCATGACTGACCTGATAGAGGGAATGATTTCAAAGAATGTTGTTGCAGTGTTTCATATGGCAGAGTTCCTGTCTACTATAGTTCCTGAATCTTGGTAAGTCTACCTTCTAGTTACTTGATATACATTGTTAATTCCTTCAAGAATGTTGTGTGTGTATATGTGATATAACAAATGCGATAATGATTAATTTGGAATTTATAATTGACATTAACTGAGAAATCCATGTAATGCATCAGTAATTTCCTGGGTGGCTTTACTGTGGGGTTAAGCCATTATGGAAATCATTCTAACATGAGCTCACTATAATAATATGGTGATGGTTAAAGCCATTTGTCTCTGACTCGACATGTGGCTGTTAATATATTACACACTGTACTGTGATGACTCTACAATTGGCATCTATACAGGTCTACATAAAGCTGTGTTTATTTATGATTTCAGTTTACTTATATGCCTTGGAACTATGGTTGGAGGAACGTTCCAGTAAGTGCTCACTACATTTTGTGATGTCATTTTGTGATGTCATTACTATTTGTTCTTGTAAAGGTTTAGAATTGTAGTAAAGGTATAACATTATGATATAGTCGCACAGGCTCCCAAAGTGCTAGAGCGGCCGTTATTACATTGTGTTTACGGTAGCCTACGTGATAAGGAAGCTATGAGGTTGTGGAAGTAGCGCGTCATCTGTCGGGCCATGTGGGAGTAGCGCGTCATCTGTCGGGCCATGTGGGGGTAGCGCGCCATCTGTCGGGCCATGTGGGGGTAGCGCGTCATCTGCCGGGCCATGTGGGGGTAGCGCGTCATCTGTCGGGCCATGTGGGAGTAGCGCGTCATCGGTCAGGCCAGACTTTAAACGCCTGCCTGCGGCTGAGCCACGCAGATGGGCAGCGACGTAGACAGCGACCGGTCAACCATATAGTTCAGAGTTGACAGGTCTAAGTGTAGCGTGTGGAGGGAACCACTAGGTGTCAATTATACCAATAAACAGTCTCACATCATCAGTGTGTTGAGTCTGGTGTTCAACATCACGATCCCTTACATTATTAAATTCATTGTTTTGCCATGTGAAATTAGCAAAGCTGATGATTAGTAAGCAAGCTTAAATGTCAGTGGAACCATTTTTCAAACATTCTATGTAAATGCAATAACATAAGACAGAAATGCTGTATTCGGTATTATCAATACATTTATTCATAAAAAGCACTTTAAGTAAGTGCAATTAAGTCTGTTATGAGTAGATAGAGGGAACATTTACAGCCAGCTGAGCATGATAAATAGTGTCACTGCCAGTTGTATTCATACAGACACATTTGACATGTATTTATTTAATTCTTTACATTTGTAGAATGTCTGCAGAACTTTGTGAACAAGTGTACACAGTGTAGTGAATATCACTTGGTGTGGGCTAAAAGTACAGAAACATAAGAAACTCACATACTTATATTTTCACGTCTTTGTAATTGATTTATTTATTTTGAAATATTACCTGTGGGTAGTATTCTTCTTATTGCATAATGTTTTAATGTCAGTATATTGTGAAGTGCCACAAACAATTATGGATGTGGCGCTATATGAAATAAAATATTATTATATAATAAAACTTATAATTTCCTGCAGATCACAGTGATGATAATAATTAATTGTTATTATATTATTATTTATAAGTAATTAAACTATTTTGCGCATGCGAATGCATTAAGTAAAATTTATAAATACGCACCCACAAACGCGACGGCTAACAGTATTTTGTGTAACGCTAACTTTTATAGCGATTACATCATTCTGTTTTTAAAATGTCATAGTCCATAGACTTTCGATGGCTATGTGTTCTAATATTTATTTGCTAATCCGCTGACATTAAAAATATGATTGTTGTTGGGAGTTACGACTTTTTATTAACTCTAATAAGCTTACATCACCAAAGTGTTGACATTTGTTTCCCTGAAGAACATTACATTATTTAATAACTAAAACACAAGAAGGGCACCATCGCTTTAAGTCACCAATTTACCATGTATAATCTGTTGCCACCATCTTGTTTGTGATGATACAAACTTTGGGTGACGGTGTCTTGTTTTAGCTTACTTCTAGGCGCGAGGGATCATTTTGTGAAATTTTCTGCACGGCTATTCTTCCTCTATCTTCTCCCTCCGTAAGTTTCTTCAGATTCTTCTTAATTACCGTATAATTTTATGATAGTTCACATTAATTAGATGCACAGTGGATGGGTACATGTATGGGGGGTTACTAATCATCAGAAGACGTAAGTTGTCTAAGGTGAGCGGCGACACAAATAAATTGCAATCATCTTCCATATGCCACTCTGCCAGGCGACATGTATGGTAAATATTTTAGAGCTGCATACTTTTTAGCACTATGCAGTGCAGTATACGGTACATTATACAGTTTCTTTTATAGTGCCTATAAACCATATTACATGTTTATAAGTTTTCCGGTATATTAACTTATTTAAGTGATAATGTTTGTCTTAATGCAGTAAATTAGTTATCTAGAAATCCTCCACTAAGTGGCACCAGTTGAAATTCCCACATCGTAGTCTGTCTGATCATAGCAATATCAGTTCTGATTTTGTGTAACTTAATCTATTGGATCAGTTTGATGAGATGAGAATAAAAGTTATATATCTTAGCAAGACCTGTTTGATCTTGGAGCATGAAAAACTTTGATCTTGTGTCATGAAATGTTTGACATTTTAATGTGATCTGTTTGATCTTGTAGGATCATCTTGGATGCGGCTTTCAGTTTGCATCACCGAGTGTTCTTTGATAACATCGGCACTGTGTTGCTATACGCTGTCGTGGTAGGTATGAGCCATACATTGCTAAAGGCTATTTAAGCATTATAGCAAAACCTACTATAGACATGTATACCTTTATGAAATAATGTCAGTTGATCTGTCATCTGAATAATATATTTGTGTCGCCTAGCATAGCCTGAACGAATGTATAATATGAATATATAATCATTATCTTTTCTAGGGAACAGTTCTCAATTGGATAATGATTGGTAAGTCATTACAAGTGATTTGTATTAAGTACTATTCTTGCTGTTTCGATACAATCCAAGTTTAATTAACATATATGGTTACATAAAACCATCTTCATTATCTAAAAAAAATGTATTACAAAGAACCAAATACAGTACAGTAATTAATTATTTAGTAAGTCCTTAAATGCATGATATATAATTACCTATTTGACATTATGAAAGGAATGTATATACATGTTGAACAATATACAGATGGTAAATTTGTAGACATACTGTGTATTGCATCGCCTGGTATGTGACGACAGGTTACACAGACTACGTAAATGTCCCTTGTTACAATTCAATAGAAGGGCTTCAGGGCAAATTGTGTAAATACCATGTTTTGAATTTTTGCACAAAACAGGACGAAACATTTTAAAGAAAACGTGATAAAACTGCAACAAACAATATACACAAAAAAGCCTAAAACATGTCTTGAATTTGTATAAAGATGCAAGCGATATATCAATCTTCATCCAGACTTTGTTACTAACAGTATTCTCTGACATTTTGTATTTCCAACATACACCAACATCATTGAGAAGTTTCATTGATTAATACCTGAGAATGGAACATGAAAATGACTTTTTCTCAAAAAGAAACAAATGGATATAACATGTTTTGCCCCGAAACCCTTCAATTGTACATTGTACCAGTTTCTTTTATTAGTTTTTGAAATATCCGAATCATGATTAGTACCCCATAGAACTTTGTAGAATACTCTACATTTGGAAGATAAAAATCAATAACTGGATGTGTCTAAAAGTAAAAGAAGTTGCAGAAGATGTTATGGTGAAGAATGTTCATCAGTGTATGCAATTACATTGCCAGGGCCTGGACTCTACTTCATGTCAATGATTGGTATGATGGGGACATTTCACATCAGTCTCGTCCACTGCTTTGTCTTCAGTTCACTCATTGTCGCTGTCGACCCAGTCGCTGTGAGTATGTCAGCAAATCATTACAATTAGAAGGATTTAATGTAGAGCACGTAGGCTCAAGGGTAGAGCTTCGGACTTTCGACTAATAGAACCCGAGTTTAAATTCTGTGCTGCAGTGTGAAACCATTGGCAAGTTTTTTCACTCTACATTGCTCCAGTTCATTCATCTGTATAACTGAGTACCTGGCTATAAATAGTGGTGGATATTTGTACGGGCAGCCTTCATGCATTAATTGCAGCATAGGTGGATGCTTCCCAGGAAAGTTGAGATGGTGTTTGATTGAACAGTTCTGCCAGGGAAGTAAAGTGTTTTGAGCACTCCTGAGGACTGGATACTGCACTATATAAGAACTTACCTTTACTTTTTTTAATGACCTGGTATATAATGATGACTGTATATTGAGATGCTGTATGAAACAATTATTGTAGAAAAAAATTATTATATATATATATTGTAAATATTTGTACACCAATTGTTTATGTGTCCAGATATGTACAGGTGATAGTGTGTTTATAGCCACACAAAAATTAGGTTTCTTAGCATTGTATGTTTTTGGACAGTTGAACATGTATTAACTTTCTTGTGTCAGTAGTAATAGCATAAGTTATCGAAGTTATCGAAAACACCACACCGGTTCCTGTTATTCATCTGTCTACAAACTCGTACATCTCACATGCAACATATTACCGTGCACACACACACACACACACACACACACACACACACACACACACACACACACACACACACACACACACACACACACACCACACCACACCACACCACACACACCACACCACACCACACACACACACACACACACACACACACACACACACACACACACACACACACACACAGAGTGATATTATGGTAGAGTAAATTAAAATATTTAAATAATACTTCCATATTCATTATTGTACCAGTGTCTTCACTGGGGAAATGTGAACAATACATGTTTGTATTATCAAACAAACCTTATTTTAAATGTCCTTATATTTATTATAATCATGAAATTCACCTGACTTACATTTTTTTTTGCATTGTGAACAAAATATCTATGCTTTCTTATTTGAATTTGTACAGCACTGAACATATGATTGGTAACAGCACTTTGTAATATTTATATTATCATTATAGGAACGACATTTGAAGACTTCTTACTTTCCAGGTTCTGGCCATCTTCCAGGAGATTGGAGTTAATAATTGTCTTTATTTCCTTATCTTTGGTGAATCTTTGCTCAATGGTAAGTATTGTCAACACAGTGATGTAGCAACAGCACAGGATGATCTCAGGGGTGTTACAAAGGGGTGGTATTAAGGGGTGATCTCATGGATTAGTATCACAGGGTGATCTTAAAGGATGATAACAAAGGATGAATTAAAGTGTTTTTAAAATGTAAATGTCTTGCTCTTTCAATACAATCCTTGTGGCTGTATGAGTGTTATGACAACTTCACCCACTCGACACTGCTCATTCCGCTGTATGTTATCAACAATCTTCTGATATGCAATACAAACCTTAAAACCATATAATTTATAAAATCTTGTTGAACTGGAATTTTTGAAACACTGAAAGTATAATTTTTTGTTTAATCTGTTAATAATCTGTGAAAGTTTGGTGTCCAACGTGTGTGTTGAGGATGAACTATTTCCTTCTATTGTGTGTCACAGTTAGATTCATGTTCTGGTTTCACAGATGCTGTGACGGTTGTGCTGTATAACATGATGAACGTCTTCAATGAGATGAAAGTCATTCCCCCTGACCAGGTTGTACAACATTACGTCTTCTGCCCCCTTACCCCCTGTCTCCACAGTCCGCCAACAGCCAGTCCATTCACCCTGCATCTGATATTACTCCAGATTTCTGTAAACGTTTAGGTATACATGTACCACATTTTGTCCACTTATTTTTCTGTGGGCCAAATCTTTAATTATTAAGACATAAAATACCTTTCATGTGTGTTCATAAAGACGGCATATTTATGCTACCCTAAACCACATCACTACAACGAAGTTGTTGTTCTTGGCTAGACTTTTTAATATTATAAAAAACATGTGTTAGCTAGGACGTTGTGTAAAATATTTATTCTGATCGTTGTGATTTTTTCAGGTAATTCTCGGCTTTATTGCATTCTTTACAGTCAGCCTAGGTGGGTTGACCACAGGCGTACTGTTTGGCATCATGTCGGCCATATTGACCAAAAGGACACAGCATGTCCAGGGTATGTCACCCCTTCACAGGTTGGGTGGTGGTTTAACGTCACCTTTCTGTTCTCGCTTCGCTGATCATCATCATCTTATATGTTTGTTTTCTGGACGGTGCTGTTGTCTTGCTGACGTATTTATTGAACACTCTATGATAGACTGTAGCACTTCTGCTAAGTGCATGATTAGTCTGTTTTTCGAAACAGTTTGAGAGACGGGATTACAACAACCAACATGTCTTGGTTGCAAGATCCAGTCTCGTACAATTCTGGAACTGGTGCAGTGTTGTCTTGGCTGCGTGTTTGTTTTTAATATAACAATACTAATAGCTGCGTGTTTTACTCTTTTTAATATTATAACAATATTAATATTTGGGTGTTTGCTCTTTTTAATATAACAATATTAACAGCTGTGTGTTTGCTCGTTTTAATACAATAATATTAATAGCTGCATGTTTGCTCTTTTAAATAATTAGTAATAGCGCTGTGTTTGCTCTCTTTAATACGAATAAATAGATGCATATTTGCTCTGTTTAATACAATAATAACAATAGCTGGGTGTTTGCTCTTTTTTATACAGTAATAATAATAGCTGTGTGTTTGTTCTTTTTAATACAGCAATAATAATAGCTGTGTGTTTGTTCTTTTTAATATAACAATAATAATAGCTGTGTGTTTGTTCTTTTTAATACAGCAATAATAATAGCTGTGTGTTTGTTCTTTATATACATATAACGTTTTTTTTCAATAATAAAGCTTTTGCCTTTTACAACATTAAAACGTGTGTTTGCTCTTTTTAATCCCAACAATAATAATAGCTGTGTGTTTGCTCTTTTTGATACAACAATAATATAGCTGTTGTTTGTCTTTTATTTTTCTGTGGGCTCTTTTTAATAAGACAATAATAATAGCTGTTGTTGTTCTAAACCATATTTATGCTACCCTAATACCAACAATAAAAAGCTGTGTGTTTGCTCTTTTTAATACACAATAATAATACTGTGTTTTGCTCTTTTTAATAAGCAATAATAATAGCTGTGTGTTTGCTCTTTTCAACTAATTACTGGTTTTCTTTTTAATCAGCTAGTGGGTTGCCACAGCGTACTTGGGCTCATGTGTTTGCTCTTTTAACCAAAATGACATAGCTGTCGGGTGTTGTCTTTTAATCACTAATAATAGCTGTGTGTTTGCTCTTTTAATCAGCAATTTCTGTTTCGCTTTTTAATACAAAATAATTACTTGTGTGTTTGCTCTTTTTAATACAGAATAAAATAGCTGTGTGTTTGCTCTTTTAATACAGCAATAATAATAGCTGTGTGTTTGCTAATAAATATTAGCTGTTTTTCTTAATACAGCTATATAGCTGGTGTTTGTTTTTAATAAGCAATAATATCTGTGGTTTGTCTTTTAATACAGCAATAAATTCTGGTGTTTGCTTTTAATCACAATAATATGGGCTGGTGTTTGTCTTTTTAATACACAATAATAATAGCTGTGTGTTTGTTCTTTTTAATACAACAATAATATTCTGGGTGTTTGCTCTTTTTAATAAGCAATATTATTAGCTGTGTGTTTGCTCTTTTTAATAACAATAATATTAGCTGGTGTTTGCTCTTTTTAATACACAATAATATAGCTGTGTGTTTGCTCTTTTTAATACAGCAATAATTTTAGCTGGTGTTTGCTCTTTTTAATACAATAATAATAATAGCGGGTGTGTTTGCTCTTTTTTATACAACAATAATAATAGCTGTGTGTTTGCTCTTTTTAATACAACAATAAAAATTAGCTGGGTGTTTGCTCTTTTTAATACAGCAATAATAATAGCTGTGTGTTTGTTCTTTTTAATACAGCAATAATAATAGCTGTGTGTTTGCTCTTTTTAATACAACAATAATAATAGCTGTGTGTTTGCTCTTTTTAATACAGCAATAATAATAGCTGTGTGTTTGCTCTTTTTAATACAACAATAATAATAGCTGTGTGTTTGCTCTTTTTAATACAGCAATAATAATAGCTGTGTGTTTGCTCTTTTTAATACAACAATAAAAATTAGCTGTGTGTTTGCTCTTTTTAATACAGCAATAATAATAGCTGTGTGTTTGCTCTTTTTAATACAGCAATAATAATAGCTGTGTGTTTGCTCTTTTTAATATAACAATAATAATAGCTGTGTGTTTGCTCTTTTTAATATAACAATAATAATAGCTGTGTGTTTGCTCTTTTTAATACAGCAATAATAATAGCTGTGTGTTTGCTCTTTTTAATACAACAATAATATTAGCTGTGTGTTTGTTCTTTTTAATATAACAATAATAATAGCTGTGTGTTTGCTCTTTTTAATACAACAATAATAATAGCTGTGTGTTTGCTCTTTTTAATACAGCAATAATAATAGCTGTGTGTTTGCTCTTTTTAATACAACAATAATAATAGCTGTGTGTTTGCTCTTTTTAATATAACAATAATAATAGCTGTGTGTTTGCTCTTTTTAATACAGCAATAATAATAGCTGTGTGTTTGCTCTTTTTAATACAGCAATAATAATAGCTGTGTGTTTGCTCTTTTTAATACAACAATAATAATAGCTGTGTGTTTGCTCTTTTTAATACAACAATAATAATAGCTGTGTGTTTGCTCTTTTTAATACAGCAATAATAATAGCTGTGTGTTTGCTCTTTTTAATACAACAATAATAATAGCTGTGTGTTTGCTCTTTTTAATAAAAGCAATAATAATAGCTGTGTGTTTGTTCTTTTTAATACAACAATAATAATAGCTGTGTGTTTGCTCTTTTTAATACAGCAATAATAATAGCTGTGTGTTTGCTCTTTTTAATACAGCAATAATAATAGCTGTGTGTTTGTTCTTTTTAATACAACAATAATATTAGCTGTGTGTTTGCTCTTTTTAATACAACAATAATATTAGCTGGGTGTTTGCTCTTTTTAATACAGCAATAATAATAGCTGTGTGTTTGTTCTTTTTAATACAACAATAATATTAGCTGGGTGTTTGCTCTTTTTAATACAGCAATAATATTAGCTGTGTGTTTGTTCTTTTTAATACAGCAATAAAAATTAGCGGGTGTGTTTGCTCTTTTTAATACAGCAATAATAATAGCTGTGTGTTTGCTCTTTTTAATACAACAATAATATTAGCTGTGTGTTTGTTCTTTTTAATACAACAATAATATTAGCTGTGTGTTTGCTCTTTTTAATACAACAATAATATTAGCTGTGTGTTTGTTCTTTTTAATACAACAATAATATTAGCTGTGTGTTTGCTCTTTTTAATACAGCAATAATAATAGCTGTGTGTTTGCTCTTTTTAATACAGCAATAATATTAGCTGTGTGTTTGCTCTTTTTAATATAACAATAATAATAGCTGTGTGTTTGCTCTTTTTAATACAGCAATAATAATAGCTGTGTGTTTGCTCTTTTTAATACAACAATAATAATAGCTGTGTGTTTGCTCTTTTTAATACAACAATAATAATAGCTGTGTGTTTGCTCTTTTTAATACAACAATAATAATAGCTGTGTGTTTGCTCTTTTTAATGCAGCAATAAAAATTAGCTGTGTGTTTGCTCTTTTTAATACAGCAATAATAATAGCTGTGTGTTTGTTCTTTTTAATACAACAATAAAAATTAGCGGGTGTGTTTGCTCTTTTTAATGCAACAATAAAAATTAGCTGGTGTTTTTTTTTTCCCTCTTTTTAATACAGCAATAATAATAGCTGTGTGTTTGCTCTTTTTAATACAACAATAATAATAGCTGTGTGTTTGTTCTTTTTAATACAACAATAATAATAGCTGTGTGTTTGCTCTTTTTAATACAACAATAATAATAGCTGTGTGTTTGCTCTTTTTAATACAACAATAATAATAGCTGTGTGTTTGCTCTTTTTAATACAACAATAATAATAGCTGTGTGTTTGCTCTTTTTAATATAACAATAATAATAGCTGTGTGTTTGCTCTTTTTAATACAGCAATAATAATAGCTGTGTGTTTGCTCTTTTTAATACAGCAATAATAATAGCTGTGTGTTTGCTCTTTTTAATAAAAGCAATAATAATAGCTGTGTGTTTGCTCTTTTTAATATAACAATAATAATAGCTGTGTGTTTGCTCTTTTTAATACAGCAATAATAATAGCTGTGTGTTTGCTCTTTTTAATACAACAATAATAATAGCTGTGTGTTTGCTCTTTTTAATACAGCAATAATAATAGCTGTGTGTTTGCTCTTTTTAATACAGCAATAATAATAGCTGTGTGTTTGCTCTTTTTAATACAACAATAATAATAGCTGTGTGTTTGCTCTTTTTAATATAACAATAATAATAGCTGTGTGTTTGCTCTTTTTAATACAGCAATAATAATAGCTGTGTGTTTGTCTTTTTAATACAACAATAATATTAGCTGTGTGTTTGTTTTTTAATACAACAATAATATTAGCGGGTGTGTTTGCTCTTTTTAATACAGCAATAATAATAGCTGTGTGTTTGTTCTTTTTAATACAACAATAAAAATTAGCGGGTGTGTTTGCTCTTTTTAATACACAATAATATTAGCTGTGTGTTTGTTCTTTTTAATACAGCAATAAAAATTAGCTGTGTGTTTGCTCTTTTTAATACAGCAATAATATTAGCTGTGTGTTTGCTCTTTTTAATACAGCAATAAAAATTAGCGGGTGTGTTTGCTCTTTTTAATACAACAATAATAATAGCTGTGTGTTTGTTCTTTTTAATATAACAATAAAAATTAGCTGTGTGTTTGCTCTTTTTAATGCAGCAATAAAAATTAGCTGGGTGTTTGCTCTTTTTAATGCAGCAATAATAATAGCTGTGTGTTTGCTCTTTTTAATACAGCAATAATAATAGCTGTGTGTTTGCTCTTTTTAATATAACAATAATAATAGCTGTGTGTTTGCTCTTTTTGATACAGCAATAAAAATTAGCTGTGTGTTTGCTCTTTTTAATACAGCAATAATAATAGCTGTGTGTTTGCTCTTTTTAATACAGCAATAATAATAGCTGTGTGTTTGCTCTTTTTAATATAACAATAATAATAGCTGTGTGTTTGCTCTTTTTAATGCAGCAATAATAATAGCTGTGTGTTTGCTCTTTTTAATACAGCAATAATAATAGCTGTGTGTTTGCTCTTTTTAATACAGCAATAATAATAGCTGTGTGTTTGCTCTTTTTAATGTAACAATAATAATAGCTGTGTGTTTGCTCTTTTTAATAAAAGCAATAAAAATTAGCTGTGTGTTTGCTCTTTTTAATATAACAATAAAAATTAGCTGTGTGTTTGCTCTTTTTAATACAACAATAATAATAGCTGTGTGTTTGCTCTTTTTAATACAACAATAATAATAGCTGTGTGTTTGCTCTTTTTAATATAACAATAATAATAGCTGTGTGTTTGCTCTTTTTAATACAACAATAATAATAGCTGTGTGTTTGCTCTTTTTAATATAACAATAATAATAGCTGTGTGTTTGCTCTTTTTAATGCAGCAATAATAATAGCTGTGTGTTTGCTCTTTTTAATACAGCAATAATAATAGCTGTGTGTTTGCTCTTTTTAATATAACAATAATAATAGCTGTGTGTTTGCTCTTTTTAATACAAGCAATAATAATAGCTGTGTGTTTGCTCTTTTTGATACAACAATAATAATAGCTGTGTGTTTGCTCTTTTTAATGCAACAATAATATTAGCTGTGTGTTTGCTCTTTTTAATATAACAATAATAATAGCCGTGTGTTTGCTCTTTTTGATACAGCAATAATATTAGCTGGGTGTTTGCTCTTTTTAATACAGCAATAATAATAGCTGTGTGTTTGTTCTTTTTAATACAACAATAATATTAGCTGGGTGTTTGCTCTTTTTAATGCAACAATAATATTAGCTGGGTGTTTGCTCTTTTTAATGCAGCAATAATAATAGCTGTGTGTTTGCTCTTTTTAATACAGCAATAATAATAGCTGTGTGTTTGCTCTTTTTAATACAGCAATAATAATAGCTGTGTGTTTGCTCTTTTTAATATAACAATAATAATAGCTGTGTGTTTGCTCTTTTTAATACAACAATAATATTAGCTGTGTGTTTGTTCTTTTTAATATAACAATAATAATAGCTGTGTGTTTGCTCTTTTTAATACAACAATAATATTAGCTGTGTGTTTGTTCTTTTTAATATAACAATAATAATAGCTGTGTGTTTGCTCTTTTTAATACAACAATAATAATAGCTGTGTGTTTGCTCTTTTTAATACAACAATAATATTAGCTGTGTGTTTGTTCTTTTTAATATAACAATAATAATAGCTGTGTGTTTGCTCTTTTTAATACAACAATAATAATAGCTGTGTGTTTGCTCTTTTTAATATAACAATAATAATAGCTGTGTGTTTGCTCTTTTTAATACAACAATAATAATAGCTGTGTGTTTGCTCTTTTTGATACAACAATAATAATAGCTGTGTGTTCGCTGTTTTTGAAATAACCTTCTGACTATTGGGATCGTAGAGACAGCAAGAAAGAAAGTTTCGAAATCAGTGGCATTTAATTTGAGCCATGAAAGAAGTAATGTAACTGAGGTATTTTTTATAATATACAAAATTATGACCTTATTATTTATAGATGTTTGTTCCAATCTTTCGACCTTTACCATGCGTATATGTTGCATATAGGTACATATGTATTATGGGTAAATGTGTGTTGTTTTCAGTCGTGGAGCCAATACAAGTGTATTATGGGTAAATGTGAGATGTTGTTTTCAGTCGTGTAGCCGATACAGGTGCATTATGGGTAAATGTGTGATGTTGTTTTTAGTTGTAAAGCCGATACAAGTGCATTATGGGTAAATGGGTGATGTTGTTTTTAGTCATGGAGCCGATACAGGTGCATTATGAGTAAATGTGTGATGTTTTCAGTCGTGGAGCCACTCACAATCTTCGTGTTTGCCTACACGGCATATCTTGTGGCTGAACTCTTTCATTTCTCAGGAATTATCAGGTAGGAGATACAAGCACTGAGTCACAGCAGTTAACCAACAGGAAACATTACACAGATTTGTAGGGATTTGTTTGGATTTACACAGCTAGAATAACAAGACAAAATTACTTATTTCAACCATAAAATGATGTGCGTCCTACACGGTCCTACACACTTATGTTGATTCATTACTGCACTTGTAATACACCAGCCAATTGCAGTTTGTTGCCTTAGATGGCAGACTTATTAAAATTGGTTAAAGCTTCTTAAAACTATCTAAGATTTCATACAAATTTTCATAACTTCTTATACAATGTAACTGGTTAAAATACGAAACTAGTTAACATTAATAAGTGGTCAGTGTTACTGAGAACATGATTGATCTACCTGTCACTCAGAATCTTGGATTGTTGCTCAGACCTGCAGCGGTCAGAACCTGCACATTTCATTAGAGGCAATATATTCATGATATCATTATAAGGGGTCGTGATGTAGAACACCAGACTCAACACATTGACAATGTGAGAATGTTTATTGGTATAATTGACCCCTAGTGGTTCTCCCCTATAAGCTCTCCTTCGCAACAACGCCGGCACAATTAAGTGACCGGTCGCTGTCCACATCCGCTGTCCATCTGTGTGGCTCAGTCGCAGACCAGCTTTTAAACCTGGCCCAACAGATGACGTGCTACTCCCACATGGCCCAACAGATGACGTGCTATTCCCACATGGCCCGACAGATGACGCACTACACCCACATGGCCCAACAGATGACGTGCTACTCCCACATCCCGACAGATGACGCACTAATCCCACATGACCCGACAGATGACGCACTACACCCACATGGCCCAACAGATGACGCGCTACTCCCACATCCTCAAGGCTTCCCTACCAGGAAGGCTACAGTAAACAGAATATGAATCACATATGTACAAATAAAATATAGTAATTCAGTAAATTAAAATGTTATACATATTAATTAATGTTTAAATTATTATTTTTATATATTTTAATTCTGAAATTATTTAGTTTGTAATAATGTTCGTCAAATATGTATAGATAAAATATTTTAATTTCTTAAATTATCTTATTGCCAGCTAATTTTAGCATATGTATACTTTATCGCGTTTTATGTGATTCAGTCTGATTCAATCTTGATGACTGCAAAGAGAAATAACTTGTTATAGCCACCTCAATATTAATGCCACAGGGAATCAGAAATCAGCCCTGTGGTGAGCGTTGAATTTTGCTAGTCTTCTTGCAGCATCATTGGGTGTGGACTGGTGCAGGCCGAGTACGCCTTTCACAACATCTCCAACAAGTCGTGCACCACCATCAAGGTGTTCAGCAAGATGATGAGGTCAGACATCATGTATTGGCAGGATTAGGTGGCGATATCAACCATTGCGACACACATCAAACCTTACTGGAATTTATTTATGAATTTGAATTTATATGACCACATTATCGACCGGTATATAAGAATTTCCGCTTACGCACCTGACCAATAAATATATAGTGTCCTCCATCTGAGATCACTGATTCTATGTGACGGTGTACAGAACAAAATACACCTCACTTTAAAATTGTTATAGTAAGCAGATTTTATTTCACTATGCACAGTTTCATAATCAAAGTAAAGTTCATATATATCATGCAGTATTTAGTCCTCAGCACCACTCAGACCTTTTCAGTTGAATATCATCTTGACTTCTCTGTGAGGCATTCAGCCATGCTGCAATTATTGCACAAGCACTACTCATAAACAAATATACAGCTGAGTGGACTGGAGCCATGTAGAATGAATTAACTTGCCAAAGATTTGACACGGCAGCACAGCATTCAAACCCCGGTTCTCTTGGTTGAGAACCCGAAACTCTAACTGCTCAGAGCTGCTGCATGTGACAATAAATATACCAGTTCCAAGTGCTAAAAACATGAGTGACGATAGCCACATTTGTATCATTTTAACATTTAACATGTAAAAAGTAATGCCCTAAATGATTGCCAAAAGAAGAAATATTATTTTTATAAGTATTCCTACATCAGTGGTTATCTGTTTGAACTTTTCACTGGTATGCATGGTATATTTCATTAATTTGTTCATTTAATTCCTTTGGCTTTGGGAAGTACATCTTGACAATATTTGCTGTGTTCCAATTCCAGTTCCACTTGTGACTCTGTCATCTTCCTCTTCCTGGGTCTGTCGCTGGTTCAGAAGGACAGAGTCTGGCATTCTGGTTTCATCTTCACAGCTGTTGGACTTTGCCTCCTTGTCAGATTCATCGGTAAGACTGTTTTCAGTTTTTGAATGCTTTATAATATAGTAGCAATGGTAAAAATGAACCAATGGTCCACTAGTTTGTGTAGCAGTAGTAATAACTGCTGCTATACAAACTAGTGGACCATTGGTTCACTATTCCATGTAACAAGTAAAAACTACCCGATAGTTTACTAAAATCTGTATTCTATGAAAGTTTACAGTGGACTTAGACATACCATATCCCACCTTGTTTGTTTGTCTAGCAGATACTGTAATTATTATATGATTATTGCCATCTTGTTATTTTGGTTTACCTGGTTTTTGTTGTGGTAAAACAGCTTTAAATGTGGCCTGCTGGGTCTTTCATGCTTCTTGCTTCATCTGTTAATTGCATGACAGGGTATTGTTTGCAGTTGTGTATTTTCTCACGTTCATCGCCAATAGAATGATGCGGATACGACCAGTGAACATTGAAGAACAGTTCATAATGGTCAGCTCTTCTTTGTATATGTATCATTTTACACATTTTATATTAAAGCATACAACATTCCAGAGATCCGTTCATCCTGTTGGCATACTGAAATGTAAGCATCTAAGTAATGCTTGTTACACCAATCTTGGTACTTTTGAAATGTCAACCGGAAGAGCTGAGCCTGTTATCCTGTTATTTTGGTTTTGACCATTCGATGGCTGATATTACGCTATCCAATAATTTTTATTTTGAACAGTTATGGCTGATAATACATACCGGTACATCAAATAATTTTGGATTTGCCGACATTGAGATTTGAGATGTACATGTTTGCGGTTACAGTCGCGCCTCGTTATAACGCGGTAGTTGGGGTCCACGAAATGGAACCGCGTTGTAAACGAGGCGCGTTATAGATTATATTCCGCCAGGGGCGCCACCACCCCCAAAACGCTACAACAGCAACCAAAGCCAATGTGCTGGTTGCACGGTGTATGCGTGATTTATAAAACTAACTGACATTGAAACCAACGTAAATGTGTATTACGTTAAAATAATATACACTGTCGAATGTTGAACTGAGTAAATCTTGCGAATGGTGTACAGTTTTGAAATAAATTCAGAGCCAACGCGCCTCGTCTGGCGATGCGAACTAAGGCGGAGCGATAACACAGTACGCTGTCGCGGTCTAAAATAACCTTGAACTCAGCAGCCGAAACGCACAAATGATTTGACATGTTGCCGAAGTCGGTCAAATATTAATACTTATACTAATTGCGCTCACTGTTGGCTTAATTTCATCTTTTAATCAATCCCAAAATATAAATTTAGATCGCACATTTACCGTGCCGATTTATAATGCAATTCACGGTGGTTCGAGGCTACAACGGTTCACACGCAGTTGACGAATTCGTATATTTGCGCACACAAGTAAATGTTTTTTCGTATACGTAATGAAGAAAAAATAACAACTTTAGCCTGCCATTTCAGTACCATAATTATTTTTTTGTCACCGCCCGATTCGTAAGCAATTTAATTGCCATTTACAAGCCGACGAAGCCAAGGCGCTCATTCGCGGAAGCCACAGTGAACGGGCGCCTTCGCCAAAGCCACAGCGAACTGGCAGGAGACAAACGCGATTGATATCGGCGCAAACAAACAGGACTTTGTACCAAATTGACTGTGCCTAAAGTTAATTAAATGTAATCAAAGGAATTGGTAACGTTTTAAACAAACACTTAAGAAATTACCACACAAACCAAGCGCTGGTTACACAATAGATCGGTTTGAAAAAACGATTGGATTGGTGTCGCGAAGCCGACGGCAGAGCAGAAGCCAGGGGCACAACGAACTCAGCAACGCAGTTGTACTTCTGTGTTAAATTTCTTAATATCAATAAATTGTTTCTAGATACACCTGTACAAGACAAACATGAGGACTTCATAAAAATAAGTGACAGTTAATTACAGTGTTATTGTTAGCTGTAGCGCCCATTTCCCCCCTGGCGGCAGAAATTCGGGGTCCATGACCGACCGCGTTATAGCCGATTCACGTTATAGCGAGGCGCGACTGTATTTTGGTTTTGAATGCATGGCAGATATTCCATGTAATCCAGTAATTTCGGTTTTGTCCGATCTTTTCATGTAACTCCTACTTTGCAAGGATAGTTCTACACAAATGTTAATCTTGCTGATTTGTAATATGTAACCAGCTGTTGAGTGAGTATGCGTATGACGTTGGAGAGGCAGACTGCATGACTTTTGCCGTTACAGGCGTACGGAGGGTTGAGGGGAGCAGTGGCGTTTTCATTGGTGGCGATGCTCGACAAGTCAAAGATCCCACACCAGGGGTTGTTTGAGACAGCTACACTTGCGATCATCATCTTTACCGTCTTTATTCAGGTAGAAAACGCACACACTTGATTAAACTGTTAAAAAGTTAAGCTCTTCAGTCCTCGGATGTTACAAATGTTTTTTTACTTCTGCCATTTCAAGTGTGCTTACTTTGAGCTGTGTTTGTCGGGTGGAAATATCTGAAAACAGGATAACTAGAGACAGACTGGTTAAAGGGATACTCCTGTCAGTGAGAGCTTCACATTAGTAACTTACATACGTATAACATATTGGTTGTGCCTAGTAATTGTGCATAGAGATCATTAGTAAACAATTAGTTATAGTTTAATGGTATCAAAAACATGCTATCTTAGACTCAGGGTGCAGGCATCTTGAAACTTATGCGCCAGTGACGTAAGCCAAATCGTTTACGTCACTGGCACATTGTTGAAAAAGGCAAGGATTGGTGGAATCTTCGCTAACAACTGTGATAGTGACGTAAGCAATCCGTGACATACTGGATACAGCAAATACCATTGGACAGACATAGGATGTTCGCACATGTGACGTAAGCGGTTTACATAACTGGCGCATGATGGCAAAGATGGCAGTGCCCTGAATCCAATATGGAGCATTTCTCTTTCTTTGTACACAATTATTATGCACAGCCAATATATTATAGATATATGTACGTAAATGTTGTGAATCTCTCACTGACTGGAGTATCCATTTGAGATTATAAAGAAGACGGAAAGTATCACAGGAGAGAGACAGGACAAGTTTGACTGACACAACCAGAGATGACTGACATATAAACTGACAGACGTGCTTCATGGTGACACTCCACCATGCCTGGTGACAAAAGGAATATGGCGTAGATTAATATAACATATTGTAGAAATTACATATTCTGAAAAATATGTCCTACTACAAAAAGTTATCTGATGGAGTTGGGTCCTTTTTGAATTCACCGATTTAACTGTTAATGAACACCCAAAACTTTGGGGAGGGTCACGAAGTGAAAAGTTGAAACACTACAAAAAAAATCAGGGTGCATCTTTAATAAACATTCTTGTTTCCATGGCGATGATACCAATGCATGTTTCAGGGCATCACGATTAAACCACTGGTGAGACTGCTGCACATTAAGCGAAACAGCGCGAAGGTCGTCAGTATCTTCGAAGAGATCAATGACCACGTATGTATAGTATAGATTCCTTTCTTCATCTTCTACTATTAATTGGCATTAACGCCAATGTAGATTTTAGAGCCCCCAAGCCTATTGAGTCAAACACAGGTTTTTTAATTTCCCCCATGTCGGATTTTTACTTACCCTGTCATAAACACCAGATAGAAGTGACCAAGAGCTTGCAGTGTCTTTAAAAAAAAGGCATTGTTGGGAGAACAATACTACCCAAGTTTTTATATGGCGGCCGAGTCTAGTACTGAATCACTGACCAGCCGAGTTCAAACTCCATTCCTCTGATCGATCCAGCCCAGCTGACCTCTCGACCACTGCCCCAGCTCCCTCTTCCATGTATTACGCCATCGAGCGTATTACCATAATAATAATGCTCTGTGCTGTGAAGAATATGTTGTACATTAAGGCACTGTAGCTCAATTTCTTTCAACAACGTCACATTTTATATATAAATTGACCTTGACTTAACACACTCACCGTGACCTTAGGCTATATAATACTAGACATGTGAGTAACTATGTAATTTTCAGGGTCATGTATCCATGTATTTTAGTTCATAACTTAATTATATGGATGCATTCAAGTTTTGATGCTGGGTTTCCAAAAATCAGTATATTTTTCAGTAAGTAGCTGCCAGCCACATTCAAAATGTCACTCGACGTCTGGCTGTGTTTTACTTGAGAATATTTTCAAAACATTGATGTCTGATGATGCCACAATAAAACAATGTAACTCAGCCTCAGACAAGATAAAAACAATTCCTGATTGTCTTATGGAAACTGGAAAGAAGTTTGTCAATATATGGACTCAGAATAACATGCACCTTCCACAAGGAACTAACATTGCATAGCTCTGCCCATCAATGTATATATTATATGATGTGATTAACATTAATTAATTAGATGACTAATTCTTTATTGCAGATGACTGACCATGTGATGGCTGGAATGGAGGTCATCATAGGTCATTACGGCACAAATTCGTTTCGGGTTGGTAGCTAATAGTGGCCATAAAAGCATACAGTAGTAGCTGAATTGTCTAGATTGTAAGATTTCTTCTTGTGAAATGTGTTCAGTCATGTGCGACTATGAAGAATCATATTGTAACTGTGAAGTCATATGTGACTATGTAAAAATGTGATTCTGTGTGAGAAGTCATACAGATTGAGTGACTGTAAGGTAAAGCACATGTGACTGTGAAGTTGTGTAATTATGTGAACTCATGCGTGAAGTAATTGGTGAATGTGTGAAATTGTGGTGTATCATTGTGTTCAATCATGTGTGACCATGTGAAGTCATTATATATGATTGTATTAGGTCATGTGTGAGTATTGTCATGTGTAACTATGTTCAGTCATGTGTGACTGTCTTCGATTCTGCATGACTGTGTGCGGTCACGTGTGACTGCAGGTGATCGCTGAGAGATTGGACACTCACTACCTGCAGCCGTGGCTGCTGAGAGAGCCACAGACAAAGGACGACCACATCATGGAGCTGTATCAGAAGATTGCTCTCCAGTGAGTACTCATGCGTGTCTTCGTCCCTTAGATCTGCGGTTCTCAACATGTTTTTCTACAAGATCCTGCCTGTATACAACAGACAACAGAAAAATCCCAGGATCCTTGCAGAAGATATATATGAGACTTTTTCTGTTGACTAATTCCTCTGTGCGCCATTCCTCTGTTATTCCGCCAGCCAGACATGGTGATCGATAATTCTGCAAATATCATAATCTATTCAAGAATGATCAGGTAAATAAATAATATATGTAATGTACCTACATTTAAAAAAACAGAAAATCAAATAGTTTTTTAACTCGGATTGGAAGTATAATAGTTCACTCTTTGCAGACTACATCTAGAGTTGTTGGCTGGACCAAATGCTGCAGAGATGTTCAGCCTGAGCTACATGGACCTGTACAAGGTCCCAGTATGGTAGGTCATAGACTTCCACATGGTCTCTTATTTACCCAGGGGAACTGAGTGAGACCTCTATGAGGTCCCTATTTAGTAAGCCATAGTTGTCTATGCGATCCTGTTCGGTGAATTACAAATCTCTGAAAGATCTGTGTCTGGTAAGTGACAGATCTCTCTCTATCAGGGCATGGTCTGGTGAATTAATGATGTGCACAAGTTCACGAGTGTGTGAGAGGCATAGATCTCTACAGTGTGTGTGTGTGTGTGTGTGTGTGTGTGTGTGTGTGGGTGCGTGCGTGCGTGCGTGCGTGCGTGCGTGCGTGCATGCGTGTGTGTTAGACATACTATTTCATCTGGCTTTATATAGGAAGTTTTCGAGTGAGTGCTGTTTAAAAATATCCTGTCACAAGTACGCTGTGCAAAACGTATATGTATATACTTAGCACCATCCTGTACAGAGTTAAATTATTCTAAGATAAACACAACTTGCAATATTTGAAACAGAGTTAAAAAAGTAACTGTGCAAAACTAGAAAAACGATGTACACTCATACCATGGTGTGTGCATGCTGCGGAGACTTGGATTTTGTTTAAAAACAGGAGATATAAATATTATGTTTATGAGCCGAACTGTGTACTTTTCTTGACTAGGGGACAGTATCCACAGATGACTGTGATTGAACAACCAATAGTGAAATATCGTAAGTAGACACCTGCATGTCTAACTCAATCAAACACACACACATCTATGTTTGAGTGTGTTGTCCTCGTGTCACGTCTCTCCATCTCCTGTCCTCCCATATTGTGTCACGTCTCCATCTCCTGTCCTCCCTGGTCATGTCATGTCTCCATCTCCTGTCCTCCCTGGTCATGTCATGTCTCTCCATCTCCTGTCCTCCCTGGTCATGTCATGTCTCTCCATCTCCTGTCCTCCCTGGTCATGTCATGTCTCTCCATCTCCTGTCCTCCCTGGTCATGTCATGTCTCCATCTCCTGTCCTCCCTGGTCATGTCATGTCTTCCATCTCCTGTCCTCCCTGGTCATGTCATGTCTCTCCATCTCCTGTCCTCCCTGGTCATGTCATGTCTTCCATCTCCTGTCCTCCCTGGTCATGTCATGTCTCTCCATCTCCTGTCCTCCCTGGTCATGTCATGTCTCCATCTCCTGTCCTCCCTGAGTCAGTGTCACGTCTCTCCATCTCCTGTCCTCCCTGATCGTGTCATGTCTCTCCATCTCCTGTCCTCCCTGATCGTGTCATGTCTCTCCATCTCCTGTCCTCCTTGATCGTGTCATGTCTCTCCATCTCCTGTCCTCCCTGATCGTGTCATGTCTCTCCATCTCCTGTCCTTCTCTGATCGTGTCATGTCTCTCCATCTCCTGTCCTCCCTGATCGTGTCATGTCTCTCCATCTCCTGTCCTCCCTGATCGTGTCATGTCTCTCCATCTCCTGTCCTTCTTGATCGTGTCATGTCTCTCCATCTCCTGTCCTCCCTGATCGTGTCATGTCTCTCCATCTCCTGTCCTCCCTGATCGTGTCACGTCTCTCCATCTCCTGTCCTCCCTGATCGTGTCATGTCTCTCCATCTCCTGTCCTCCCTGATCGTGTCATGTCTCCATCTCCTGTCTCCCTGATCGTGTCATGTCTCCATCTCCTGTCATCCCTGATCGTGTCACGTCTCCATCTCCTGTCTCGTCGTGTCACTCTCCATCTCCTGTCTTCCCCGTCGTGTCATGTCTCCATCTCCTGTCATCCCTGATCGTGTCACGTCTCCATCTCCTGTCTTCCCCGTTCGTGTCATGTCTCCATCTCCTGTCCTCCCTGATCGTGTCACGTCTCCATCTCCTGTCCTCCCTGATCGTGTCATGTCTCCATCTCCTGTCCTCCCTGATCGTGTCATGTCTCCATCTCCTGTCCTCCCTGATCGTGTCACGTCTCTCCATCTCCTGTCCTCCCTGATCGTGTCATGTCTCTCCATCTCCTGTCCTCCCTGATCGTGTCATGTCTCCCATCTCCTGTCCTCCCTGATCGTGTCATGTCTCCATCTCCTGTCCTCCCTGATCGTGTCATGTCTCTCCATCTCCTGTCCTCCTTGATCGTGTCATGTCTCCATCTCCTGTCCTCCCTGATCGTGTCATGTCTCTCCATCTCCTGTCCTCCTTGATCGTGTCATGTCTCCATCTCCTGTCCTCCCTGATCGTGTCATGTCTCCATCTCCTGTCCTCCCTGATTCGTGTCATGTCTCCATCTCCTGTCCTCCTTGATCGTGTCATGTCTCCATCTCCTGTCCTCCCTGATCGTATCATGTCTCCATCTCCTGTCCTCCCTGATCGTGTCATGTCTCCATCTCCTGTCCTCCTTGATCGTGTCATGTCTCCATCTCCTGTCCTCCTTGATCGTGTCATGTCTCCATCTCCTGTCCTCCCTGATCGTGTCATGTCTCCATCTCCTGTCCTCCTTGATCGTGTCATGTCTCCATCTCCTGTCATCCCTTATCGTGTCACGTCTCCATCTCCTGTCATCCCTTATCGTGTCACGTCTCCATCTCAGTGTTCCTGTCCGTCCATGCAGTGTGTATTATTTATTTTTTCACTTCAGCTTGTGCCATACATACCCTGATTACAATGTTGGGTATAATTTATAAGTAAATAAATAAATGATTGAGTAAATAAATAAGTAAATGATTAAAATTATTTTAATTTTTTTAATTAAATGTCCCACATACAGGGTATGTTCAAAGCTATATTAAATTCATAGCTGAAAAGTTCATAAAATGTGGTAAAAGTTGATAAACAGTAGCTAATGTCGACAAATTCTCATTGTATCATCAACGTATTGAGAGGTCCATCCCAAACTGTCACCACTGTTTGCAGTCAAGTGCTCACATAAAGTCGGCGTACACCGTAGCATACGTCCAATGTGTCGCAGGTCGGTGCCAAGCGTCATTGCTAGGTTCGTTCTGCAGTGGCCTGTGAATGCTGTGATACCTGAGTCGATGAAATAGTGGTCGATCATGCATTGGGTGGGTGCATCGTGTGCCAAATGTAGCACATACCCCAAGAAACACAATCTTGTGGTTTGCACAGCGTCGTTAATGTGATTGCATCGACAGTATTGGTACATACCACTTTGTTGGATACATGGTGTGGCCGGTGGAAGCCAATTCTCTGCTATAGATTGCGTCAGTGGTAGATATCCAGGTGATGTAACTCCATCTTGGTTAATCCATATGTGCCCATGTTGTATCTCAACATGGACATGATGTAGGATTTGTGTAGGTATAGCCACAGTTATAAGCTGATGTGTGAGCATCAAACCTGACCATCCACAGCTTGCTGAAGGAGACTTTGGCGAGTTGTTTTCAGCGAGAGACATCTTTTGTTTCTCCAATTAACAACCACAATTTGCATATCATATGTTACTCTTCCTCATTCAGCTGAAGCTTGTGTGTTTTTTTGTTTCGACACGCATTAATATGTGAACTTTGGTGTGAGTGGTTGCACCATTTCCCAGGTGATGGCCAATTTACCTGTATCTATGTTATTTTGTTGTTGTGCTCCAATTTGCCATGCATTAAAGACCACGATGGTGGTTATTTTCTGACATGTTTACGATATGCATTCTACCTGTTGGGAAGCGATGAAACAGTTGGCCAATTTGTTGTGTTCATTCATTTTCCTCTTATCTGTTGCTGAACTTTGCAACTGCAGAAATCAAGTGTTCATCCCGCATGAATTTAACATCATTATATTGTACTGATGAAATCAGCAGTAAGTTAGTTGTCATTGTAAAATTATATATAGTTAATTCACTATCCTATAGTTGTCGGTTGTCATGATCATAACAAATACAATAAACAAATAAAGACGACAAGTCATAAATAAGTTATAAAATAAGTATATTCATGATTAATTGAAACTAAATAACATAGTGTTAATGTTGCCTAAAACACCATAGTATATAAATTATAATTATATATATATATATATATTAATGAAATGAAATAAATAAAAACTAATTTAAAATGTACACCATAACTGTACGCTTCATGTGCTGGTGAATTCCACAGTGGGATCAAATGTTGGCTACTGTATGGCCTTTGACCTTTAGGGCACAGAGGAGAATCTGTTCCAGCAGAGGCCATATTGCAAGCAAACTTTGGTCAGAGACTGACCAATGCTGTCAAGGAGCTACCACCAGAGGCACCTCCGAGGAGGGCAGGGAGACCAAAGGCATCGCAGTCTGATGATCGAGCCTTCCATCTCCACACGCCATTCAGGGTAAATTCGCACATGTCTGAGCCACGAATAGTGGTGAATGACGTTGAAAACATCCGCCGTCTGTTCGATGCCACTCCTATTACCGTAAGTGTCTCGGTATAAGAAGTTTCAGATAAAATGCAACATCCATTTTCTTCATTTTGAACAAACGTCATTGTTGTGTTTCACCCACAGTGTTTAAATGGAGACTTGTAAATGAAGTTGGTGTATAGCATTAATTCAAAATCGTCGAGAATGAAAACATGTGATATTAAAATATTTTTGTCATCACAATATGGTATAGCGACACAACATGTGCCGCCATGTGTCGTAGCTGCAAATACTGCAAGGTGGACACCTACGTCAGCCATCTCCCAAGTGTAGCCACTGTACAGTTACGTTCAGTTTATCAGGAGTGCAGTAGTGTAATTAGCAACAGCAGATATTTAATTATCATGGGTTTAAATAAAAAATACTGTAATCACGATAGTTACTGGATTTTGTTTGATGATCTCATTTGGCAACAATTAATGGATCCAGTCTGTTGTGGTTTGGTTACATCGCATTTATGTGAAGACTTCCATCAAGCTGTGCCCTTAATTTTGCCAACAATGACGGTTAAATACTTTCACTTTCATTTTACTTTATTGTCCTTACTTGACCTACATCACTACTGCAATATAGAGCCAACATTACTGTTGTTGTTGGTCACCTTGGCGGAGTTTGCTAAAGCTATTGAGAGTATTTAACTGACATTGTCACTATATTGTTTGTGTTTCTTCCTCCTCAGCACACTATCACTCAGCAGTTTGACCCGCATTTAACGCATGACTTTGTCAACTTCCTGCTGCACCAGTTAAGGGAGAAACAGATGCGAAACGCGCGATTCCAACGCGCTCTCAAATCTACCACCACTCCTGATAGCAACAGCGAATCAAGTGAGACGCCTGCCTGCCTGCCTGCCTGCCTGCCTGCCTGCCTGCCTGCCTGCCTGCCTGCCTGCCTGCCTGCCTGCCTGCCTGCCTGCCTGCCTGCCTGCCTGCCTGCCTGCCTGCCTGCCTGCCCCTGCCTGCCTGCCTGCCTGCCTGCCTGCCTGCCTGCCTGCCTGCCTGCCTGCCTGCCTGCCTGCCTGCCTGCCTGCCTGCCTGCCTGCCTGCCCCACATCTTTCTCAGTTTGCATGTATTAAATTGAAATGTTGCATGTGATCTAGCAAGCCCATCCAGATTGTTCATAAATTTTAAGCTAACAACACTAAGCAGTGGTATATATATACATCGTTACATGTATCTTTAGGTGATCTATACACAACATACGGTAAATGTTGTTTAATATTTATGAGACAGCTTTACTGCATAATGTTAATTACCAAGTCCACTGACACAACATCAGCGCCTGGTTATCATACTGACATCACTCCTGCCTTGCCACTGCAAAGCAAATGACCCCTCCACCTTTGTGTCGTAACACCTGCAGTTTTGGCCAGGTCCATGTGTATGTAACTTAAAGGGAACCAAAAGGGAAAAGTGACATGCTATGCACGTGAAAGAGTTAATACAAACCAACCATTTCAAATGGTAATCACATATTTAACGTCGGTGGCTTACTGGTAATATAATTTCAATGCATCGAACTGTTCAAACGATATTTAGTCACTGGCCACAGTCGTCGAAACCCCGGACATTTTTCATCAAGCACACGCGCGCAGCCAACTCGGTGAGCAGGAAGGTTAGTAAATATCAAGTCTCAGTATCTAAATGATTTAAATCTTGTACCATTAGACACATTGCGGTATCTGTCGTTATGACTTATGTACATAATTATATTGTTCATAAACGTCCGTCACAGTTAATGTTCTAGAAGGTACCGGGTAGACACAGCATATGAACTGAGCTGGGCACCGCCCAGCTAGGTCTAACCAAGTTGGGCCGTCCGCCGCTGCACCAGTGAATGCCTTCACCGTGACTTTGGTGGTTATTATTCATTATTAGTTTTACTTGATCCTACTTTGAATGGTATCACATTTGCACGAACAGAGGCATATGTATGCTAGAAATAAGGTAGGACTGTGACAATAGGGCTAGAACACAGCCGAATAGCAGGGCCAACCCGCATCAGGAATCAGTTCACATGAACAAAAATATAGGGCCAGCCTAATATAGCACTTTGACATCACTCACTAAATCAGTTGTCAAAAGAACTGCCTTTTGTAGCTATGCAGTTCCTTTTTTCAGGTTGACCATGCACTCAGATAGTGCCAACATGACACGTGCAAGGAGTACTCGTTTCGTCACAGACTATCAACAAAGGCGCATCTCATGAAGTTCGACAGACGATGTGTTAAAAAAAAAAATTCTTAAGCCAGTGACATTAAAAATGTGATTACAATTCGAAATGGTTGGTTTCTATTAACTATCTCACATGCATAGCATGTAACATTTCCCTTTTGATTCCCTTTAAGTTGCATATGTCAATTCCCCATACGCGATCAAAATACCTGCCTTTTACATGTCCCAAAATAGCAGAAATTCATACTTTATAATCGCATCTTTCAAAATCTGATCCTGTTTTTACAGTTCTCGCTAACGCCGATGCAAAGCCAGGGAAATTAACTATGATGCCACCTTCACACGTGCGGAGATCACAGTCTGACATAACCTTAGGTGTGCACATATTCATGCATGTACATACGTATATGTATACCTACATACATTCATTCATACATACATACATAGTTTTTTACATACATACATACAAGCATGCATGCATACATACATACATACATACACACATACATACATGTGCATATACACACACCCATGCACACACATGCATGTATGCATGTACAAACACACCTGAACAAACACACACCTATACATGCATTCAAGCAAAGAACAACACTCGGCCTCATCATACATACATACATACATATGTAGATACATACAAAGATACATATATATGTAGATATATACAAAGATACATATATATACAGATTACACACATGCACACTCATGCACAGACACACATATACATGAGCATACACACACACACACACACACACACACACACACACACACACACACACACACACACACACACACACACAAACACGCATGTACATGCACACGTATGCCTACAGTGACAGTTACAGTCGAACACATGACATGATCCATATAATGTTACTGATTTTATTAGCTAACAATCGGGGGTCTGAATATTCCTACCCTTGGCCAGTGATGTTCCACGTCCTGTTGTAGTTGCCTCACAAGCAGTACTGCAAATGCATAGTTCCCTCAGTCCGAAAACCAGATTACCCCTGAAGGAAGAGACATCCACAGGGAAGACTGACAAAGATCAAGACAAGGACCACTCAAGTCCAAGCAACAAGTGATGGACATCATTCGTAGTGGACATCATCTATGGTGGAGATCATATGTGAAAGGGTATCGCATGGTGTATAGCAGAAGCAATGGACAATACACGATGGACACCACACAGTGGGTACCAACACGCGGTGTGCATCAGTTGTGATGGTCATTGCTGAAGGTCATGACATAATTTATGATGGACATCACATGTGATGGACATGTAAATATGTGATATTTGCAAGTTTATTTACACCATCTTTACGGAGTGAGCAACAATTTCACAGTTATTTAACTTATATAAATGTTTCAGCAAACACATGTTGCATGCACCAGGAACTGAATGCGGGAATGCTTGGGACAGCTACTAGACAATCATTGGGAAGAAGGGAGGAAGATAGGGACAGCAAAAGGAAGGAGATAGGGAGGGAGAAGGGAAGCACATGAGTTGTGAGAATGGGTGACCATAGAGAGATAGGAGGGACGAAGATAGAGTGATGGGAGGGATGAAGATAGAGTGATGGGAGGGACGAAGATAGAGTGATGGGAGGGATGAAAATAGAGTGATGGGAGGGATGAAGATAGAGTGATGGGAGGGATGAAGATAGAGTGATGGGAGGGATGAAGATAGAGTGATGGGAGGGACGAAGATAGAGTGATGGGAGGGATGAAGATAGAGTGATGGGAGGGACGAAGATAGAGTGATGGGAGGGATGAAAATAGAGTGATGGGAGGGATGAAGATAGAGTGATGGGAGGGATGAAGATAGAGTGATGGGAGGGATGAAGATAGAGTGATGGGAGGGATGAAGATAGAGTGATGGGAGGGACGAAGATAGAGTGATGGGAGGGATGAAGATAGAGTGATGGGAGGGATGAAGAAGGGACGGTTAGGTTTAGGAAGACAGGGACGGGATGAATATAGGGAGGAAGGGGAATATTAGAGGAGAAGGAGTGGAAGATAGGCGGGACAATCAAGGAAAATTGGAAGGTATGGAATGAGGAAGGAAGTTAGAATGCAAGGAGGGGGTAAATGTGGGAAAGGGAGGGAGGGAGGGTGGGATGAATAGTGGCAATGAAGAGGGAGTGAGACAGAAGAGAAATAGAGATTTGTGTGATAGATGACATGTGTAAAATGTTCAGCTTGCTACCTCCTATTACCTGTTTACAAACAGATTGTTTGATCTGTGGTGTATCGAATATATATGAAAGATCTAGAAAGTGTTGCTGACATTCCATTTGCTGTGTTGATCTCATGAACTGTAGGGTAGTAATTTAAACCATTACACTTTTATTATGTTTTGTACAGCTTTCATTACTTGAGTAATTGTTTTATCCATGTTGACTTCTTTTGTGCTTGTTATATTTATTAAATAATGTTGAACCAGTTAGTCATATACACATGCCTAGTTCCTCTGGGACTGGCAAATTCATCGGGGTAGATTGATTGGAGAGGCCTTGCCTTGCCTTGCTTATCCCATAGTCTTAGCGGACGGTTGGGGTGCCACAGATGACCTGGCAACCAGCTCCCTCCATTCCTCTCACCTCTCAGCCTTCCTCATGGCGATGCCCCGTGTCATACCAGTCCGTTCCGGGATGTTGTCCTCCCATCTCTTTTTCTGTCTGCCTCTTCTTTGCCCTCCTTGCACTGTACCCTGCAGGATTGTCTTGGCAAGCCCTGAAGATCTTGTCATATGCCCGTACCATTTCAGTTTGCGTTGTTTTACTATGGTCAATAGGTCTTCGTGGGGCCTAATGGCTTGCCGAGTTCTGTTTCGTTTGAGATGTGGTCTCTGTAGGTGATGCCGAGGAGCTTTCTGAGGCATCTCATCTCCATGGCCTGTATCCTTCTCTCTGTGTCTGCTTTTAGTGTCCAAGACTCACAAGCATACATGAATATGACTAGGGAGCGCATTAGTCTTATCTTTGAGCTGAGCGCTATATTCCTGTCATTCCAGATGGTCTTGAGTTTGCCGAGTGCTGCTGTGGCCTGGGCGATCGTGGCGAGAATTTCAGGTTTAGATCCTTCATCTGCGATGATTGCTCCCAGATATTTAAACCTGTTGACGCAATCTAGTTTCTTGCCGTTGACCCTGATGTCAGTGCTGAAGCCATTGGTCTTGTTGGTCATCAGTTTGGTCTTTTCTGCATTGATCTGCATGCCGAAGGCTGTAGAAGTCTTGTCAAGGCGCTCCACCAAGTCAGCTAGCTCCCCTTCCTGCCAGGCCATCTATGTCGTCAGCAAAACGCAAGTTTGTAATATTCCTGCCACCAATGCTGACTGTCTCTTCATGGTCATTCAGTTCGTCAGTCATAATTCTCTCCAAGAAGATGTTGAAGAGGGTGGGGGAGAGCACACAGCCTTGTCCTACTCCGATGTTTCTCCAATGCTTTTCCACCGTACTTCACAGAGTCCTAGGATGTTCCAGCGGTATCTGTTCATCTCATGGGTGAGTTCATCTAGCTTGCCTGCTTCTCTCAGTGTTCTTATGTTCCATGTGCCCATAATGATGTTGCTCCTGACACTGATCTTGTAGTTCGGTATATCAGTCACACACTTTCCACCTCCGCCCTGGTATATAGCGGAAGACGCGGCCCTTTGTAACCCGGACGACGGCCGATCCGGTATGGGTTGAGTAATGGTTGTCATCATCATGTGGCGTATCTTGGGCGGATGTCGCATGGCGGAGTCCATCCCTCTCCATGCCTGACCACAGCCGATGTCCTCCATCTAGGTGGCTCATCTTGGTCGCGAACACGTGGTCGTTGTAGTTCGTCTGGGAACTCTTCCGCCTTGGTCGGTGACCTGCGCCTAGGAGGTCTTTCGCCCAGTGGTGCCGTGTTAACACCACCCCCTCACATGGTTTGGTCCGCCAGCTGAAGCGGTTTGCCGGGGCATGGCGCTTGGAGCCACATGTGAGAGATTTAGAGGATGGATGAAGACCAATGATGCCTGTCCACCCAAAGGTGCAGCATGTCAGACATCAAAGGTAGTACCCCTACCCAGAGCCCCCTATACCCCTATTTTAGTTCCTCTGGGACTGGCAAATTGATGGGGTAGATTGATTGGAGGGGCAGAGTGGGTAATATAGACTTTGGAATGTGCCACCATGTAGATTAGAATAAGGTTATGTTATGGTAAAAAGGTAAGTTCTTATATATATATAGCACAGCATCCAATCCTCAGAATTGCTCAAAGCGCTTTACACTTTACTTCCCTGATCGACAGACCTGTTCGTCTCAACTTCCCTGGGAAGCATCCAGTCATATGCGACAATGAGCTGCTTGTACACATATCCACCACTGTCTATAGCCAGGTACTCATGTTTACAGCTGAGTGAAATGGAGCAATGTAGAGTGAAAAAAATTGCCCAAGGTTTTAACACCGCAGCACAGGATTCAAACCTGGGTCCTTATAGTCGAGAACTCAAAGCTCTACCCCTGAGCCACTGTGTTCTATACACTTATGGTAGAACACTTGTGAAGTGCTCAACCAGCCCGAACCAGTTACCCATGCCAAAGCATGAAGACCCTGGAACTACTCTCCCCATTAACAAAACCGGTTTCACTGAAGGAGTGAGGAATGGCATGAAAGACAACAAGTGACCAGACATGGATGGTATCACACCCTAAAAGGTACAAGCTGGTGATGGGGAGATGGTTCAGTAGATGTGTCAGATTTGAATCCATGTGTGGAATTCTGGAGTTGTCCCTACAGATCGGAAACACGGCAATATCGTTTGTATCCCTGAAAAAGGAATCATGTTGACTGACATCTGGAGGGGATCGACGTTACTTTGTTAATTGTCTGGTCATGGCAGAGTATACTACCAGATGATCTTGAACTGGATGAGAGATGTAGTATCATGGTCAGTGGGCTACACAAGGAGCAGGCAGGCTTCAGACCATAGCGCTCGTGTACACAGCAGATTTTCACTCTCCGACACATCATTGCAAAATGTCAAGAGTCTTAGGTGCCCCTTGCAGTTATAATAGATTTTAGCAAGGCTTTCGACAGCATCCCCAGACCCTCAATCCTTGTTAATTTTTATGGAGAGTACTCATATCTTATGGAGTCCTGGAAATGGTAGTATAATAGCAAAGGTTTGAGCATATCTATGGCAATTCCTGCTGCTCCATACCTAGATAAACATCCATCCAGCACAATTAATATTGACTACATCCTTGCATTCTCTGGCCTATATATCTTATGTTGGGCTAATGTAACAGTCCGATCGAATGTACGTTTAGATTAGATTAGCCATGGTGATGTACACACATATGCTAACATTGAACCTATATATTGACCCCTGTCATTATGATGCAAGTGTTCTAATTGTACACAAAAAGTGGATTGCATTCTCTCATACACCATCAATTAACCAACACACAGCCAAGGGTCGATCTCTACTAAATAATATTCCCTGCAAAAAATCTATAGAACATATTCTACATAATAATTAATTAGGACAATTTTCTATTTTATAGAAAGTCTATATTGACATACATATATATTTTACTGTAGACAATTCTACAAAACAAGAGATTCTGTAGAACTATCATAATTGAATTGCATAGATGTCTATGTTACTTAATTTATTTGCAATCGACTAGCTCTGGTCAAAGATCTCAACTAACTACTTTAATTAGGATCTGGTTGAACTTGTAACTACAGTGCTACCACCTAGCGTTATTTGGGTAAAATCATGATGTCTGATCGGCCGGGCTGCCTGATCTCGCGAGGTTTGAATGGGAAGTCGTTGTCAACGACATCTCGTGTTGTGCCCAACTTGTAACACGCATAACCTGACCATCGAAGGAAGAGGTGTCCTAACCAGCAAATAAATAACAATTATGGATGATTTTCAGTCATCGGAAGAGGTAAGATAGTGTTGTTTCATATACCGCTTTCATTTTATGCTCTGATTTTAGAGAAGTCCATTATGTACACGGACGTTTAGATGTTGTCACTGACACCGTCGTCAGTCATCAAGTCAAAACTGATGTCGGCTTAGATTAATTTCCCCTTGCATTCCGATGTAATATATGCCGCTCAATCACTCATTAATTGATGTCTTAATGATTATTATTAGTTATAATATGGTTGGCCCTGTTTTCTTTCAATTCAGTATCTGTTACAGGAAATGTTCTCAGAGTTGGTGTTCAAAATTTGAATACAAATTGAAATTCACAACAGTCCAAGATCTAGGTCTAGACTTGTTTCAATGTTTGTACTGTGATGAATTGAATGTTCCATGGTAAATGGCCCAGCATTCAACACAGCGAAGGATAGTTTATATCCTGTTTGCCATGGCCTATGTTCAAGAGGCTGTATTCCCCAAGCAGCTCTGCGAATAAGCACGACCGCTATATATTACAAGAGCAGACCCCAACAACAACAAGTAAACAAATTGCTAAATAAATTTGGAATATTGCATTGAAGTTTTGATTCAGAACTAACGTAACATTTTAATATTGACACATATAACTGCATAACACATGTATCTGTTTTTATCACAAAAAGTTAGCCCCAAAATAGTTTTTGTTTTTCTAATTTCAGAACATTATTTGGCCGAATGGAGATAAGTTACATTCACAAAATGTGTTTATTGTGAATTTTGGCACAATCTCTGTGAACAACATGTTGCTACTTGATTGAAATCTATCACACGTGACTGTATAATCTGCATTCTGCTAGTATTCAATATTTTATGTCACTTAGGACCAGATTAATTGTAAGAAGTTCAGCGTCTTCATCTACAGAAAGTTGATAGTCAAAGTACACGTACTTACACAAATCAGATTTGTAGAATGTGAATGAACCTTGTGTACAGCAAATGTTGATGTCCTCAATAATTGTGCATTTCCAAGGTAATCCGTCTGACACCATTCATCGATCTCTTCATATTACTAATAGTACAGATGTTATGAATGTAACTCAGATCACTGGTACATGACCAGGTTACTTCAGGTTATTTGTATTGTGTGGACAATTTCTAGCTTACTGTGCTGTACATATATATATATATATATATATATATATATATATATATATAATTACCAGTGTGTATGAGACTTAGTAGTATCACAATAGACTCTTATTGGCAATCATTTTAGTATAATTTAACAGATTTGTCTAGGTGATATATATATATATATATATATATATATATATATATATTACTACTACCTGGGTATATGTAAAATGTTTACTTTTATTTAAAATGTAAAATGCCATTTTCTTTATTTCAGACAGCATTTGTTGTTGATGAAGTCAGTAACATTATCAAGGAGGTACGTGCAGTTCATTGTGTCATAACTAACACTTCAGTTCGTTGTGTCATAACTAACACTTCAGTTCGTTGTGTCATAACTAACACTTCAGTTCATTGTGTCATAACTAACACTTCAGTTCATTGTGTCATAACTAACACTTCAGTTCGTTGTGTCATAACTAACACTTCAGTTCATTGTGTCATAACTAACACTTCATCATTCAGTTAGTGTCATAACTAACACTTCAGTTCATTGTGTCATAACTAACACTTCAGTTCATTGTGTCATAACTAACACTTCAGTTCGTTGTGTCATAACTAACACTTCAGTTCGTTGTGTCATAACTAACACTTCAGTTCATTGTGTCATAACTAACACTTCAGTTCATTGTGTCATAACTAACACTTCAGTTCGTTGTGTCATAACTAACACTTCAGTTCGTTGTGTCATAACTAACACTTCAGTTCTTTGTGTCATAACTAACACTGCAGTTCATTGTGTCATAAACAAAAAATATCTGCATGGGCTACAACCTGTTTCCATATGTCATTCCAGCTGTACATACATCTTGATATGATGTGGTCACACTACCAGGGATAGTGGTTTTAATTATCACACATGTGGCATTTACAAGATTAGCCACACCTAGCAGACTAAATAATTGTTTGATACAAATAACTTCATTCATGAAGTTCTGTAAATATATATATATATATATATATATATATATATATAAACATGCATACTTATAACTGACATACTGCATTAAACATACATTTATAAATAGCAGTTTTTGTTAGCATGTTTCTTTAATTTTTAATAGTGCTGTAAAATACAAGTACACACAAAGTACCCAGACTAAATATGACATTCCCCCACATATTTAGTAAGCATCTATGTTGTACTTAATTTTAAGACATCTGTGAATATGAGATGTACTAAAGTGATCGGATGTGACAAATGTTGCTTGCAGTCGATCGAAGCAGCCATTGGAGGCAATGCTTATCAACATAACAAGGTGAACCAATGGACGTCAAATGTTGTGGAACAGTGTCTCAACCAGCTGACAAAGCTTGCCAAACCCTTCAAGTACATTGGTGAGTTGATGGCAGAGCACTGTTGTCTCTTCTTGGTTGTTCAAGCATTTCAGACCCCGCTTCAATCCCCCATTAATCAATTTTTTTATCAGTAGTAAAGTTCACTGGCTCATATCTGCTGCTGCAAAAAGCAATTTGTATTCCAAATAATTCCAGGCCTGCCATAGTTGTTCTGTAACTTTATTATCCTCAGGATAACTTTAGTCATTGCAACAGTATATAACTGTTGTCTTAGTTTGTTGCAGTGACATGCGTCACCACTTAGTGACTGTCAGTAACTGTTGTCGGTGTATGTTGCAGTGACATTTGTCACCACTCAGTAACTGTTGTCGACGTATGTTGCAGTGACATGTGTTATCATGCAGAAGAACGGTGCCGGTCTACACACAGCAAGCTCTTGCTTCTGGGACAATTCCACTGATGGTGAGTGACAGTAAACCTCCCTCATCACCCTCTATACATCATGTGTCAATGTAGCAGTGTCACATTGTTGGTTTCTTCTTTCTTGTAATAGTGCATTAGTATCTTGTACCAAAAAATCATCCAGAAATACTTTTTATGGTTGTTTATAATTTCAATGGACAGTATTTCTGACCATTTGTAGACTACATAAAAAAGTTACACATAAAAAGAACTGACTAGTTGATTAAAATTATTACGAGACTAAAGGCAATCGTGTAGTCAATAAATGAAGTTGGGAAAAAACAAAGATATTTAATCACATGCAAGATGTAGTTGCAATTTTTTCAAGTAATCATTTTATTATATAATTATAGTAGACTTTTGTAGCTCAGTATCAGTGTGTTAAATTGGAAGCTGTATTTTTTCAAGTAATCATTTTATAATATAATTATAGTAGACTTTTGTAGCTCAGTATCAGTGTGTTAAATTGGTAAAACCTGTATGTCTTGTGTGTGCCGTCATAAGACTGCTGCCATGGCCGTGTCCGTTGTTGTGTTGACAGGCAGCTGCACCGTGAGGTGGGAGAACAAGACAATGTACTGTATCGTCAGCGTCTTTGGACTGGCCATCTAGTCTACTCCAAAACGCCACAAGAGCCACAGAGTGGACCACACCGTAGACCACAAGTGAAAGCAAGGCCAGGTCTAGTCGGGCCGCAAGTGTTGACGATGCTGCTAGCAGCTGAGATGTTAAAATGTGCATGTCCAAACCTTAAGTAAACAGCTTGTTGCTGTGGCAGCCGTGATGTGATGTCACAAGGATTGGGGATGGTGGGAATGGAATGCACACACAATGCTGCAGGTGACTCCATCTGGTCTTGGGAGCAGCCATCTCGTAGTAGACGGGAAAAAGACTCATGGTATTTATTGAGTGGGCACAGAAAGTGTGGTTTTACTCCGATTGGAATTCATTTTGACCACACCGATAAGACGTTGAGGATGAATTCAGTGTTGTCTTTCCGTTACTGTGAGACCAAGTCCAGCATGGTAGGATACTTGACACCAGTGTTTCTATTTATCGTGCTATTTCGTGTTGTTTCTCTGGATATTTCACTCCGTATTAGAAAAGACAATTCTTATATTTATCTGTTCGTTATAGCAATCGCCAGAATGTGTGAGACTTGCCAATGTGTAATATGGTATGTTAGCTTTCTTCGCTGCTATGTATATCATCGAATATCATCTGCATGTACCAACCATCAGCTATCTGGCATTCCATCATACACATGCATACACATGCACACATCAGTTCTCACTACCTTTGCCAGCAGCCGTCTTCTCGTTATGTCATGTACTCATTCTGTGTAGCTCTGTAGAATCAGACAGCATGCTGGTTTATCAATACTCAAATAGCTCTTTTAACTTAACTTTCATTCTTACTGTGTGAGTCTTCTTCATCGTTTTGTTTGTTCCGATGTATTTGTGATGTACCAATAATTGTGTAGAAAGTATGAATTAAAATTACCAAGATAAACTAAAATTTAATACAGCATTATTTTACTTATTACAGTATCACATACACTGAGACAGTTGGACATGGGCTTTTAATTAATAATTTAATGTCCATAATTAAGTATAACAAAAGACATTTGGTAAAACGTACTGCTAGAGAACCTGAGTACACGACTACACGTGAATGTTTGTGAAATTAGTCCTGCTTTTTCATGTTTGGTGGCGGTTTCGACAAATCAAAGTCGGCAATTGCTGAATCGCCCGTAGTGGACGTCTTCTTTTGTATGTTTGGCGCTGGAAACGGAATCTTGCTGGCTGCAGCGCCACCTTTTGGCTGCGAAGCTCCATACTGGCGCTTCCAATAATTGATGCCGTCTTCTTCTCGTCTCGCTGGTGTCTTGCCAAACACACTTTCCATTGAAGGATATTTCACTTCCTGTCCAATGATTGGAGGAACTGGCAGTGACATTGGCACTTGGTGCATGTTCACGCGCTCATAGTGCCCCTGTTTGGGCTGCGGCTTTTTCGGCGCACTCGTATAATGAGCTGGCTGCGGTGCTGCCTCCAGTGGCTGCTGGATGCTCGAGGCTGTTAGTTCTCCTGTGGCTGTTGATCCCAGTGCATCATTGCCAGGCAGACAGGTGACGACATCTTGTAGAGTTGTGTCTATCTGTGCTGGGATTGACACGGCCTGTGATGTCATCCATGTGGCATCATTAGGAGGCGGTACCGATGTGTCAATGCCAATATGGTATGGCGGCACAGGCAGGTGAATGTCGGGCTGACATGGCGGTATTGGTATGCCGGTGTCTGCACGGCAAGGTGGTGGAGGCATGTCATATCCTGCATAATATGATGGCGAAGGCATTGCAATGCCACCAGAATAGGGTGGCATGGGCAGGGCTGTACCGGCGGTATAAGGTGGCATACATGGTGGGTCGGAATATGCCACAGCAGCAGGACCCCAGCCTTGGGCTGGTAGGTCCATCTGAGACCATGGAGGTACCCGGGTTTCAGGGTCTGAACCCATTGGTGTTTCCGACTCCCTAGTGTCTCCGTCATCTCTGGACTGGGGAGGGAGAGGGATGGAAGATACATTTCCATCCTGGACTTCTCTCCCTTCCATCCCAGCCCGGATAGCGCTAATCCCTTCGCCAATAACTGCCTCCACCGAGTCTGGCGCGGACTTCTCCCTCCAGCTTTGTTTCCCTTCCCAGCGGCTCTGTGGTTTCCGCTTGTTCTTCCCCCGTGTGTTGGACTTAGGGGCCGTCTCATTATACATCTGCGGAGGAGCAAATTCCGGCTCCCGCTCTGCCCGCTGCTCCTCCAGCCAGTTGGGGGTCGTCTCCACGGCTACAAAAGAACACACTTGGATGTCACTGATCAGATCAAAGCATAATACGGTAGATATTTGCTATTAAGGTCACCTTTGGAATTTCATATACTTTGCTGTTATTGAAATAATGTTGGACTAAATTAAAGTGACCTTAATTTTAAGGTGGCTACATTACTAAGGTGACCATAAAGTGTGGTTGAATTGTACTTAACGAAAAGCTTCCAATTTTAGGTGGAATAATTTCATAATGCCTGTTCAAAGGTTGTAAATTCAATTCTGTTATACAGATTCTGGACAGTTCAAAGTTAGATCCTGAATTAGTTAGACCCACGAGTGTGCCTTATAACAGCCACAGAACAATATTCCTCAAACAGACGGTGACTAAGCTATTACTCAAATAACATCCTAAGACCTGCTGGCTAATTAGTTTACGACTTCAGATTACCTGCTCACGGATTAGTAAATCAGCCGACTCTTGTTTTATTGGTGCAGCAAACATGGCCGCAAAGAACATGGCTTTAGCAAGCGGACACATCACAAGGAGTTACTGGCTTCATTTTCCAGCATCAATTCACTGAGGTATTTCTGAAGCTGTCAACTTTTCAGACTAGCCGGGCCCACTTCACTAACACAGTTTTGGTGAGCTCATAAGGAAAATTTCTTTAAAAATCCGTCAATAAATTTAAGTTGTTTAGGAATATATTTCTAAATGACATTGTATAGTAGTGCTTTATCAATGAAGATACTATTTCTGTGCCACTGGTAAAAATGGGGCATCCCAACGTTGACAATGTTTGTGCACCAATAGGAGACTGGACAGTAACACAGGCACCCAAAAAGCAACTAGATAAATAGTACACATCAGTGAGATATAGTCGGTATTAACTGGAGAAATCTTTGACAAATGAACAGTGAACACCCAGATATAAACAGATATAAAAAAGTTACACAAACAATCCAGGCACATGTTGAGATTTTCCAGACACTGCCACAGATACAAAGATTAAATGACACCCAGCTAGTGGAGGAACAACTTAGTGCAGACTAGTGTGTACTTTACCGACTCAACGAAGAACAATTCTCATTTTGTGCAGTATCCTGTTCTTGGGAATATGCATGACACTTTCCACTTTATTCCTGGCAGACAGACCAGTTCAGTCAGACACCATCTCTGCTTCTCTGGGACACTTATGCCCACAATTTGTACATAAATAACCACCATGTCTACAGCCAGGTAATCACTCATTCAGCTGAGTGAACTGGAATAACGTACAAGGTTTGATGCAAGAGCACATGATTCGAACCCAGGTTATCTCAATTTAGGGTGCAAGGTTCTAACCACTGCCATCACTTTCACATGGAGGAAGGTATGAGACTATGAGAGGACAGAGACTTCTGTAAAAGGCAGTAGAATTCAACCCCAGTGGATGACATGAGTAAGTGCAGGTAACTAACCTAGTTTTCCCTTGTCCCAGTCTCGCATGGGAGCATCCTTCTTCAATGTCTCGTCCCTCGTCAGTGGCTCGGGTTCAACTGCCTTCTCTGGCTTCGGTCCAATCGTCCAATCATCTTCATCTGTGTCTGAGGAGAAGAACGAAAACTTACGTGAACAAGAAGTTACAATAATCTGAAAATCCAAAATTACTTATTACCTACACTGCTTTATTAAAAATGGGGATTTCTTTGGAAAGTTTATTACGGAAAAAGAAAATACATATTTCAACTGAACCTGAAAGCGACTGTATACATTATATATATATATATATATATATATATACAAGTATGCATGCTTGCAACAGGAAAGTAAGTGTTCTGTTAGAAACTTAGAGAAAATATTACACTGCACTTACAGCACTGTAAAAGCTTCTAAAAATGCTGGTTCATAAGCTAAACGTATCAGCAATAAATAGATAAAATAATAAATAAATAATAAAATTTATTAATAACTTAATAATAAAATAAGTAAAAAAAACCTGTAATTACAGTTAAATAAATTCATTATAAAATACCCTACAAGTAGTTTGCAAATGCGGCTTTATAAAGATGTGTTTTTAAGTTGGACTCAAAAAGTTCAAGTGAGTCTATTAGGCGCAGACTGTCCGGTAGATCGTTCCACAGGCGTGGAGCCGTCACTGGAAATACTCACTGTTTGCCTCGTCTTCTGCGGGTTTTCCTTCCCGGTGAAGTCTCCGTTGCTTCACCTTGGCCAGTCTGGCTTTCATGATGGCCTTTCTCTTCTCCAGCATCCGTTCCTTCTTCTCTCGGTTCTCAAGTGTCTGCACAGGGACGTGGGAACATTCAATTACAAAAGACCTTCAAATGGGTTCGGTAAAAATAATGAGATCTGTAAAATGTAATATACAATTTTCCTTGCCCATTTGTCACCTGGAGTTAATTATTTGGGTGACATTCTTGATACAACTAAACAGGAGGGAAGGAGAGAAGGACGGACGGATGGGTGGGTGTGTGGGTGGGCAGCAGACATGGGTCAAATACATTGAAATGTATTTAAATATCAAATACTTTTGAGGGATTCAAATACAAATAATTTGGAATGCAAACATATTTAAAAACAAATATAAATACATTGGAACGTATTTCAAATACTTTTATTTTCAGGATATATTACTATAATAGAGAAAAGAAAAGCAAAGCATATATCGCGACAACTAGTTTACAGGCATAATTAGTGTTTTACTCATATGATGACAGGCAGACGAGTGCTAGGGGTATTGTTATTGTTAACTACATCACAGTGACAACTTACTTAGAAACCTCTATTCACAGAGGTAAAGGTCATAATCTGTTTGTTTGGTTGGTTGGTTGGTTGGTTGGTTGGTTGGTTGGTTGGTTGGTTGGTTGGTTGGTTGTTTGGTTGTTTGGTTGTTAAGCTAAGCCAGGAGATCCATAATAAAATGTATATGCTACCCTCGGAAGAGACAATGCTAATGACTGCTAGGATCTTGTGAGGAAATGTGACAGCTCAACTTGAAAGACAGCCTGGAGACCAGAATAGCCTGGTGCCAGCTTGGAGACTGATTAAATAACAAAGGGGATATTGACCTATGGTTACTGCCAGGTGCTAATACATCCCCTGGCCTTGAGCAAACAGAAGTTGTTGTCATTGCCAGGGCTACCTGCTGTCAAGTGTCTTCAGTAATTAGCACTGTTGGGTGAGAGACACATTACAGTTGCGGGGGGGGGGAGCTCGGGAAGGAGGGAGGTGGGGGGGAGGCGCTGGGGAAGGGGGGAGGAAGAGTGGGTACATTGAGCCATGGTGGAAGACAACCACAGACACAGGAAATGAAGAAGAGAAGAGATGACAGAGTGTGATGTCGACTGCACATGCAATGGAACACGAGGAAGATGGACTACATCTGACAGATTATAAAGTTGTTATTACTACAAATAAACAATGTGACCTGCTGGCGGAGTTGGTCCAACATCTTCAGTTGTTCCTGTCTCTCCAGCTCCTTCTTAGAGAACTGGTAGAAGCCAACTCCATGTGCTCGGATCTCTGCATACAAACACCACTTTCTACTAAAAACTCATATTTTGCAAAAATAATTTAAAAAAATCTAATAACTATAAAACGTGTATTATGTAATATAATGACAACTCAAAAATCATAAGCTTGATGATTTTTTTTATTTACATTAAATGGGAGCTATCACATTACCAGCTTGGAAAAGGGTGTTTTCGGGAAATGCTACAAGAGGCAGAATTGTGACATTTGCCGGGATTCTCAGCGTTATTTACGCTATCTATAAACTAACTCTAATCACTAACAATATCCAATTTTTATTTCTAACAGACGAAACGGATACATTATCTGGATGCTTCAAGGCACTAGAAAGTACCAGCAAAGAAAGAGAACCGATTACTTGCCATCAAACTGCACATTTGCATAATGTACAGTTGGTTGTTCAGCCAACATCTCCTCTTGTTCCTTTTCCCACTTCTGTCTCTGCATCTCTCGTCTCATGTCTGTGGACAACAGCTCCGGTTCCTGGCCTTTTTCTGCTACTTGCATTCTGGACAAAGGAAGCCATTGTTGGTCCACAAAAGAGTATTTTATGTATTTTGGATTTGTATTTGTGTTTTTAAAAGGACAAGTTCTTGAAAGTGGTCAACGTACTCATCAAGATAGCATATACATTTCAAGTACATAACTCGTGTTTAGAAAACAAAATTTATTTGTTGTTTTTGCCCTGTTAGATGGACAACACTGAAGACTGCCCATGGCTCATCTCACCCTTTATACAAATTCTAGTCTGCTCAATGTGACTAGGTATTTCTGTATCTGTCGGAAAGAGTATGAACCAAATGTATCGTCATACACACTACTTGCCAACCTCCACGAGCAGGGATTTGTGCAGGACCAAATTATTGCCAGTCACACGTTTTGGTGGACACATGGATGTTAACTGTTAAGGCGGTTTCCAAACTTTAAATGTGTCTGATGATCTCAAATGGACTACAAACACACGTGACACCATTTACACTTACTTTTGAGGCATAACTGACAATATCTATGGTTTTGGAAGACCTTTTATTTTTGCTCCCTGATCTCTGCATAAAGCTATGTACACGAGGCTGCTAAATTGAAGGTTTAGGAGAGGGAAGTGAAGGGGGATGGGGGGGATTTAATACGAAGGTGGAAACATGTATGAACTATTGCTGCATTTGTGACTATGACTACTATTATTAACTTTGTTGTGTAAAAATACTAATAAAATCATTGTTAAATTGTGAATTTATACCATACGAATTTCCCATTTGGGACTGACTATTATTAAGTATTAAAGGTCATTGTATTGTATAGTTTCTCCAACATGACACACCTGCCAGCCTTCGCAATATTCTCATCTAGTTTCATCAGAGCCGGCAGGTCTTTCCTTAGGCATCTTCTTTCACGCCCAAAACCATCAACAAAGTCAACCCTACAAGAAACAAAACATGACCATTTGTCAGCACAAAGTCAACCCTACACGAAACAAAACATGACCATTTGTCAGCACAGAGTCAACCCTACAAGAAACCAAACATGACCATTTGTCAGGATAAAGTCAACCCTACAAGAAACCAAACATGACCATTTGTCAGCACAGAGTCAACCCTACAAGAAACCAAACATGACCATTTGTCAGGATAAAGTCAACCCTACAAGAAACCAAACATGACCATTTGTCAGCACAGAGTCAACCCTACAAGAAACCAAACATGACCATTTGTCAGTACAGAGTCAACCCTACAAGAAACCAAACGTGACCATTTGTCAGCACAGAGTCAACCCTACAAGAAACCAAACATGACCATTTGTCAGCACAGAGTCAACCCTACAAGAAACCAAACATGACCATTTGTCAGCACAGAGGCAACCCTACAAGAAACCAAACATGACCATTTGTCAGCACAGAGTCAATCCTACAAAAAACCAAACATGACCATTTGTCAGGATAAAGTCAACCCTACACGAAACAAAACATGACCATTTGTCAGCACAGAGTCAACCCTACAAGAAACCAAACATGACCATTTGTCAGGACAAAGTCAACCCTACATGAAACAAAGCATGACCATTTGTCAGCACAGAGTCAACCCTACAAGAAACCAAACATGACCATTTGTCAGCACAGAGTTAACCCTACACAAAACAAAACATGACCATTTGTCAGCACAGAGTCAACCCTACAAGAAACCAAACATGACCATTTGTCAGCACAGTCGACCCTACAAGAAACCAAACATGACCATTTGTCAGCACAGAGTCAACCCTACACAAAACAAAACATGACCATTTGTCAGCACAGAGTCAACCCTACACGAAACAAAACATGACCATTTGTCAGCACAGAGTCAACCCTACAAGAATCAAAACATGACCATTTGTCACCACAGAGTCAACCCTACACGGAACAAAGCATGACCATTTGTCAGCACAGAGTCAACCCTACAAGAAACCAAACATGACCATTTGTCAGCACAGAGTCAACCCTACACGAAACAAAGCATGACCATTTGTCAGCACAGAGTCAACCCTACAAGAAACCAAACATGACCATTTGTCAGCACAGAGTCAACCCTACAAGAAACCAAACATGACCATTTGTCAGCACAGAGTCAACCCTACACGAAACAAAGCATGACCATTTGTCAGCACAGAGTCAACCCTACACGAAACAAAGCATGACCATTTGTCAGCACAGAGTCAACCCTACAAGAAACCAAACATGACCATTTGTCAGCACAGAGTCAACCCTACACGAAACAAAGCATGACCATTTGTCAGCACAGAGTCAACCCTACACGAAACAAAGCATGACCATTTGTCAGCACAGAGTCAACCCTACAAGAAACCAAACATGACCATTTGTCAACACAGAGTCAACCCTACAAGAAACCAAACATGACCATTTGTCAGCACAGAGTCAACCCTACACGAAACAAAGCATGACCATTTGTCAGCACAGAGTCAACCCTACAAGAAACCAAACATGACCATTTGTCAGCACAGAGTCAACCCTACACAAAACAAAACATGACCATTTGTCAGCACAGAGTCAACCCTACACGAAACAAAACATGACCATTTGTCAGCACAGAGTCAACCCTACAAGAATCAAAACATGACCATTTGTCACCACAGAGTCAACCCTACACGAAACAAAGCATGACCATTTGTCAGCACAGAGTCAACCCTACAAGAAACCAAACATGACCATTTGTCAGCACAGAGTCAACCCTACACAAAACAAAACATGACCATTTGTCAGCACAGAGTCAACCCTACACGAAACAAAACATGACCATTTGTCAGCACAGAGTCAACCCTACAAGAATCAAAACATGACCATTTGTCAGCACAGAGTCAACCCTACAAGAATCAAAACATGACCATTTGTCAGCACAGAGGAGCAATGTTATGTACATTGTAAGCAACTGTTTTGAAATATAAGTAATTGATGGCTCCAGTATGTGCACAGTGTAGACAGATGTAATACATTCAGGCGTGTTCACGACAGTACCATGATGGCACACCATCTGCTTGATCAAACATTCACACATATTGTTGTAACTTACACCTGTTTGGGCTAGAATGCCAGATAATATATGAGGGAATATCCCAACGCTACATTCCTTATAAGGATGAGACGAATCTGGAATTCCATTAGAATCGAATACCGTTGAAATTTCGAATACAAATCGAATAACAATACTCAGTGGCTCCAAATTCGATTAGAATAATGAACGGTGTCGAGATGTCTTGCTGGGACTGCGTTGCCGGTGAGTTTTACGCAAGTTTCCTTTGTGAAGTTTATTCATTTAAGTATTGTTAGTGATTTTATTTTGTAACATATATACATATAAGATATGTGAGGAGTAGTTTGGCAGTTGTAGTGTATTTCATAGTTAAGTCAGAAAGTAAAAGATCGCCAGGGACCGATTTTGCGGTGGAGGACATGAACGAAAATATTCGAGTGATATTCGCTTATATAGCTGCGAATTTTTAAATCGAATAGCGACAAAATGTTTGAATATTCAAAATTCCGAATATTCGTCCCATCCATAATTCTTTAGCATACGTTTATGACTTGGTGGATTTTATTGCTAACCAAAAGCTCAAAGGGAAGAACAGGCTGAAATAAACTACCAAGTTTACAAGTGGCTGAATTACCAGATAATATACACAGACAACTACCAGCAGAAGGAACAGGACAGGAGATGTATATTGAAAATCAATGGTTACTAATACTACCGGTAACTGTAAACAGAAAGAAAATGGAAACGAGCCACATAAACCTAAAGGCTCAACATTTGAACAAAACAGCTGTATGTCTGCATTGGCTACGGAAAATATGTCACCCTGTCCATTTACACACACACACACACACACACACACACACACACACACACACACACACACACACACACACACACACACACACACACACACACACACACACACACACACACACACACACACACACACACACACACACACACACACACACACACACACACACACACACACACACACACACACACACACACACACACACACACACACACACACACACACACACACACACACACACACACACACACACACACACACACACACACACACACACACACACACACACACACACACACACACACACACACACACACACACACACACACACACACACACACACACACACACACACACACACACACACACACACACACACACACACACACACACACACACACACACACACACACACACACACACACACACACACACACACACACACACACACACACACACACACACACACACACACACACACACACACACACACACACACACACACACACACACACACACACACACACACACACACACACACACACACACACACACACACACACACACACACACACACACACACACACACACACACACACACACAACATATATATAATTGAAACTGTTCACAATCAAATATATTACCACAATATCACATGTTTTCCCACAACAAGTAGATGACTTATCCATCTCACCACTGTTCATCTGGATTGTCCGAGGGTGGGACCATCTCTGCCAATCGTCGTCTCTCTTCCTCTGCCTCCTCCTCTTCTTCTTTCCTCTTCAATTCCTCCTCCTTTTTCCTCCTCTCCTCTTCTCTCCGCTCCAGCAGTGTGGTGACGGCCTTCCTCTCAAAGTCCACCAGAAATCTCTCGTTGCCCTCTCCCTCTGTCCACAACAACAACAGCAGTACACAACCCACACTCCAGATGACGCCACATTTGCACACATATGGAATTTTCCAGATGATTTGTAAATGACATTTGTTATGACAAATTCTTACAAATTTTCACATTAATGTGACTTACATAATGTCTCTAACTTTGCTAATGTCATGAGCAATTATGTGACAAATGCTAAAAGCGGTAAGAACCCTTAACCATTAGGGAATTATGGAGAAAAAATTCAAGGGATATTTTTCTGCTAAAGAAAGAAAGATTAATCACTAAACGTTTGCCACACAAGATGCAAACCATCAGTTATGTTATAATTTAATTACATTAGAATAACGACTCACAGAATATCTAATGATGTTTTGCCAATCATGTTATTTTATTTATAATGTACAGTGTAGTTCAATAAAACAATCCTGTTTTTATTACTATTTACATAATTTGCAGCACAACTTCAGCTAAAAATATTCAATAACTAAAATTGTAACATCATATTCAATTAAATTGTCATTAGAAAATGCTTCACCTGTTTCAGTAAAATTCTGTAAATTTTAATCAATTAAAATAAGGTGAGCTGATATTTGGTGTTTCACCTGTTAAAACTAATTAGAACAAAATCCACACTGACTGAAACCAAACAGATTGATGTAGTCATAATGTCACACACACCACCACACACGGACACGAATCCATGCACACACATACACACACACAACAAATGCACAAACAAATGCACACACACACACAAACAAACACACTGACAATATGTTACACTGCACTAACATCAATTTAGCCAGCGTGACTGCCAATAACTTACCTTCCAGTGCTTGACCACGGGCATTCCCAACAACTGGGCCGCTTCCGTGCACTCTGCAACCAGGACAAGGGCATACATGTACGACACCCACACACACACACACACACACACACATGCACCCACACACACGCACGCACCCACACACACACACACACACACACACACACACACACACACACACATAATTACACACGCACACACAAACAAACACACTGAACATATGTTACACTGCACTAACATCAATTTAGTCCAGCACGTGACTGCCAATAACTTACCTTCCAGTGCCTGACCACTGGTCATCTGCTCATACAACTTGGCCTTTGCTTCCAGTGCAGCTCTGCAACCAGTGACAATGGCATACATGTACGACACAGTGAATGAACGCAACTGTTTTAGCCACTCATCATACTTTTCATAGTGAAACTAACACAGACTTATTGTAATTACGAATATGCAACTGTTTTTATGATAAAAAGGATTTGATGTGTGTACAACTCAAACTGACAAGTTTGTGAATTTTCAAATGTTTCTGTAATGTTTGTCCGAGTCCTCCACATTTTCCTAGCTCTCATAGTTAAACTACAAATGTTTTTCAGAATTACCACTGTACCGCCAATCCACAGCATACATCTTCTACTGGGTTCAATAAATCCAATCCATCTGCTGACGACTTGAATATGGCTTATCAATTTTGAGATGGACGAACCTTTTGTCTTGAAGCCCCACTGTGCTTGATTTCCAAGGAATTAGGCACAATAGAACTTACCTTATTATTAGTATTATAAATATATCAGAGTGGGCTGCTGATCTCTCTTTCATTCATGTCTGGCTATAAACATTTGTTGTATCAATTTACCAAAGTTAGTGGCTAGCAATTGGTGTGTTCTGTACGCACCAGAAATGTTTGCACTAGAAATTGTTTCACTAAAATCTATTGATCATATTTCTAGTTGGAAACATGGCATCAAAGCATTCTAAATATACACATACCGGTGCATTAATATAATTGCTGTGCCCTCTGCTCATAAGATCGACCAAATGTTGAAATTTCAACAACATTATTTTATCAAATTAAACATTCTGAGGAGTGATCAGTGAGAGAAAAATGTGGAAAGAGACGAGCACGGAAAAAGATGACCAACGGAACCATGGCCAAAGTCACCTTTTGACAACAGGGATTTCAAGAGGAGAACAACATATGTGAATATCAACATTTTGACCTGATGTGTCGCAACACAACAGACACAAGTGGACAGTGTCTACCTGGCTTTATCTGCTGTCTTTTCCTCCGCCTGCTTCACTTCAGCGTCTCTCTGAGCCCGCTCCAACACCCCCGCATTCTGCTTGCTCCAAATCGCAGCTTTCTACAATGGCAGACACAGCAAAGTCAAGTCGGGCTATACAATTGCTTCACATTTGAGAAACCCAGGCGAACGATTTTTTTTAATATGTAAAATAATTTAGGCGAGCGGTTTTTATTTTTGTTTTTATCCACCAGGTGGCATTATGTTAACTGTGTGGCGGTGCCACTGTATAAACGTGTCATGGGGCTGGTTTTACAAAGCGATTTTTAATTAAGCAGTTACTTACTTAGCGTCTTGTGTTTGTACTATGTACATCTTAACACATCATTTACTATGTCAGTCATGTTATTAGTGTTAAGAACGTTCTTAGTCACATTGTGAGACCAGCCCCTGGTGTGTTGTAGAATAGGCATGGGGAGGAGCCATTTATCGTAATCAGTGCTAGTGAGAAATCGATCCCTAGATGGGTGATTTGTGTGAGCGATGGGGAAATAAAGCACTGCTACCGGTATACAAAAAACAAATTTAATTATTTCCATTGAAACTTGAGCCACGTGTGACTCATGTCTAAAACCATGTGAACTAAAAGTTACATACAGTTTAGAATAGTACCTTAAATATAGTTCAAGACTTCAAGTGAATAAATATATCACTTGCACAGTGGTAGAACTACCCACTAGTCCGTACTCTAGAAAGATAAGGGCAGACTAGTAAACCTTCCTAATAACTACTCCAGTTGTCTAGTAAAGGTCAATGTGTCATCCACCCCACCCTACATCAATCAATCAAGCCTTTGTAGTCACAGTGACCCTAACCAATCAACAGGCTGGGGGATGTAACTAAATCCCAAGTCATTAAAAATGTTGATAAGTAGCTTCAGTTACTGATAAATGATGACATTTTCTTAGGCATGGCCACCAGCTATGAACTTGTCTGGGCATTTTTTGCAAGATTAATGGTTCTTTGATGTCTACAGTGTTCTAGTGTGACTAGTAAACCTTTTGGCAGGACAAGTAAACTTTTGACTTTACTAGTCCCGCTGTCTAGTAAAATAAATGCTGACGTTCTACCCCTGCTTGCATCATTCTGACCTTCGTCTGTGGCTTTGGTCTGATCGTTCTTGATGCATTCTGTTGTCGTGCTTTCTTGAATTCCTCTTGCTTTCTTAATAGTTCAGCTTTCAAGTCGACCAACTAGAACAGAATCATAGTGTGTGGCTCAGTACTCTTTTTATATATGAATATAAAGATCAACAAGACAAATACATTTATTATGAAAATACACCAGTAGAATACCTGCGTATATGCATCCCAAAACATGGTTCAACAAGCTAGCAGGAAAGTGTCCCACACACAATGGATGCTGCTGGTTTCATCAGTCTCAGCAGCCCTTGGAATATAACTTTGCAGAAATGCAGAAGTCTGGTTGAACTTGTTATCAAACCACCTCATAGTCTTTCAAGATAGGCTGATTTTTGTATGGGTCAACCATGGTTGATGTTATATGTAATATGTATAAGGTAATTCATTTGTTGGACACTACCAAAGCAGAGTGGCTGATCAGGACATTTTCTGGGATTTCCTGGAGTTGTCCTTTAATATAGATTCATGTCTGATCCACGGATCAACAACCACTTCTAAATTACGATGCCAGTTGCTGAGGACAATTAATTTTGGCCTGCGGGAACTGTAGATTCATACTCAGCCTACAGAGCCTGGATGAGGCATTGTTGGCACTGCTACTACTGGCATTGTTGGCACTGCTACTACTGGCATTGTTGGCACTGCTGCTACTGGCATTGTTGGCACTGCTGCTACTGGCATTGTTGGCACTGCTACTACTGGCATTGTTGGCACTGCTACTACTGGCATTGTTGGCACTGCTGCTACTGGCATTGTTGGCACTGCTACTACTGGCATTGTTGGCACTGCTACTACTGGCATTGTTGGCACTGCTGCTACTGGCATTGTTGGCACTGCTACTGCTGGCATTGTTGGCACTGCTACTACTGGCATTGTTGGCACTGCTACTACTGGCATTGTTGGCACTGCTGCTACTGGCATTGTTGGCACTGCTACTGCTGGCATTGTTGGCACTGCTACTACTGGCATTGTTGGCACTGCTGCTACTGGCATTGTTGGCACTGCTACTGCTGGCATTGTTGGCACTGCTACTACTGGCATTGTTGGCACTGCTACTACTGGCATTGTTGGCACTGCTACTACTGGCATTGTTGGCACTGCTACTGCTGGCATTGTTGGCACTGCTACTACTGGCATTGTTGGCACTGCTACTACTGGCATTGTTGGCACTGCTGCTACTGGCATTGTTGGCACTGCTACTGCTGGCATTGTTGGCACTGCTACTACTGGCATTGTTGGCACTGCTACTACTGGCATTGTTGGCACTGCTACTATGGCATTGTTGGCACTGCTACTGCTGGCATTGTTGGCACTGCTACTATTGGCATTGTTGGCACTGCTGCTACTGGCATTGTTGGCACTGCTACTGCTGGCATTGTTGGCACTGCTATTACTGACATTGTTGGCACTGCTATTACTGACATTGTTGGCACTGCTATTACTGACATTGTTGGCACTGCTACTACATGTACTGGCATTGTTGGCACTGCTACTAGTAGCATTGTTGGCACTGCTACTAGTAGCATTGTTAGCACTGCTACTAGTAGCATTGTTGGCACTGCTACTAGTAGCATTGTTGGCACTGCTACTAATAGCATTGTTGGCACTGCTACTAGTAGCATTGTTGGCACTGCTACTAATAGCATTGTTGGCACTGCTACTAGTACTATGTAGCTCCAGGCATTGTTGGCACACCACTACCAGAGGAATCAAGTTGCACACACTTCCAACCCATCTCATGTTCTCACAGATCAATAATGTAATGTAATGCATATGCATAGCTGCCATATAAAAAAACAATGAATATTTCCTTTCATGCATTTATTGAGATAGTTATTCATATCCAGGAATTCCCTCAGCATGTGCCCTGGTGGAAATCCTGCATCAACAGTAAAAAGCTGCACTCTTTCCTACAGTGTGTGCCCGAAGACTGCACATCAAAATAGCATGTTTATCTAACAAAAAGTGGATCCATTTAACTTGACAACAAACGAACTGCAAATATTTATTACTGTGATTTTTTAATTTTACAGCTGGGGTGCAGTACATCTGTTGTCTGCTAGGGTGCGCCACAGTCATGGTACACATAATCTTTTGTTGCAATGCCACCGAGTGATCCATATCCCAGCTATGCCTAAAAAAGACTAATTCCACTGCCCCAGCAAATAAGCGAACATTGTTGGAGCTTTTTAAATGAGCATTTTTTCTGGGCTTTTTGGGGGGCTTAAAATAAATCAATGGACATTTCTGAGCATGTTGTTGATACCGATACCTATACATTACATCCCTTAGAAATATGATGCTCAGACTTTTCATGAAATATTATAATTATTTTTCATGAAATATTATAATTACTTTTCATGAAATATTATAATTACTTTTCATGAAATATTATAATTACTTTTCATGAAATATTATAATTACTTTTCATGAAATATTATAATTACTTTTCATGAAATATTATAATTATGATACATGAAGTATAATTATTATACATGAAGTCATAATTAACAGTATATTGTGGAAATGCAGTAGTCAAGATAGAAGCATAGCTTGGTTTTCTTAAACCAGTTATATCCAGTTGTCCGAGTTCGCTAAGGATAGACCAGGCATGAGGTGCACTAGACCTGACGCTGACCAATAGATTGGCCAGCGTCAATAGAGAGCGAAGTAGCCAGTATTTAAAGAAAGAGTAGTGCGCGATCGAGATAGGGAGAGCACACACGCACCATGTAACTTCATGTCTGGCATCCACGGAGCCAGGCCAGTTAGACAATTGTATTGACTTCTGTATTATGCTGTCTGTATTAAAGTTCTTGAAATGAACACTTGGAAAAGTCTTCTGCAAATGATTGAGTAATTAGAATCTCTCTCCGTGAGTATCTGATTTCTAACGGACAGTGACACTGTGGCTGAACTGAATAGGTCAGGGCTAACTGTCTATGGGGTCAGTATGGAGGGGGAATATTGTGTTTTATGCCCAAGATTAGAACACCAAGTCTACGACTATACAAGTCTAACAAGAAGAGGCAGATGCTAATAGGGGTAAATCAGTAGACCGGCCAATTATAAAATCATGAGAGTAATTTAAAAAAATTGTAGCAATAATGTTACATGATTGATATAATTTACGTAATGTATAAGTATTAATATATACAACGTACTCAGAAATATCTCCATTTATTATACATATATATATATATATATATATTTCTGAGATAAGTAATAGACTAGTGTTACTGAAACCGTAGTCGTAGACCAGAATGACTAGTGATTAGTGTTACGTAGTCGTAGTCTTTTCCTTTTATAACTTTAATTTACAGTTGTTATAATTAATCACAGTATCCAAATACAGAAAATGTAAACACGTTATCGTGTTGTCTTACAGTACTAGCATTGACTTGAATCGTTTTCTCCTGGTTATTCATTCTACCAAATATTGACGGCTAGCCATCAATAAACATGTGGACGATAATAGAGATTAAAAAACATAAATCGTGTTGTGTAAACGTAATTTGTTGTCGGTATTACGGCTGGTTTCATATTAAGGAAATTGCATGCTGTTGTAACAAATAATAATTACAGTTTCATTTTTTTAATTTAGGTAACACTTTTTATTGTCATTAAGAAATACAACATGAATTAAAAACATTCACGAATCCGTATGCTCGAGCCCAATTCCTCTATGAAGTAAGACGGCTTAAACGTGGGCGATAATATATGGGTCTACAGAATGGCGGCCTGATATTGTGTTGTATCGCAATTCTGCAAAACAGATGATATAGGTGGTGAGTGTGCACTCGCTAATATATGTATATAACGCTAAAAGTTTTATTTAAAAAACAATCAAACGTAATGTAAATGATTTGCCCACAGAAGCGTTCGTGGCGCCGCCCAACTCAAGACAAGTGAAGTGTACTGTCGTCGACTCGAGACGAGTCAAGCTTGACGCTTGTAGTTTGAGCCTTCCTTGACTTGAACTGAGCTAATTGGAGCTTGGGTTAAATTGAAGACGAGCTTGATGGTCTAGCTGAAATAGCATGAAGCCGTGAGGCTGAATGGTGAATTCTATTTTTTTAGTTATAATTTCTGGTTTGCAGAGGCCAGCCATCTTCGCAAGCCAGGGCTGTTTATCAGGTAAACTAGCCCTGGTACTGGTAGGCTATGTGTATGAGATGTGGATGGTTTAGCCAAGTCCGACTAGTTTATTGACTTCACCAATCGTGATTGCTTTACTAGTAGTAAGAACACCACAAATACCCGCCTCAATTTGAAGAAGATTAAAATATCTGAGAATTCCAGTATAACAACCCAATCGCACCAGCAGCTTTACGAGTTTGTGTATTCGAATATTTGCTTCTACATCTTAAGCATTGCATATAACAGCAATGCTTGCCATGCTCCTAAATAAAAGCTGTTCTAAAAACTGGATTCTGAGTTATATATAAGAACTTACCATTTTGTACTCAGTAATTAAATATTCATCAATGTTCTACAAAATCTGAAGTCCTCAAGACATAATTTTCATTTCACCATGCTTCAACTCTTTTGAAAGGGTTGATATTATCTGAAGTATTTTGTCTTTAGGGCACTTTATTAGACAGATAGTAAGGATGGAACGAATCTTGAATTTAATTTGAATCGAATATCCTCAGAATGTCTAATACGAATCGAATACGAATATTCAGTGACTTCAAATTCAATTAGAATACTGAACAGTGTCGAGGTGTCTTGCCGGGACACAGCGTCATCCCGTGGCCATGCCGGAGTCGTCGGCACCATCGTGGCCATAGTCATCGATCTTTTTGTTTACTTTCTGACCTAACCATGAAAACGACTTCTTACAACCGCCAAACTTATCATCACATATCTTATGTACATATACACACACTAGGTTACAAAATAAAATCATTTACATTCCTGTAAAGAATAAAATTAAGGCACCACTAAATAAATTACCTTCACAAATTCCAATTTTATGCTAACCTTAAAGTAACCGTAACCCTAAGGTCAACTAATCCTAAACGTACACGAAACCATGATCTTAAATCTTAACCCGACGCTGCTAACAAAAGACCCCTGGACACAATACCGATATTACAGTAAACTACACGTAGCAGCCGCCAGTCAGCGAATCGTGGCTACGGGCGGCAATGACACCACATTGCCGGCGAGTTTTATGCGTGTTTGTTTTGTGCAGTTTATTTGTTTAAGTAATGTTAGTGATTTTATTTTGTAACCTAGTTTGTGTATATGTATACATATAAGATATGTGAGGAGTAGTTTGGCAGTTGTCGTCTTTTTCATAGTTAAGTCTGAAGGTTAAAGATTGCCCCGAACCGATTTTGTGGTGGAGGACATGAAGGGAAAAATTCAAGCAATATTCGTTGATATAGCTGTAAATTTTCAAATTTTGAATCGAATATTTGAAATTTCAAATACGAATCGAATATTCGTCCCATCCTTTAACAGATAGCATTCTGAATTGCACCAGCCTAAAGTGTGCTTTCTAAAAGTGCTCTAAAACATGTTTCATTCCAATATTATTTGTATGCAACTCAGATAATACAGAATGAAAAACATATTCATAACGAAAACGAATTAAGAATAAACCTGTAATAATGAGATTGTAATGAAGTATTGTTTTTTTGGACACAAATTTATTTATGCTTCACCCAACAGACCTGTTAATTTGTCTGTGAAAACAGTGCACCTTTTGTACAGCTGTATCTCTTGATGATTGGTCTGCTATTTTGCTTGTTTTGTTAAGTTGAGCATGTTTTTCTAGCATGAAGCCATAAATGGAAGGCGTCTCCCTGGGTGGAAGTAGCTTAGCAACCACAGCAGCAGCAGCGCCCTCTGGTGTGGTGGCTGCAGCTCCGCTCCTCTCTGTTGGACAGCCCGCTCCGGTAACCATAGCAACCACCCACTTTGATTGCACTTTAAACAGCTTGTGCACCAAATATAAATCTTTTATTGTAAACAATAAATTATTAAGTTCACAGCACATTACTTTCATGAAGATCAAAGCAGGAATGACAACTTGTGTTTGGGTTAGAACACAATACTGATACATGTTGTCCATGTTACATACTGCCTTTGTTTTTGTTACCACTGCATTTTCATACATTAAGCCTATTCTGTTGGATTTTGCCTTGAAAGAAATTGTGTTTAGCCATAAGGCTCTTGGGTTATGTTTACTTGTACCTGGTTCCAATCTACCTGTGGTAGTGACTAGTGAGTAGTGACCATATACTGGTATATTTATCTATGTTACCTACTGCTCTCAACCAGCATGGTAAATGTTACAATTGTAGTTACCGTTACTTGAGAGAACCCCAAACTTTTATGGAGTAGAACAAATTTCCAGCATATCAAATACATGGATTTTGCTAGTTCTCAAGTTAGGTGTAATCAGGATATCATGGTCGTATTTACCTAAATTTATGCCCATGTTACCTACTATCTTACATATTAACTTCACGTTATCATCTCTTAGCCATGAAGATGTTATTACAGCTTATGCCAGTTACCGCTGCTTGTGAGGGTAACTGGCATAATTGTGCATTTGAATTTAGAAATCAAATGTTCCATTTTTGTGTACCAATACTGTGTTCTGACCCATTTACAGTCGAACGTTGCTTCACTATGGTAATGCACCCACCTTTCAATTAAGATCACCTTAAAACAATAAAACGTTTCTGCAACAGTGAAATGAAAATAATCTCACTAATGTGGCCACCTCTCCATTCAGGTCAGTCGTAGCAAGGCAGTTATAAAGAGCACATGTTTAATGCCAGTTGCGATGTTAGAACAGCGGTACACATTCTGTTTGGCAGCCATCAGTAGGAGTGAATGGTCCTGTGGTCGTGAAGATGAACGTTGCCGTGACTGGGTCGCCGTCAGTGCCGACTATGGTGACAGGCAGCCCGCACCCTCAGCCCGTCCTGCAGCCCTCTCATACCCCTGCCCTGCAGCCCTCACATGCAGCGGTGCGACAGCCCGCCCCTCCTCAACAGCTGGAGAACAAGGTATAGCTGTGTCAAGAATAAATGTTTCTGATGTCATTTAAGTAATGATAAGTTTATCAGTTGCATTGACTATTTGACTTCCAGTTGTATATCAAATTAAATTTAAATTGGCTACTATTACATACTGTACTCTGTCTCTACTCAACAACTGACATGCTTAGTTAATCTGATACATTTCTCTGATATCTAAGGACCTTTGATCATCCATTTCCATACAGCTTTTTGTTACTAAAACCAAGCTTAATATTGGCAAATGTGCTTTCTCTGTAGCCGTATCAACAATCTGGAATCAACTCCCTGTTACAATTAAATCTTCTAAAACCGTAGCCACCTTTCATAACAAATATAAAACATATTAGTGTGAAATTAGCATTTCCATGCTCCAATGACGACTTTTGGTTGTCCCTATTTACGATTTACACCAAATCATTTTGTTTGTTGGTCCTGTAGCTTGAATTGTTAAGGATACAGGCAGTGTAGAATGTTACAGTTATATTCATTTTTCATTTTAATGGTCTTTGTATAGAATGTTAATATGTTTACTGTCATACAATTAAGCAATACACTATAAAATATGTCTGATTATAACATACCAACTAATAGCAAGTTGATGTTAGGAGTTATGGCCCCATCTCCAGCTACTTGAAGATTTGGCTGACAACACAGCGATTTTAGTACATAATTGAATAGTTGAATTCAAAGAAAATAGTTCTACTTTGTTATGTCATATTTGAAGAGTTAGATAATGTAGTTTACTTATATTGTTTAACATGATGACAGTCTGAATAACAGGACCCTAAAAACAAACGGAAACATGTTATTTTAATATAATGCTCTTACAAATCAAAGTATTCGTAAGCAGTAATGAGCATTAAATAAGCCCAATACATTGTTCCCAATTTGAATGTTGGATCCGTGAAATGTAAACTTTGCAATCTTTATTATGTGTGCCATTGTGTGGCCGTCATTACTGTCAATGTGTTTGTTTACTACAGGTGCTAGACAAACGACGACTCCAGGAGCTGGTGAAAGAAATTGACCCTCTGGAGCAGTTGGATGAAGATGTGGAGGAGGTACGGAGTCAGGGAAACAGTAGCCACACACACACACGCACACATGCACATACACGCACATACACGCACACACATACGCACACACGCGCACACGCGCACACGCACATACAAACACACACTCACTCATTTCACAGAGGAATACAAATGAATGGACCAGATTATTTGCTGTATGTCTGATAGAAATATAAATGAAAACAATATATACCCAGAAGGGACGGATACACACAGATAAGAAACAAGTGGAAAAAAAGCTTTATTCCTGTCCATCTGGAGTTAATTCTCTGGGTGACAATCTTGTTAAATATTTTCTATACAACAGATTGGTATCCTGAAAAGTGAGAGTTTTAATCAGCAGAACTTTGTATACAAGTATGTAAAACTGCAAAATACTATGCCCCGTGTCATATTGTCAGTTTGTTCATTTTTACCCTCTAGTGATTATTCATAAATGTAACTTTTATGGAAACCTGCATCAGTTGTTAAGCAGCAGCTGCAAAATAATTTAGAATTAAAATACATTTTACAGCTAACAACTTCAAAATGCTGCCTTTGTGTTTATGCTGTACAATGTTCTCGTTCCTGTCCACAGATGTTAATGCAGATAGCAGACGACTTCATTGATAATGTTGTCACAGCGTCATGTCTTATCGCCAAACACAGAAAGTCCAACACGGTTGAGGTCAAAGACGTCCAGCTTCATCTAGGTGAGTCTGCGGCTCTTGTTTTGTACTCTGTGTGTGTTAATAATATCATGTCTGTACATGTAACTCCAACAACTGATGGCATATGCATTTTCTTTGAATCAGGTTTTGTTTTATAACATCATGTGGGTGGTTATGTTAATTAATTTATGTTGATGGTGGGACATACCATGTCATTTATCTTAAGCATGTGTGTGTCTGTGCATGTGCATAAATATATTCATTCATATGTAATGGTGTATCTGAACTTGAAGAATATTTGGTATATAGGCATTTGTTTTATTGTTGTACATATATATATATATATATATATATATATATATATATATATATATATATATATATATATATATATATATATATATCATGTATATACATGTATACATGTATATATATATTGTCATGTCTCTGGTAATTAACTGCCTTTGTAAAATTTGCTGACATGACAACATAATATTATAGTAAGTAATACATACATGTTTTATTACTGTTATAACTAAACAACGTATCCACTGGCAGTGGTAATCTTGCTACAATGCAACTGTGATGCCTTGTTTCACAGAGCGCAGTTGGAACATGTGGATCCCAGGTTTTGGCTCTGAGGAGCTGAGGCCTTACAAGAAATCTACAACCACAGAAGCACACAAACAGGTGGGATATTTGTTGTTTTTTGTTGTAAAATTTCACAGCTCAGTACAAATTCACATGATAAACACCATTTCTGACACTTCAGAAGGTACTTTTCTGCAAACACTGTACAGTGAGTTCAATATAAAAATTTGACTATCATGTGATATATCTCTGTTCTACAGTGTACCTTCTAACTTTTTGTTTACAAAAGAAGGTGTAGGCACTAGCCATTTTATCCAGTCAGCATTACCTTACCCCACTTCCCCCCTATACGTAACAATGCTGCTCACTAGATAGGAATTTGTGATACTAATATTATACTTAAACTTGGCGAATTAAAGTTAATTAAAAAATTGCCATTTTGCACTGAACCCATCATTTTAACAAATACCTTCATAACTGTGCTTATCCACTGTAGCTCCTTGGCCTGAGAGGCTTGAATGTTGTGTCTAGCTTTAGAGATTCGCCAATCTTTTTGTCTTGGTGCACCTGTGAGCTTATATTCCAAGGATTTAGACACTATGACAGTTACCTTACTATTATAATATTAGTATCAAAATTCTGCATAGATCTGTTTATAAATTTTAAATGTTTAAACATTTTCCTGAATACATCGGTTATGAGCACGATATTGGGATACTGATGACTTATTCACTTTCCCAGTTATGTATCATTGGGCCTGTCCGATGACAGATGTTTGTGTGACGATGGAGTGACGAACTAGTGTTGTTTGTTTGTAGCGAATGGCCTTGCTGCGGAAGACACTGAAGAAGTACTGATGTGCAGATGATGTACAGATGATACACAGATGAAATGCATATGATGTACAGATGACATGGTCTCATATCGATGATTTAAAGTATTGGTCTCAGATGTGTGGAACTGGTTAGATGTGAAAAAATACCTGACAGAAAAAGTGAACTCAAGGGAAGGCGTGTGTGGCCAATGCAATGATCGTGCAGTTTTAAAGCATGTTGGGTTCCATCTGGATAGATGTACCGAAGATTGTTGTGTCATTGATGTGATGATGTGATTAAGTAGTGGTTGATGATGTAATCAGTAAGTCATGATTTCATGCAACTTACTTGTTTTCATTCGTCGTAAGAAGTTTATATGCGGTGTCGGCCTTGTTACATGTGTAAATATTATGATATTGTTAGTACAGTGTAGTAGGAAATTTACTATAATAAAACAGTACACTGAGAAAATGTGAGAAATGGGTGAAATTTATGTTGAGTTAAAATTAAACAAACCTAATTAAAACACTTTGAAGTTGTTTATGATATTGTTAATTTTACATATAGTTTATGCACAGAGAACAGATTTAGAAATAATTGTCCATAATTATGACACCCTACATGATGGTCCCAGATCTCTGTGGTGATAACTGTTTCCCTGTAGGTGATTATATACAACCAAGGACCATCCTGTTTGAGAATTCTTTAGGCCGTTTGCCCGGCTTGTTTGGCTTGTCCCTTGGCATTTGGCAGATGTATGCTCAAAGTCACGTGTAAGCCTGTACTGTCCTGCAAGCAAAATAACTAAAATATGATAATGAGAGGTGGTGCATTATCTGACGCCAACTCTACTGGGATGCCAAATTGGGCAGAAATGTCCTCCAATTTTCCAATGCACTGTCCTCTCACGCCAGGGTCACGGCTGTGATTACGTCACTATCAGCCTTCAGTAGCACTGGTACGTCCCTTTGCAAACTCCTCTTTTACCCTCAGCCAATAAAATTGCCCAAGAAGAGTGTGGTTGGCCTTTGGTCTTGTAATATAATTTTGACTGATTTCACCCACACACTGTGTTACATGTGAATGGGTCATTATATTGGAATTCCCACCAGTCGTGTGTCCGTCTTCAAATTGGGGTCCATTTTTTTGCGGTGTTCCCACGGCTGACGCAGTAGCAACTGGCGAAGTCAATTGATATAATTTTATAGTTTCACTCTGCTCATTTCTACGGTTTGTGGGAACGATCAGCCAGGGGAATTGTAGTAGCGCATCGCAATGACCCCTGGCATGGTACAGAAGTAGTGTTGCTGAGAAGCAGCATTCTGATCCACCTGGAATAGTTGTATATTACTACCTTCCCTTTCTCGAGACGCAAGTCTACTCTGTTACAGTCCTGTGGATAGGAGGGTGTCATCAGTGGCTCCCTCTGTTGGACTTGATTTGTAGACTTGACAGTGGACGCGGGCACAGACTACGTGCTTGAAGTCACCCGTTATCCCATCGCTGCTACCATATTCTGGTCTGTTAACACTAACAGACATACTTAGACTTACAAGTATTTTCAGACTTAATGTGTTTCGCTCAGTTCATCATGAGGTTACATGGCAGACATGGAGGATGCAGACGCAGTGAATGCCGTCAAGCCAGGACGGTCTACATCACTAGTCTAATGCTAGTCTCAGCCTCAGGATAGTAGCATTTAGACGTCAACATCGGTCCATCCAGGGGTATTAGGTCTTTCTTTGCCTGCCTCTCCGGATTGTACACTCTTGCGAGGAGGCGCTTCCATTAACTTATCTTCTGACGTCATTCGGTGTGTGTTCGGCGCATGATAATAAATATGTGCAGCAAGCGCTTGGATTGCGGGCCATGATTACCGATTCGATCGCTACGCGGCAGCACCATTCGCAGACAGCACTAGAATGACTGGGCGTACATGACAAGCGGTCGATGCCGGTGCTGGACGGACCAGCAGCCGACAACAAGTGAGTTCACGTTTATCGATAGGCCAAAATAGTGATAATGTAGAGTTATCAAATAATATTCTAATAGCTATGACATGGGGACAAATTGGAATTGGCATGAATACGCAAGCAGCTTGAATCACTAATTTTAGACGATCCCACGCTGGCCTTAATTCCGAGGTGGCTGCATTACCGAGTTCAACAAATAGCCACCGAGGTAAACATACAACCACCTCGCAATTAAGGTCAATGTAAGTAATTGCAGCTGATATAGTCACCTGTCCATTCGGGTCACTTCAGCCAGTGCCTGGAGTGACCATAATAGAGAGGTTCGTTCTACTTTCACTTTATCCTCTTTAATATGCGGTTTTGTTTTTAGGCTAAAGAAGAAATTTGAATTTCCTAAACGATCCCTGTGCGGATACGGTTCCATCCACTACACCAAGCAATTCAATTTGCTGAAACCGCATGACAAAACTTATTCGAATTTTTATTGCAATTAGTTTTGAAATAATGATCGTTTCCGAGTTTCACCGAAGAGCGAGTACATATTTACGCGTTATTGCTTCATGGGAATTAACGAGAACTGAGTTCTGTCGCGTTTGAAATTCTTTCATCGGTTATAAGTTGTTGTAATTTTCTTTTTATCGAAAGCGAATAAAAATGATCTGGGGTGTATTATTCCTAAGCGGCCTAACATATAAAATAGGGCACCATGTGCTTGTTTTCGCGCAGAAATCTCTATTAATGAAGTTATCCGGACAAATCTGCACAATTTACATTGGTTAGATAGGTGCGAGTGAAACCAGACAGTTCGCGATTAATGGCGGAGACCAGTGCGAAAGATGTCAGAGTCTTAACAATTATTTTTAATATACCGTGGCTCCATGCTAATCAAATCATGGTCACATATCCTGTAAAATTGTACGTTCTTATGTTTTTGGTAATGGTTGTGCAAGTTTTTAAGCTCCCCTGTAACTTTGAGCATTTTTAGTGGACAGACCTAGCATTGTGCGCATGGCCGAATGGCCGGCGAGTGGTAATGCAATTTTTAAATTAAACATTCTTTAAATAGGATACAAAACTGTACAACCAAGTATCGAACGACAAACTAACTCATGCTTATCCGTGTTGTCCTTGTTATCGTAACAAACGGCTGAACTTGAAGAAGGGGTCTGTGATTTTTGGTCTCATTTTAACAAATTAACACACAACAGGCCCTAGACTTCGAGAAGATGTGACATACATTTATTGTATGACATTTTTGTACAATGCGTTCAACAAATACACTTCCAAAATCATCTAGCTTGATGGGAAATCGAAACTAAACAATCTACGTTGGTCAGGCCTTAACAACTGAACGAGCGGCCGAACGCCGTAAAGAATTCTTACAAATTCGGTACGCAGAAACCAGTTATTAAATCAAACTACTCCATTAAGTTGTAACTAAAATAAATGGACGATCAGGTATGCACGGCGAACAAATTTCAAAATATATACTGTTCCAATAATGCCGACAAGCATCCATCTGACGTAACTAGAAACCGCATGCGAATGTGCCATACGATGTCGGTACAACGTGAACTGTTTCACTGTTACCACTGCAGTCATTGCTGCCGTCAAGCAGCAATACTTGTTGTTCAGTAATACATGGTTTTCTGTGATAGTCGATACTCATTTTCCAGTCCACACGCACGATTCGTCATCCGTACAAGTAAATGAAACTCGCTAGGCCAACTTTAATTTGTACAAAACTTTTTATGATAGAGTATATTTAACGAATACGCTTAAATACGCGTTAACTACGACAGACACTTGACAAAAACACAAAGGACATCCCGTGAGAAAGTGTGCCATTCCCAGAGGAGTGGTAATCGCTGTTACTGTTTGTCTGCTGTACTTATAAGTTGCAATAGAACGCAACAATTCAGAAAGTGGAACACCAAGTAAACGTACAATTGTTGTGCAGTTGGTACTATTTTTGGTCAAGATGATCGTAACAATTGCTCTCTATATATATATATATAAGTGCCGCGTAAGTGCTGTGCAGCCGAGCGTGATATGTACAGATTTAACGCTCCATCGATCACAGTTCGCTCTTTCTATCACCGTTTGGCATGCGCGGAATAATACACCATCACTTCTCGTGAGACAGGGACAAACACATTCAATCAGATGGCGTCACGTCGTGCCATAGGCTCATGTCAAAACAACCACCGTTTTGGCACATCCACCCACAGCCCTTGGCACTACACGCTGCCGCCTGTAGCCGTGATTAAACGAATTGTTGCCATAGACCTGAAACAAAGCCAGAACACTGATTGTTTAAAAGACGAAGCAAAGACACACAACTGGTTCATAATGCAATACGAACAACGTTTGGCAGCTTCAACTATGACGTCATGGATGTTAATGAACTATATATTATATATATATATATATATATATATATATATATATATATATATATATATATATATATAATAATAATAAAAATAATAATATATAATAATAATACAAATTGTGCACTCAGTGCGGTGGAGGAGTTGCATAAATAATCGGATATGACCGTGAGCCGCGGCTGATTACTTCGTCTACTCCGCCAACTACTCAAGACGATTACTTGAGCGGTAAAGAAACGTGTGTGTGTGTGTGTGTGTGTATGTGTGTGTGTGTGTGTGTGTGTGTGTGTGTGTGTGTGTGCGTGCGTGCGTGCGTGCGTGCGTGCGTGCGTGCGTGCGTGCGTGCGTGCGTGCGTGTGTGTGTGCGAGCGAGCGCGCGTGTGTGTGTGAACTGAAATGTGTCTACTCGATTTAATAAACAAGTTAACCAATTATACACTTATTAAACCGTGCCCACATTTTGACAACATCGCACAAATATAATAATAGTAATATTTGTAACTTCACAAGCCGTAGTCCTATAATCCAATAGTTACCTGTGAATCAACCATCAAACGAGTTTATTCTTCGACGTCGACTATAAGCGGAGTCAGGTACTCGGAGTGTTTGTTGCCGAAGCTGAATTGTGGTGCTTGATGTTTCGTGATGATGACCTATGGGAAGGCAACGTGTAGCGCATTAGAAGCCTGAAGTGATTGGAGCGTACGGTGACGGATAATCTACCGCCACGTTAAGATCCGTCCAAGCAGGTTATGACATCAACGATTTAGCACTGCCGTAGTTGACGTTATCGAGCCGGTTTCTGCCGGACATTTATGATCGTGACATAACGCAGCTTAATAATTATGTAAGCCGCTCGTTGTGTCGTAATTACAAGGTATGCATTCGAACAATAATCCTAAACTTAATGAACAAGTCAACGCGTCACGGGAAAGATGAAAAATAGGAAATAGGATTAGGTCCTCGATATTTGGAGCCTCCAAGTTTGTGTATGGCTCGTCTCAAGAGGGTGCATTTGCAGTTTTTGGCGAGCTTCAAATACCACCTAATAATCTCCATGTTCCGCCTGTAGTGATTCGGCTGTTTCTTTTAATGTAATGTTTTAATACAAGTGGATTGGAACACCAAAGTGGATTCATCGTATTCCGTTCCACTTGTATAAATTATAATCCGCTATGCTGCCTTATGTATGTCCACTTCAACAAATTGAATAGCTCTATACTGTACTACGACCACTTGACTAATAACTATTGCTTCTGCATAATATTCGCTGTTATATACGACCACCATCGCTACTTATATCCAAATCAATGTGCATTATGCGGTCAATTATGGAAGGTTCTTTCAACTATCTTGTGATTTTAAATTTCTCAGACTTACAGATGTCATCGGCTTGCTCCGCTATACAATCGGTCTATTTCCATGTCCAATTATTTCGATGACGTGTTTGTGTAATTTTGACCCAGACCATTAGCATAAGTAATCAAATATTTGATGTTATTGGCCAATCACCTTTTCTGGCGAGTGAGCGCCCGGTCCTGGCTTCAGAGTGCTGTCACCAGGCATGGCCACACGGGGTCGCAACGTGTAGAGTGGAGCCCGTCCCTTGTACACATTCGGGTCGGCCTGGGCGTAGGCTCCTGGGCCCGGGGTCTGAGAGAACACATGACGTCATGTTATGAGTATATCAAATTCACACAGACGCGCACTCGCACGCTCGCGGGCACGCACGCATAGCCACAAACACACACACAAGATATGCACGCATACACACACGCGCGTACACACACACGCGCGCGCGCGTACACACACACACAACACGCGCGCGCGTACACACACAGGCAAATAGTTATCGTAATACGCTTATTATTCCAAATGATTTGTAACGCTCCATGGTGATTAGATGTACTTATAATATGCCGCGTTCACGTGCATACAGAATCTATGTATTTGGACTAATTGAACTTGTCTAATTGAATACGTGCGTGCGTGCGCGCGTGTGTGTGTGTGTGTGTGCGTGCGTGTGTGTGTGCGTGCGTGCGTGCGTGTGTGTGTGCATGTGTGCGTTTGTGTATGCGACTATGCGCATGTGCGTGCAAGAGTGTATAAGTGTATACGCATGCGGGTGTGATGTGATGTGATGTGATGTGATGTGATGTGATGTGATGTGATGTGATGTGATGTGATGTGATGTGATGTGATGTGATGTGTGTGTGTGTGTGTGTGTGTGTGTGTGTGTGTGTGTGTGTGTGTGTGTGTGTGTGTGTGTGTGTGTGTGTGTGTGTGTGTGTGTGTGTGTGTGTGTGAGAGAGAGAGAGAGAGAGATTGTTTGTTTGTTTGTTTGTTGTGTGTGTGTGTGTGTGTGTGTGTGTGTGTGTGTGTGTGTGTGTGTGTGTGTGTGTGTGTGTGTGTGTGTGTGTGTGTGTGCGTGTTTGCGTGTTTGCGTGTTTGCGTGTTTGCGTGTTTGCGTGTTTGCGTGTTTGCTTGTTTGCGTGTTTGCTTGTTTGCTTGTTTGCTTGTTTGCTTGTTTGCTTGTTTGCTTGTTTGTTTGTTGGCGTGTGGACGTCGTACCAAGCCTTTGAACGAAGACAACATCAACTTGTTAACGAATTTAACAGAGCTTTGTTTGTTTGGTCATCCACCTTTAAGGATGTAGACGATAGATAATGTCCTTAGATTGTTTATGCCCGCGTTGATAGACATTACCTTCTGTAGGTCTTCCGAGAAGCTGCCGACATTGGATCGACCTCTGACGGACGGCATGGGCGCCTGTCGCTTGTTGCCCTCCACTGTCCTGCCCGTTAGCGTCGGCAGGGAATACGTGTTGGGAGCTACGGGAGAATCACAACTATGTTAGTAGGTAGACGACTTTATTCTTGATGTTCTATACACACAGTTGCAGCGCTAGGTTGAACAACCTATTAAAAATAATATAGAATACCAAGTTTGCACTGAAGCAGTTATTTACAAATAGAGCAACAGTTTGTCATGGATGGGTTAACTGATCGCCGTTGACCCCGTGTTCACATTAAGTAAGCCGAGAGAAACGTCGACATAATCCCAAAATAGCATCCACTCTATCGATTCGATCTTCTCAAAGTGAACAGACGAGCAATATCACAGGCCTATACACACTTGTGTGACCACGCAGAATAGGTCTCACGATTCATAAACGATAGGTGTTTAAATATGTATAAAAAGGGAAATAATCTTTTAGGATAACCAGAATTTTCTTGCCAAGTATGAAGAATTGTATAAAGATGTTTGTGCGTACAACCACAACACAAATGATAAACTAATTCTCATAATTATTGTTATTGTTATGTTATGTTATTATTATTATTTGTATTTGTATTTGTATTTGTATTTGTATTTGTATTTGTATTTGTATTTGTATTTGTATTTGTATTTGTATTTGTATTTGTATTTGTATTTGTATTTGTATTTGTATTTTATTTGTATTTGTATTTTTATTTTTATTTTTACTTTTTATTATTATTATTATTATTATTTATTATTTATTATTATTATTATTATTATTATTATTATTATTATTATTATTATTATTATTATTATTATTATTATTATTATTATTATTATTATTATTATTACTTCTAACATTCATAAATTAAAAAACGCACGTGGAATCATTACACAATATTTTAAAATAATCTATATCACGGTAAATATTATAGTACATTAAAATGAAGACCACTGAATAATTAAGATACATGACATAGATTCTAAAAATATAAAAACCATTAAGTAAATAAATATGGTATATTAAAAAGTTAAAGATTAAAATTATATAATTGAAAATACAAAACTCCGAAATTACCTGGATTTTTGTCGATGCTCCTATATCTGCTTCTCGAGCCGAAGCTGTAAGCCGGCGCTCGGGGGGATGCGCTCGGTCCGGCCGCTTCCGGCGAGTGGGCTCCTGGACCCGGCGTCGCGAAACTCTTCAGGTCTTGTGGTCGACTACAAGCAACGGTAACACATTGACAGGTCTTCTGGTAAGATACAATTACCCACTGACATGTATTTTTGTTGACTACAAGATACAATAACACACTGACAAGTCTTGTGGTTGACTACAAGTCACAAGATACAGTATAAATCTTAACAAGTCTTGTGGTTGACTACAAGATACAGTAAAAATCTTAACAAGTCTTGTGGTTGATACAGTAAATATCTTAACAAGTCTTGTGGTTGACTAAGAGATACAGTAAAAATCTGAACAAATCTTGTAGTTGACTACAATATACAGTAACACACTGACAAGTCTTGTAGTTGACTACAAGATACAGTAACACACTGACAGATATCGTGGTCGACTGCAAGATACAGTAACACACTGACAAGGCTTGTGGTTGATTACAAGATATAGTAACACACTGACAGATTTTGTGGTCGACTACAAGTAATGTTAACACCCTGATAGGTTTGTGGTAGACTATAGGAGATCATTTGAAACACACTGACAAGTCTGGTAGTTGACTACAAGAAACAGTAAAGGGATTGTGGTCGACTACAAGATACAATGACATGATACACTAGTGTGTGTGTGTGTGTGTGTGTGTGTGTGTGTGTGTGTGTGTGTGTGTGTGTGTGTGTGTGTGTGTGTGTGTGTGTGTGTGTGTGTGTGTGTGTGTGTGTGTGTGTGTGTGTGTGTGTGTGTGTGTGTGTGTGTGTGTGTGTGTGTGTGTGTGTGTGTGTGTGTGTGTGTGTGTGTGTGTGTGTGTGTGTGTGTGTGTGTGTGTGTGTGTGTGTGTGTGTGTGTGTGTGTGTGTGTGTGTGTGTGTGTTGTTGTGTGTGTGTATATATATATATATATATATATATATATATATATATATACTAGGTCAATAACACATTGACAGGTATTGTGGTCGACTATAGACACTCTGGTTGCGTCTCATTTCCTCTATACCTCGAAAAAATCACCTCCAAATCACGACTAATCGCGTATCACACTTGTCTTCCTTGTTTTGGGTGCGTTTTTGACATTTGACCTCCACAAACTGCACCTCCTTAAGGCACCCAACTCCCCCAATTGTCACCCTTTCAGACTTCCCACTCCATAACTTTTTAGACTCCTAAGAATCCCCAACTTTTTACAGCCTTAGGTGCGCATGCACCCATTGCACCGACAGCCCGTTAGCATGGAACATACGCTACTATTATACACGCGAGGGTGCTAGCGTATAGGTTTTATTTGTTTTATTTAACATTAGGTACTTATGACTACAACATGTACGTTGAATGTCTACTGCCTGCCAGTTTAGTTGTTTTATTAACCTTGGAACAATGTTCGTAATTTGAAAGATTCCGCCTGCAACACATTCAGACTGTGAAGTGTGTTATACAGACCTGTGTCATACAGCCAGGCGAAGTGTGTTATACAGACATGTGAGGTATGTTATACAGACATGTGTTATATAGCCAGGTGAAATGTGCTATAAAGACCTGTCAGATGTGTTATATAGACATGTGTCATACAGCCAGGTGAAGTGTGTTATACAGACCCGTGAAGTGTGTTATGCTGACCTGTGAAGTGTGTTATACAGACTTGTGGAGTGTGTTATATAGACCTGTATTATACAGTCAGGTGAAGTGTGTTATACAGCCAGGTGAAGTGTGTGATACAGACCTGTAAAGTGAGTAATGCGGCATGCCATTCTTGCCGTGGCGTGTGTACTGTACATCCGGGTAGTGCACTGGTCCAGGGCTCGCGTCGTCGAACATCTTCGCGTGTCGCGTGCCGAACTGCCAGGCGGGGTTCTTCTGGTGGACACTGCGCGGGTCGTGGCTCACACTGCCGACCAGGCTCGGCAGCTGATAAACACCCGACGGACATGTCATCTCACCATAAATACATAAATGCATTCATTATTTAGCGCCAAATCTAGTTACAACTATTCAAGGCGCTTTACGTGTACATGTAGTAGATTATAGATTACCACACATTATCGATTATGACACTATCAATGTGTCAGTCATATAAACAGAATCATAAAATAAATAAATAAACAAATACAAATATAGACTAAAAGACACAAATCTTTAAAAAAAAGGTAATTTAAGAAGGTAGACTTAAACTATTATATTTTACGAATGGTGCACAGTCATAACTTTACAGTATATATAATATTGTCACTGCATCAATTAACATGATAGAGTTTTAATGCACTCCTGATAGAGTCTTCGTTATTCTGTTCTCGTAATGGGACAGGTAGTTGGTTCCGAGGGTCCGGAGTGGCTGCGTGGTAACTCGCGTCTCCAGCTTTGCGTTTGGTTTTATATCTTTTAAGCAGTTTGGTTCTCGCTGAGCTGAACGAAGTGGTCACGCTAACAGTTCACTCGCTGGCCAACACATTTCGGCCCCGTTATTTTATGCCAAAATTAAATCGACAAATCGCGATGTCTGGTTGCGTGGGTTCGCTAAGTGGAAGACACATTGTGTATGTGTTGGTGATGGTTTAATTCATGTATCACGGAGGAAATAAATTGTTAAAATGGCGCTATACGTGTCGCGAGGAACATTGTTAATGTTGTGGAAATCAGGACCGAGGAATGTTATGGACTTGGGTGTAGTGACTTTCTTGTCTTGGCAACCGTCGATTGAATCCGGAGGCTATTTGGTACGTTTTTTGAAGGTCACATGGCGCAAAATTGTAAGTCCCACAGAGGCTAAGGAATGAATGACAATTCAGTTTGTCTAGTGTTCGAGTCTCTCTCTCACTATATTTTCGAGTACATTGTCAGTTGGTATATCAGACATCAATAGTCTGAGGAAGTAAGTAAGGTAAGTAATAGAGGAGAAGACAACCACGTGTTGTGACGGGCCTACCTGGTAGCAGGGGCCCGGGCTGCTGTACATGGCCGCGATCGGGCCTCGGGGTTTCGTCTTCTCCGCTGCCATGGCGTGTGTGGCTGGGGGCTTCTACAGATCAGAAGAACGTCCACCTGAAACACGAAATACGTTCACTCACTTGTGTTCAGTTTGTTAGTTAGCAAAGGAACGTAGGTTTCTGTTCCAATGCCTGATGTTTGCGGTGGTGGTGGTGGTGGTGGTGGTGGTGGTGATGGTGGCGGTGGTAGGTTGGTGGTGGTGGTGGTGGTGGAGGTGATGGTGGTGGTAGTAGTAGTAGTTGTTGTTATAATAGTAGTACTGATACTACTACTAATAATAATAATAGTATTAGTAGTAGTAATAAAAATTACATTTTAGTGTTAATATTCTCGGAAAATCCGAGCTCATTTGCGCAACAAAACCAACAAATAAAGTATTTTCGTGATCTTGTGAATACGAAGCTGGACACTGCGTCTTGACCACATTTCACCATGCCGTGTCCTCACAGAATGGACATCGAAAGTCGCCAAGTCTCTTTTTGTGCCGTTCTCACTAGTAGAGCTTCGTGTGCCAGGTTGTCATACGTTATCTGCAGATTTCTCTCCTGTTACTTCTTTGTCTTCGTGTGTTTCTTATGCCGCAATCGTCACGTTCATTTGAGTTCCTTCTTGCTAATGACGCGACCATAATTGTAGATTTTGTGTCTGCATTGAACAGTTGCTTTTGTATACCGTAATATAAATTATATTGTGTTTCTCGGACATTTTAAGAACATCATCTCATAAATGTAAGTCACACGTGACACATTATAACGCTTAAACTCTTATCTCTGAACATATTTAGACCCAGAAAAAATAGCAGTGAACCGGTAAACAAGGAGCGTAACTAATACACACATGACGACATGTATAATGTCAGTCATGTGATTTCAGATACCTCCATTACTCCTACGCGACCTGTCTCGATCACTCACCGTTGCTACCCCAAGTCGTGGATTACACTTGGTTCGTCTACTTAATCAGTTTCATGTATTGCTACAACAGCTCGTCGGCAACTTTTGTTCGGCGTTTAACGTAGTTAATTTTATATTCGATTAGAGAGCCACACGCTCTGCCGCCTGTCAATACCGACATTGAATTAAGCAGAGCGCCGTTTCCAATTAGCGACAACACCTAGTGTATATATTGGTTTTGCTCAGGTAGTCTGCGTCGAAATCCGCAGAAAGAACGCCATGTAATCAAGCGGGGCATTGTGTGCGACCACTGACGGCCGTCAAACGGTAATTTGCATTCGGATTTCGTCGGTGTGCCGGTGTCGGTCTCGTGGGACGTTGCAGGAGTTCTCCCGTTGAAGCGATGTGGCGGCGTAGGCCTTCCCAAGCATGTTGTGCAAGAATTGTCTTCAAGTGTGTCAGAACGCCTTCAGACCACGAGTTGACGGTCGAGGCACGCTTAATCGACGAGTTCAACAACATAATGAGCTCCTTCACACGCCAGTATCGACAATAAATGCTGAATACGACCCAAACCATTCTACCGTCCTGATCGATATATGCCTGAAGACAAAGTTGTTCTCGCTGTAAATCTCCCATAAGCCCAAAGCGTTGTTTACAATTTAAGTCAACGTGTAACAGTCTCGTTTCAATGCAGTATTGGATAGCGGATTTAAAGTATGATATGTGTTTCAAAATATGCAATCAACGTTATGTTTTGGTTATGACTGCAGGATGAGGGTGTGTGATACTTTCCGCCAACAATGTAATTTATAACAAAGAGTATGGAATGTAGTCGCATAATGTTCAACGAACATCATCATGGTTATATGTGGCTAGATTATAGATATTATGGTTGTTAATTGTTACAAAACAGTTCTGTGGGTGGAAATGTAACACACGTCAACTTCAACAATATTTTAGAGTGTTTCAAGAAGTGATAACAAGGCACTCATAACAGCATTGTTTTTTCTCAAATATCTCTGGTACAAATTGCCACAACAATGTCTTGGAAATAGTCAGATCGCCCTAAATATCATATCTGTCTAGTGTTGGACATTTCACCGAAGCGGAAAAGTATGTAATTACATAATGCTTACGTAATTCAAGCACTGTCGACTGTGCAAGCTCATCGTTGTAAACTGAGGTGTGTCTATCACGTAATTGTTTAGAGGATTCGTTATCGTTGGTAGACGGGCATGTGTAGATCGGAACCTATCAAATGTGTTAGTTGGATACAAACCCTCGCCGCGAATAGGTGATACATTAACATGTTTGCGTATAACGATCGGACTACGTGGGATTGGGAAGTATTGATCAGTGATCAATGGACGTTCGTTCTATTTATATCTCAACCTTTTAATCACTACACAAATAGGTCAGGATGTTACTACATGTCATCAGCTTCGTGGTTCTTTTCACTGGCATTTTTATCGACAAATCAGCTTAATTTAAGCGGAATTCCAATTAATAAACAACTGTGTTGAGGATGCCAAATAGGCATGCCCGAGTGGGCGAACAATTCCAGCAAATATGTTGGACAATTCACCAGGCTAATCAATACATTATATAGCGTTTTAATTACAATGAGAATGCCAAGCAATTACTTATGTTGATTTCCTTACAAAGTGCATATTCGGATAAATATCACGTGTCACATGATGATTGGTCTTGACGAATTTGTGTCCCGCTTAGATTTGACCATGTCTGGTGTTTGGTTTGCTTGGTGTTATGATGAACACAGAGCTACAACCATTAACGCACAAGGCACTGTTGAAACCGTCGTGTGACAATGTTGATTGACAGCGTGTCGTTTGCCTGGTGACCCGTCAATCAATTAATTAGCAGTTGCTGAGTTGCAATCCAGCCTAATCTCACAACAGCCGGTCTTTGTTACGTTTCACTGGCACGCGCCGAACTTGCTTTGACAATTGTGTAATTGTTGTGGCTGTCGGCAGCCGAAAACCAGTCTTTATTTCAGTACGGTTAATGACCGTTTCGTTACTGTCGAATTGTCTACCCCGACAGCTAACGGTGGGACTGTAAGCGATACGTTCGCGTCGGTATGACGCGACGGTAGCGCAACCACGCGCCTTGTGTCTGGCTACGCACGGACAGCGATAGCCACTCAGGCATATCGAATGTCCGAGATGCGTTTTTGCTGCAGACATGCTAATGTGTTCGCCGTCAAGAGTAGGGTTTCCATTCGTTTGAAGTTATCCGTGATTCATATAGGATATAGGCACAATCGTGCCAGTATATTTTGCTATACCATTCCGGCAGCCCATGTATATTTATCAGATAGAACCTGTTCTATCTGATCAATATACATGACCTACACGAATTTGAGAAGATTATTGCTTAATAAAAACATATTAATTCACAATACGAAGTTGTATTAGGCTGCTAAGAAGTGTGTGTAGTTGTTATCTACATTTACAAGTTTCTGACAATATTATTACAAATCATCTGAAACACCAAAGGACATTAATTTAGACAATAATTTAGTACCTCAGGTATGCATATTTATTTTAGAAATAAATTTAAATAGGTGCATTAAACTATAGTTTATAGTTATGGTATTCGTAAGTTCCGGTGTCCTCACAGCGAAACAAGGGGAAAATAAGGGTCTACAAAAAGGTGGTTGTCAGAGGAAAAAGTATATTCCCGTGTAACCTTGATCAAAGGGTGTGCTAGTCTTTTTTGTAACGTTCCAGAAAATGACATAAGTTTTATCTGCACTGGGCTGCTCGAGAGGGGAGGGTAAAAATCACTCAAATGTAATGGGAACTTCAGATTGTTTACCCGAAAACACACTTAGAAACCAAATGCTTCTTTGAATCTTGGGCCAAACAAAAGCCAACGAACGCCCATTGAAATAAACATTCTGTACTCACGTTGTGTGTTTGTGTATTCAATACGACACCAATAGCCTAGTCCCTTACCTTACGAGCGAGGGAGACGGTAGGATTGACTGGGGAACTAGCTCACGCTGTGTCCCGGTGAGTGTTCTCTAGATGCACTGACACCGGCCACGTTCTGTACACAACAGGTCGTCTTAGAAACCGCCATCGAGCCTGAAGCGAGCGAGGCTCCCGACGAGTGGGTCACGTCAGCGACCGCCGTCGTTAACTCGTTATACGGTGCACACAAAACCGCATCAACTTACTGCGCCATCGGAATTCTTATTTTACCATCATATCTAGATAAATCCCATTCGTGTCTCAACCGTGTATTGTAATACAAGCTTTCAACACATCTGGCTACACGTTTTTTGTGGTATAAGGCAGGTCACTATGGTAAAAGTAAAAACTTTTTTTTCGATTTCACATTTTATTCGGTTTATGTTGTGGTACAAATTGTCGTCACGTTTTATGGCGTTATTCAATAACATATATAACTTTCATCGCTTATTTAACATATTACGGGTGCATTCTGGATATTTTTACGGAAAAGCCGGTCAGTCTACGCCGAGGCCCCCAGTCGGGAACCTCATAAACAGCTTCATTCAGTCGGAGTCGACACGAAACAACGGCCGAGAATTATCGAGAGGTGGGCGAGTAATAGCCATTCAATAAACTACCTAGTAGCGATTGTGTCGCTTCTTTTATGTTGGCAGTCGCCTCGCATTCGAAGCAACAATGCCGCGACGTACTGTCGCTAAAGGATCAACGGTATGGCCTGTGCGGTTTAGTTCGCCAGGGGAGGACTCAATCCTTACCTGTCGGCATTGCTGGCACGCTTTTTATTGTATGGCGGTTATTAGAATGTTATGTGTTGTCACTTAGAACAAGCATGAACAAGACAGATTCTGTGGTTATATCCGAAATGACTGCTGGTCGACTGAGAAATTAGAACACATAGGCCTGTATCATGCATTCTAGGTGGATTTTAACAACCATAAACGCACAAGGCACTGTTGGAACCATACAAATAAAAGCCATGGATGAGACCCCGTAATACCATTTGTTTGAATCGTTTGAGTTACTGACCCTTCAGCAAAATCCCCGCTTTTAAGATATGTGGAATATTTCGTATGTTCGCTGTTTTCAGCTAACGGGATAGTGCAGAATACTGTAATGTAGGCCTAATATTTTGGTGCAAAGAACTTTGAAAACATGGACACTTGCCTAAGTTGAAGGAGTTGTGTAAATGCGAATTGAGTGATGCTGATTTTAATTCCAGTGTTGTTTTCTGGAAAACGTCGCTCTGAAAAGTCAGATAACGTCAATGTGTAGAGTGTTGTCCGTCCGTCCGTCCGTCCGTCCGTCCGTCCGTCCGTCCGTCCGTCCGTCCGTCCGTCCGTCCGTCCGTCCGTCCGTCCGTCCGTCCGTCCGTCCGTCCGTCCGTCCGTCCGTCCGTCCGTCCGTCCGTCCGTCCGTCCGTCCGTCCGTCCGTCTCGTCCGTCCGTCCGTCCGTCCGTCCGTCCGTCCGTCCGTCCGTCCGTCCGTCCGTCCGTCCGTCCGTCCGTCCGTCCGTCCGTCCGTCCGTCCGTCCGTCCGTCCGTCCGTCCGTCCGTCCGTCCGTCCGTCCGTCCGTCCGTCCGTCCGTCCGTCCGTCCGTCCGTCCGTCCGTCCGTCCGTCCGTCCGTCCGTCCGTCCGTCCGTCCGTCCCGTCCGTCCGTCCGTCCGTCCGTCGTCCGTCCGTCC
>JAODUO010000225.1:320000-330000 GCA_025642075.2 Ridgeia piscesae | reverse complement strand
GAAAGAGTGGGAGAAGAATGGAGAAAGAGAAACAGAAGGAATTGGAAACTGCTGATAGAAAACGTAGTGAGAGAAGTTAACGGAAACGACAATCACGGTCAACTCACCCCTGACGACAAGGGTACCAAGAAAAGAAGAACAACAACAAAATGCAATTTGACCCTAGTCTAGTAACCGGGCAACTATTATTTTGAACCCTTAATACCCATTAGTCATTATGCACATTGAAGAATGAGGACATTTACGTTACACTGACACGTCTTGGGCTGCAACCAGCGGCAGAAGTGGAGAATTCCGATTTTAATGATGACAACATGTATTCGCGAAAGGAAAAGAACTGACCCTCTCTACTGTGTGACTTTATGAATCAGGCAGCCAGTTTTGGGTCCTTCGTTCCCCACCAACAAAAAATTTCCCGGATTGAGGTACATGTCCTCCCTGCCCCCTCCTCTGGATACGCCACTGTCAATATCGTTCCACTGACGATCAATGTTACAGATTCACAATAGCGCGTCGAATTAAAACACGTCCCGGACGGTCAGACCACGATGATGCAGACGGTTTTGTGTCCTTTTCTCGCGAGTCAACTAACTGAACATTACCATCCGGGAAAAAAACGACACCTGAAATTCAAGCTCAGACAAGTTGGCATCCAAAATAAATCACGTCGGTACATCCAGTTGTCACATGAATAAGAACTCAAATAGTTTTTTGGCCTTGTACATTGAAATCGTAATTTTAGTAAGCTGTGCGCATTAACAACAACTTGTTGTTGTGGTCTATATGCAAAGTCTTGCATATCACGGACACCGATAGTATAACCAGCGTTGTTGTGTGCGCATTGTGACTATACTAATAGCTGCCAAAATGTTCCATGGATACACGGGGGTCGAATCTGCTTAATCTTCTAGCAAGTCCCTTATAAATAAAATACCTGGTGTATAAAAGCTACACCCCACCTCTTGGCGGTCGTCAACTAGACTGGTGGTGTTAGTGGTGGTGGTGGTGGTGGTGGTGCTGCTGCTGCTGCTGGTGGTGGTGGTGGTGGTGGTGGTGTGTGTGTGTGTGTGTGTGTGTGTGTGTGTGTGTGTGTGTGTGTGTGTGTGGTGTGTGTGTGTGTGTGTGTGTGGGGAGTGAGAGAGAGAGGGGGTAGAGAGAGAAGAGAGAGAGAGAGAGAGAGAGAGAGGTAGAGAGCGAGAGAGAGAGAGAGAGAGAGAGAGAGAGAGAGAGAGAGAGAGAGAGAGAGAGCGTGCGCCCGTGTGTTGGTAATTTCATAAAATGTTGTGCAATCACAAAGCTGAAAATAGATAAGGCATTTGTCGAAGTACTGTGGAGGCTATAAACAGTTAGGGTGGGGCTCAGCTTCCAAAGTCCTCCGGTCCAGACGCTTATTAATGCAGTATCACGACACACACCGAGCCACCCGACCGAGCAGGAAACGAATCAACATCCTCTCACGATTAGCCGGATTTCATGCGAGGACGTAACCGTATAGTTCAATTTAATTTATACGTTTAACTCGTCTGACCTATTCATTACGTAACTTATAGCTATAATGTCCGTCAAATCATCATTCCGACGAAGGCATATTATATTCTGGTATCTAGCTGTTCCGTGTCTTGGAATAATGGCAAATTTCCCAGACTTCCGCTTCCAATCTTCAACACCATCTCCCATCTTCCACACTACGGGAGAGGGTGAATACTGAACCGCTGAAGCTACTGTCAAACTCCAACAGTCCCCCCTCCCTCCCCCTACCGATGTCAAGATCCGAGACAGCGCGATACAATAGACGCGCTGAACCAATGACGTATCTCCCGAATATCCACAAAACGGGGCTGGTATATATTACTAAGGCGGCAAGGCACATGTTACTCCACTCTCTCTCTCTCTCTCTCTCTCTCTCTCTCTCTCTCTCTCTCTCTCTCTCTCTCTCTCTCTCTCTCTCTCTCTCTCTCTCTCTCTCTCTCTCTCTCTCTCTCTCTCTCTCTCTCTCTCTCTCTCTCTTCTCTCTCTCTCTCTCTCTCTCTCTCTCTCTCTCTCTCTCTCTCTCTCTCTCTCTCTCTCTCTCTCTCTCTCCCTATTTCCTATTTGAACAACAGTTTAGTTTTTGTCATTGTGGAAAACGTCAGGAGTGAACATTTCAGCAATAGATACATCGGAATGGCTTGCCGCTCCACGTGTTCGGCGTACATTTTGGATGGCTCGGCGGACATCTTGTTTTGAAATAAATCACGTGATGGAATGTCAGTTGGGAACTTTATTGCTTCAATTGTGCTTGGTCAGTGGCCACAAGAAGATTGTCTACATGCGCAAGGTGGTTTAACACAGGTTTACTCAGCGAAAAGGCTACATCAAATGCGGTGTTGAACCAGATCACGTGGTGCGAACGCAACATATTTAGATACATTTGCAATTCAATTTGCATGTCGATATAATGGGTCTGAAGTCCTTTGGACCGAATTGTAATATTTGTGATTCATAGTGGCATTACAACATGGAGTGTCAAAATGAATTTTTTGAAAATATCAATAAAAACAATTTGCAGAACAAAATTGGCACACCATAAAATATTAATGCATTTTGGTGGCACAGAGACGCACACAGAAGAATTCGATCAAATGTAGATTTCTTGTTTGGCAAAAACGAGAAATGCTTTAGTAAAAACTTGCCACCAATGGAATACCAGTTAATTAGGCTTTCCAGGCCTTCAGTGTGGGGCAGAGGCAGTCACAAATCCATTCACCAATACCCATGGTTCTTGGCAGCCCATCTAGCCTTCAGGATTTGGATCAATAAAAGCATTCACAAATACACAAGTGTTCAGGCACACAGGCAAAATGAGGACATGTAGCATTTTGGGAGACCCTGGGGTGCTCAATCAAATGTCCTATGTACTACTTATTTACCCTAAGAACCGTCTTTGCAAAATTTACGAGTTAAAAAAACACACGTTTTTTTATACCAGTTTTGGTGCTTTCAGAATGATAATCTAATAAATATTTCTCATGGACTCATGCATAGTAGCAGTGCCCTAAGGTATGTCTATGGCAACTAAAAAAGATCGTCAATGATTTCTGATATATAGGAACTAACAGAATTATATGCATTCATCCCCACAAACCAGGGCTGCTTGTCATACGAATCTAGCCCTGGCTTCCCCTATGTGAAGTGCAGGAGTTAGCTGAGTCAAACTACAGGTACTACAGGGGTAGTAAATGACTTTTGGAAATCCCAATATACCGACCTGTTCACATCCTAAATACTGCATGTAACATGAGCCATGGTTGGCTGAAACGAGTTTTATTATGATCATCTGACCCACTGCCAACCTGTGATCTAACGAGCGATTTCATAGGCTGAGTATAAATTCAGTTTCGCAGTGATCACCCCACTATACTGCTGGTTGGTGGACACTGATGTGATGTAATCGCCAGCAGCACCCCCTGGTGTGTGAGGATGTGTACATTTCTTTGATGGGGTTTTGTGCAACCTCAATTTCAATTAATTTCATTTTTGCAAAATGTTACTGTTTGCACACCATTTTATGATACAGTCACACAAATAATACTATTACACACCAGTATCCAGAAGAACCGTTTAATAGTCTCCTTAATATGCTTATTTGGTAAGAAAACTAACTGGTTAACTAAACGAGACATCATTTGATTACATATCAAAGAAATCCATCAATATGACAGATTTAACAGCCAATTAAAGTTGGATTAAATATCCACAGTAACACACAAAACGTATGCACCACATTAGACATCATTCACAAATATAGCAACTTATGATTTTATCTAGTTGAACAAAACAGGCGATGGGAATCATGATCTGCATATTTATTATCACATTATTGGTCGCAAGTGAATTGCATAACTATAGTGATTGTAAACACCTTTGTAAATATTATAATGACAGCAAAAAATACTTTCTTTCAACCAAATGTTGAAACGTACAGTATACACAACTTTCGAGCCATCTATATAATATCTTGTTCATGTATTGATGACAAGTCACATGACATCAACACCTGACTAAGAATCACTGTAGATGCGTCTAAAAGTTGCATATGGTTCCAGATTTGCAAAAAAATCAGTATATTTCTTGCAATATAATTGAATATTTGATGAGTACAATTCTGAGTTTTTATGTGAATTGGTATGACCTGTATGAATAGGCAAACTATGGTTTTTTTGAAAACAAACAAACAAACAAACAAACAAACAAACAAACAAACAAACAACAAACAAACACACGGCAACAAACGGTCACTGGTTCCAATTCATGAATTTTATTCATGGAACCAACTGGAATGCAAAAGCTAGAGTAAATCATAGAAATAGTCAAGTCCTTGACCTATTTCCCATATGGAGATTCCAACTCCGAGCTTCTTGGCGAGTTCTAGACGCACCTGTATGGACTTGAGTGTTGGGTACAGCACAGCGTGTCCACCTACACCAGTCCTACAACACAGCAATGTCACAGTTTAGCTTAGTTTATCACAGCATCGTGTTACTTATATGAATAAGAGGTCTACAGAATCTTCACCTCAGTTGCGTTGGAACCTGCCAACCTCTAAAGGATTTGCAGTGAAATCTTTTGTACATGTATCGATTTTTGACATACCGGTACATGCGACATTCACATTTTAAAATAGATTAATAAATATGTAGATGACGGTCGTGTCACCGACATGTTATCAGTATTCTCTATGAAGAATGTGAATACATTTACTATTAAGAAACTTGAGACGTTTCTTTGTGGTTTTACGCACCAACTTTATTGTGTGGTAAGAAAGTATGGCATATTCCCTTACACATTACACAGACAACAATATTTATAATTTCCATTTCTTAAGTTACAAACATGAAGAAGCTGGTTCCACATAGAAAGAAATGTTATGAGTAATAATATTGTTACAAATAATAATCTTACTGATAATAAAACTCGTGTTCCTTCACCGTAGGGTTCCACACTATCTTCGGTTTATGTTTGTTGAGAATTTCAATAAACCTACAAAACAATAATTTGACATGAGCCATGATAATGTTGTACATTTAAAAACACAAAATTATGTATTCACTTATTATTATTACCTATGTTATCATCAGTAATGTGCCTTGCTCCATAAGAAGATATCTACATGAAAGTCAACCACTGGCTACATGTTATCATCAGTAATGTGCCTTGCTCCCTAACAAGACATCTACATGACAGTCAACCACTGGCTACATGTTATCATCAGTAATGTGCCTTGCTCCATAAGAAGACATCTACATGACAGTCAACCACTGGTTACATGTTATCATCAGTAATGTGCCTTGCTCCTAACAAGACATCTACATGACAGTCAACCACTGGTTACATGTTATCATCAGTAATATGCCTTGCTCCCTAACAAGACATCTACATGACAGTCAACCACTGGCTACATGTTATCATCAGTAATGTGCCTTGCTCCATAAGAAGACATCTACATGAAAGTCAACCACTGGCTACATGTTATCATCAGTAATGTCCTGTCTAACAAGACATCTACATGACATCAACCACTGGTTACTGTTATCATCAGTAATGTGCCTTCTCCTAAGAGCGATCTCATACAGTCAACACTGGTTACATGTTATCATCAGTAATGTGCCTTGCTACCTACAAGACATCTACATGACATTTGCAACACTGGCTACATGTTATCATCAGTAATGTGCCTTGCTCCATAAAAGACATCTACATGACAGTCAACTATTTTTACATGTTATCATCAGTAATGTGCCTTGCTCCATAAGAAGACATCTACATGACAGTCAACCACTGGCTACATGTTATCATCAGTAATGTGCCTTGCTCCCTAACAAGACATCTACATGACAGTCAACCACTGGCTACATGTTATCATCAGTAATGTGCCTTGCTCCCTAACAAGACATCTACATGACAGTCAACCACTGGCTACATGTTATCATCAGTAATGTGCCTTGCTCCCTAACAAGACATCTACATGACAGTCAACCACTGGCTACATGTTATCATCAGTAATGTGCCTTGCTCCCTAACAAGACATCTACATGACAGTCAACCACTGGTTACATGTTATCATCAGTAATGTGCCTTGCTCCCTAACAAGACATCTACATGACAGTCAACCACTGGCTACATGTTATCATCAGTAATGTGCCTTGCTCCCTAACAAGACATCTACATGACAGTCAACCACTGGCTACATGCTTTTCATCAGTAATGTGCCTTGCTCCTAACAAGACATCTACATGACAGTCAACCACTGGTTACATGTTATCATCAGTAATGTGCCTTGCTCCCTAACAAGACATCTACATGACAGTCAACCACTGGTTACATGTTATCATCAGTAATGTGCCTTGCTCCCTAACAAGACATCTACATGACAGTCAATCACTGGCTACATGCTTTTCATCAGTAATGTGCCTTGCTCCCTAACAAGACATCTACATGACAGTCAACCACTGGCTTACATGTTATCATCAGTAATGTGCCTTGCTTCCTAACAAGACATCTACATGAGAGTCAATCACTGGCTACATGTTCTTTTTGGAATACTTTTCCCCCAATAATATTTTCGATGAAATATTACTCAATCCAATGCACTAATAATGCATTGCAATAACAGGCAAAATTGGTGCAAGAAGACTGGTCCAATATTATTATATATAGCACATAATAAACATGTCATTATTGTTACATATCTGCTGAATTAGCAGATAATAAATGATATTATTATAATTATCTGCCAATTTACTATATGAAAAGGTATTACATTTCTGTTGATTTATCACTTAATGAATGAGTATGGTATAAATATGACAATGTGTGAAGTGTCCACTCACTGATGTCCTACTATGGGGCTGCCCCCACCAGGCATGTAGTCGTTGCCGTAAAAGTTGAGTCCGAGAAGAATCTTCTCGCGGTTCTTTCCCTTCTCACACAGCAGCTCGACGCACTGCTGGAGCCAGGCCACAGGACTGTTGGGGCCAGGACTGGTAGAATAACAACACACAAGACTCTTAGGGCCAAGACTGGTAGAATAACAATGCACGAGACTGTTAGGGCCAAGACTGGTAGAATAACAATGCACGAGACTGTTAGGGCCAGGAGTGGTAGAATAACAATGCACGAAACTGTTAGGGCCAGGAGTGGTAGAATAACAATGCACGAGACTGTTAGGGCCAGGACTGGTAGAATAGCAACGCACAAGACTGTTAGGGCCAGGACTGGTAGAATAACAACACACGAGACTGTTAGGCCCAGGACTGATAGAATAACAACGCACGAGTGTTATGGCCAGGACTGGTAGAATTACAATGCACGAGACTGTTAGGGCCAGGACTGGTAGAATAACAACGCACGACACTGTTAGGGCCAGGACTGCTAGAATAGCAACGCACAAGACTGTTAGGGCCAGGACTGGTAGAATAACAACACACGAGACTGTTAGGCCCAGGACTGGTAGAATAACAACGCACGAGACTGTTAGGGCCAGGACTGGTAGAATAACAATGCACGAGACTGTTAGGGCCAGGACTGGTAGAATAACAACGCACGAGACTGTTAGGGCCAGGACTGGTAGAATAACAACGCACGGGACTGTTAGGGCCAGGACTGGTAGAATAACAATGCACAAGACTGTTAGGGCCAGGACTGGTAGAATAACAACGCACGAGACTGTTAGGGCCAGGACTGGTAGAATAAAAATGCACGAGACTGTTAGGGCCAGGACTGGTAGAATAACAACGCACAAGACTGTTAGGGCCAGGACTGGTAGATTTACAACGCACGAGACTGTTAGGGCCAGGACTGGTAGAAGAACAACGCACGACACTGTTAGGGCCAGGACTGGTAGAATAACAATGCACGAGACTGTTAGGGCCAGGACTGGTAGAATAACAACGCACGAGACTGTTAGGGCCAGGACTGGTAGAATAACAACGCACGGGACTGTTAGGGCCAGGACTGGTAGAATAACAATGCACAAGACTGTTAGGGCCAGGACTGGTAGAATAACAACGCACGAGACTGTTAGGGCCAGGACTGGTAGAATAACAACGCACGAGACTGTTAGGGCCAGGACTGGTAGAATAACAACGCACGAGACTGTTAGGGCCAGGACTGGTTGAATAACAACACACAAGACTGGTAGGACTAGGAATGGTTGAATAACAACACACAAGACTGTTACATCCAGGACTGGTAGTATAACAACACACAAGACTGTTAGGGCAAGGACTGACAAAACAACATACATAAATCTACCAGGACTTGTAGAAAAATGACACACAAGACTGTCAAGGTAAGGACTAGTAGAATAACACATACACAAAACCCTTTAGGGCCAGAATTGGTAGAATAACACACCAAAACATTTAGTGCCAGAACTGTTAGGGACAGGACTGGCAGAATAACATACACTAAAACCTTTAAGACCAGAACTGGTAAAAAAATGACACACAAAGAATGCTTGGGTCAAGACTGGTAGAATAATAACATATGATTGTTACGTCCAGGATTGATGGAATAAATCGATACTGTTAAGGCCAGGAACTACGGAAAGGTAAGTAAGTCAGAAAGTTATTAAACTTGACATAATATGCTATCCTACTGTGGGAATATCCTTACAATAGCAGACATTGCTCAATAGTCACTAGAGAATGGGACCATTCATATGAGCTATAGACTGGTATAGACTGGTATCTCACATAGAAGACAAGTAGTTCACTGTTTAGCAACAACACAACCGACAAAGCATGTAAACAAATGACGTACAGTTAGGGACATTGCTCACTGAAGACAATCAAACCAAGATACGGGATAGCACAAAGTCAGCTAAACCAAGTAGTGACATCTACTGACTAGAGTATAAGTAAACTTAAACACGCTGTATCTATAATAACGTGTTTGTTTCCGTGTGAATGAACGCGTGCATGCCCGCATGTGTATGTGTGTGTGGTGTATCTGTGTGTATATGGTGTATGTGTGTGTGTGGTATATGTGTATACAAATGCACAAACGGGCTTCAACCCTTGTTATTAGTTGCTGTGAATGTATATTGTTAAGACAGTTTAATATTATTACGTGCAAGATTTTATTTACGCTCTGAGGACAAAGTACACAAGTGAGTTTCATTTTGAAAAACAAAACCAGACATGTCATACTTATGACAAAATATATATATATATATATATATATATATATATATATTACATAAAACAAACATGTAAACATTTTCTCTCCTGTACAAAACGGCACTATTGTTGAATTGACATAATAAATTATGATAATCATTTCAATCAACGAACTTCATGTTTGCATGTGAAGAATATGAATGTTTTTCAGACCAGAGCTTGTTTGGGGTAAGACTAAGAATGCACATATATTAATTACATAAACAAACATTTTCTTACGTCATGGGCGATGAATAATCATATGTCATCAGACTAACGTAGTCAACTGATCCCAGCACTGTGTCAAAGTCTTCCTTTGTCACCATTCTCAAGGAGTCACTGAAGGACAAATGACAGTGAGTGAAAGGCATGTGTCTTGAGCGAATAATTACGTCAACTGAACCACTCCACCACATATTAAAAAATCCACTAATATGCAAAATTTTGAATGTATGAGTATTTTGAACGTTTGTTAGATAGGGATGATTTCAAAATGTCTGTGAAAGTGGGTTTGGAGCCACTTCACCAAGTTTCATGTGTTCAACTTTAAAGGCAATCAAGTTTTGTGGTATGATGGCTGCTTACGACAGAAAATGATCACAGACAGTGCAGTGTGGGCATGTGCACGTGTGCATGTGCGTGTGTGCATGTGTGTGTCTGTGTGCAAGTGGGTGTGCATGTATATGTGTGTATGTGTGCATGCGTGTATATGTGTGTAGATGCATGTGTGTGAGGGTGAGATCAATTTTGTACAGAATTGTACACCTATATTTGGAGACTTCCCATTAAAATAAAATAAA